>JAHXMU010000136.1:2689753-2737098 GCA_019455685.1 Philornis downsi | reverse complement strand
CCACCTTCCTTCAATAAAGAAGTCAAATAAATAAAAGTTGTTTTTTTTATCGTTTCGAATAAACTAAATATAAAAGTCACTTGTTGTTAATGACGTCGATTTGCCGTAACCATTCTGTAACATTTTCAATATATTAAGTTTTATTTTTAATGCATAAGCTGAGAAAAATCCCTTGTTCGTTAGTTTTATTCATTGTAAAAAGCACACTTGAGATGAACTGACAAAATCTAACACTATAAGAAAACTAAATGACGGATCAGCTCTGTCAAGAATTCAAGCAAGAATGTTGACAATTCCTTTAAGCGGATTTTTTGAATGATAAATTTACGGTATTTTTTCTTTTAACTACTTCCCGCACAAATGACCAGTTTAATCCATACGATCGTACATTTAAATCTCTCATTGGATTGCACTACATTCAGTCAAAGTCGACACTTACCGTTTATTTGATAAGATTTGATCTAAAAATATAAAGAAACGGTATTGCTTTCCTCATCCTATTTTGTAATAGTTCAAAATTAAACATAATCTCTATAAATTGGTAACTATGCATTGAACTCAAACTGTTGGCAGTCATACTCGTATATTGACTGATTTAACTTAAATATCCTCAGGTTCATATCTTGCATTGCATTCCACTAAAAAATTTCTTTCAGAGTTTGGCATACGTAGGTATGGAAATGCAAATTAACCGCATTGTCTAGCAATCTCTTGTATACCACCCCCAATGGTGCCAGTAAGTTATAGCGTTTTTTCCTTTATTGCATTATAGTTTCGGACAATATTTGAAACAAAACGAGCGATTCACTTGCATCAACACAAGTTTAAAGCTCAATTTCCCAGAATTTCGGTAGAACTAAATTGGGTGAAAGCATATATAACTTAGACCATATGACCGTAATTGTTTTCCAGGCTTAAGTTAAAGAAGGTGCAGAGAATTCTATAATTTCACTAATTTTCCTTGCTTTTGTAGTTTTCGGTATTATAAATATTTGGTGGACGAAACATTTTTCTGCATGGATGTTACTTAAAGATGTTGAAAAACTTAATTTTTTCGGAATTGCGCATAAAGAAAGATCTTTTTAACTCCGTGTGTAGCTCCAAAAATACGTTGCAAATGTTCGTCTGTTATGGCAAAATTGCGGCGAGACTTCCCCAATATGCTGACTTCAAGAAACTCCACATTCGTCATCCAAAATTTCTTGATTTAAATGTATTTTGATTTTTTTTCTTGCGGGCTTATTGCAAACAGCGTATTTACAAAACAGTACAACAAATTTCTGTGATTTGAAACAATTGTCCTAAGATAATTAAGGCAATTTCCGACGCTTTCCACCAGATAGCAATGAATACCGATGTCACACAAGCGTACGCGTATTTTTCAAAGACAATAAAAAGAGTTAAAAGAAAGATACTTTTTGCGAATTTATGTCTTAATGTAACAACATTCTTCAACCAAACTTTATTTGGTTTCTTTTCCTAATTCGAGCGATTTCGATCCGCAAATGTTGTAGAAATGTAAACGTGTTTGGTCACAATCTTAGTAACGAAACACAATCATTTCGATCAGAAATTGACGATATATATGTGCCGGATAATAACACCATTACTGTTTAAATTGTTAAATATATAATTACATGCGTCGTCCCTGTTCGATGCTAAACAACAATCCTTCAGTCCTCGTATTAAAACAAATTTGCTTTAAGAAATAGTAGATCTATTTTTTGACAAATATCATGCACAAAAATCAGTCTCCCTCAATTTCAGATTCTGCTTTGCAATCCAAATTTACCCCTCAACGTTACTCACACCTGTTGGAACGCAAAACATAATACCACGAAGGGGAAAATTAATTATTCTTGTCATCGCTGATACAGGATCTCTGTTGAATGCTATTGGATATCGAAAACTGTCGGAAGTAATTAATGGGAATCAAGTAGTGAATGATTGAGTCTAGGTTGTCATCCACTTGTAGTGATTTCGTTGACACGTTTAAGCTACACGAATTCTTCAAACAAGCATTTAACTTAATGAGATTTCGTGAGCACAACAAAAGTTAGCTCAAATGAATAAGAAAAAGTTATTACTATTTTAAGGGTAGATAGTGCGTGCACTGCCGGTTTTATTTCTATGTACAAATAAAGTGGATATTGTTCTTTAACATTAAGGACACTTAAATTGTTGTTGTTGTCGGCCACATTTTTGGGAGTGACCACACAGAGTGGCCAGGTCATATGATATAATTGTAGCGATTCTTTCCGTTTTAGTGAAATCTTTGCCCTCATCATCAATACCCAATGGTTACATTTCCGTATGAAATGTTTAAACGAACCAAATAACTGTTCTCAAATAAGCTTGGCTGAAATATTTTAGGCGCACAACTAAGTTTTCACTGTTTTTTATTATGAACACATGTTTACAAATAATTAGTTGAAAGTATTGTCCATCCATCTTTCTAACAAAGCTCGCATTCCGTCACGGTAAAACTGCTCATCTTTTGAGGCATCCACGAATCCCTTGATGTCGTCATATGAGTATAACTGCTGGTCAGGCAGACTCTATGCCATCGAACGGAACAAGTAATAATCGGATGGCGCAATATCGGGAGAATGTGGCGGATGGGATAAGACTTCTCATTTCAGCGTTTACAAGTAGGTTTTAATGGGTTTGGCCTCGTGAGGCCGAGCGTTGTCATGCAGAAGAATCACATAACTTTGTTAGTCTGAATATTTGGCAGAGGGGACGAAGTATGACCGGGCAGCCCCCATGTCTTTCTTTTCTTTGGATTGCTGTAATGAATCTATTTTTCTTCGCCCGTTTTGAAGCTCTTGATGAGATTCAACCGCTATTTTCTTCTATTGAAAACGTCTATTACCTTCTGCATCCATTGCTGAATATAGGAGTAGTACGGCCGTCAGTAAACGGTGTTCACTAAACTTGACAGCTGAGTCCACTAACTAAAGCAAAACGTGCTTTTCTCGCTCGTAATCAAACTATTTTAAGCTGATTCCAACTCATTATATAAGAAAGCTGCGGTGAAACATTCGTATCTTTGGCCATTTAAATTAATATCATAGCTAAACCAAGCAGCACGTAATTTTGGTTAAAAGAAGTTGAAAAGTCGCATACAAGTTTGAGGCATCGCTTGGTATAAAACTTGCATCCTGATTTAGCCTCACTGTGGACTATAGTAATCGGATAATGATGATCACAATTGTAATTTTTATACGAGGTCAAGGTTGTAATCGACGATGCTGAAAAAAAAACGCTAAAACGGCAACCGTTTATCCAAGACTCGAACCAAATATTATTACAACTGTTTTCGAACAGATGTGTGACTTCTGTTTACCACAGACTTGTTTTGTCAACAGTGACATAAACAACGATCACCTGATTTATGTCAACTCTTCTTGCATCGACAAGAAATTAAAACCTTTCCTTTTTGCTGACAATCCCGAGGAGTGAAGACATGCTCATAATTAATCTCTTCACTTAGAGGTTAATAAATAATAAGACATAACCAAAATTGAAAGCTGCATTACGAAAGTATTTGGGATACCGAAAGCTGCAGCGTCCAGCAGCCCAGCATTTTTACAGACGGGCTCGACGCTTACCAAACAATAAAAGCCCTAACTGATCAATTAAAGCAACTTGTGGGAATTTTTGTTGCAATTATATGTGGCGAGAATTAAGTTCAGCAACACTTTACCAAGATTTTTCCACCTCTGAGCACCTCGACAGCAAAATTTGGCGGAAAATGTCTGAAACTTCCATATACGCCTGTCCAGACGACATATTGTTTAACAATCACAATTAAAAATTAACGTAAAAAAAAACTTAATCTAAAAAAATTAACCTACAATATCATGTTTCAAACTTATTCTACAAAAACAACCTAAACAGATATATTGAAAACAGTCACAAACCATGCTAAAACTTAACCTAAAAATATTCTCTTAAAACCAATCAGTCGTAATGTAATTTTTAAATTCATCTAAAATCTCTAAAATTTATTTAAAACTTTCTTATTCTAATAATGTTTAAATATTTAACTAAAGTCATGTTACAAAAACCCTAATTAAGCCCTAAGCACAGGACCAACCAACATCATCATTTTCATCAATTCTATAATATTTAGTTTCCATCACAAGCATCGAACCTATGGAGGCCTTCATCGATCATCGAGCTGGTGAGTGAATATTTAAAAATTATTATTATAAAAAGTATTACTATAAAAATCGTTGATTATGGTTGTCTAATTGCTTCGACGATTAGGAATAATTGTGCGTAAAGTGAATCGGTTTTTGTAAAATGATTTCTTTTCTAGATATATACATATATTTGTAAAATTAACTTATCCTAACTTAAATCTATAAATAATTTAACTTAAAATTAAACAACTTTAAATATGAATTCAAAGATTAAATGAATAAATTAATTTGCTAAAAATGAAGTGTTAAATTAATCAGAAAGTGTTTCCAATCGAAAGTGTGGTAGTGTTAGTTTAACGAATCAGGGGTTCTGGAAAACCATTTAAAGACAGAACCATGGTTTGGGAGGGTTTGGAGAAGAATATCTCAGAACATCGACGAGATATAATGCCAGATAAAATATGAATGTGGCATAGTCTTATATTCATAGTCTTATAGTCATCCGACCCTCGTTTAATCGTAAATTTAGTTTCAATGGTTTAAACTTTTTCTTTAACTAAAAAGAGAGTCTATAATATTTTTTTCTGTATCAATTTTTTTTTTAAGGATGAGAACCCCCCTCCCGACTGTAGCTAGTACTCAATGGCTCTCGTAGTCCTCTTTTTTTCAAATTCTTATTACACCAGCATTATATCAGTGCATGTTACATATCAAAGTATGAGCAGAAAGTCTACAACTATGATATCTTATGAAAAGTTCGATGCGATATAAAAAAGAGACTGTATCTACAAATATTTTTAAGAACTGCTTAATTCTTAGACTATTTAATAAAATCTTCGCTAGAAAATGGTTCCCTTATTTATAAGTAAAGAGGCGGAGATTTAAATAATTGTTACACTCTAATCTTTCGCAACTTGCTGTATAAGGTATAGTGCTTTCGGTGGTTCCAGAATCGCCCGTCTTGCAAGGCTGTCAGCTGTTAAATACCAGTCATTTGGAGTGTTATATATTTAGTGAAATATTTGCCATTTACGAATATGGATCGTAGTAGTTTCAATGGAGGAACGCGTAAAAATAGTTTAAACTACAAAAGTGAAGATTCAAACTTGGGCTTTCAATCGATCAACATTTTTTTCAGCGATGAAGCTCATTTCTGACCCGATGGCTGCGTCACCGAGCAAAATTTTCACATATGAGCCTCGGAAAAACCAGAAGTGATTGTGGAAAAGCCACTGAATCCGGGAAAAATGACTGGCGAGCGTTATCGTCTGGAGGTGGCATTGAGTCGTATTTATTCAAAAACTACCTCAAAAGGATTAAATGCTGCAACCAATCCAGAGCGGTCATTTAAATGGTACTTTATTTCGTACATAATGACAAGGTCTAAGCTTTATAATGAAATAATAAAAGTTCCATCGAAGTCATAACTTTATATGTGTTTTATTTAACTTAAAATTTGAAACCGAAAAATGGATAACCCTATATAATACATGGTTTGGCAATCAGTATCTCTCGTTGTTTAAATGTGATCGGGTCATGCTAGATGTTGTTGGAAATATAAAATTTTGTACCGAAAAAGACTCTCAGTTTCGCGGTCGTTTCACTCATTCTTGTGGTGAGAGTGCATCAAAGATAAACAGCAGCAAAGTGAGGATACTCCATAGCTTCTCTGCGATAAAAAGTCAAAAACGCAAGCCAGGCTATAACTTTGATGTTAAAGATGCACCGCGTTCTGAAAGATCAGTTGCTGAAAATGTTGATCACATAATGGAAATTATCAAATCTAACCATTCTCTAAAACATTGCAGAATACCAAATGTAACCACTTGAAAACAGCTGGATGCAAAATAAACAGGCTGTATGTAAGGGCGTCACACGAGTTAACGCAAAAAAGCCTCATAGATCGAATTTTCATCTGTGAAATGCTGCTTAATTGCAACAAAATCGACCCATTTCTGAAGCAGATGATGACTTGTGATGAAAAGTGGGTCACTTACGACAACTTCAAGCGAAACTGATTGACGTTCAGAATGTTTTTCTGAGTGTATATTAAAATTGGCAGGGAATATCTACTGCGAGCTATTTCCCTACAGCCAAGCTCTCAGTTTGGATCTGTACTATCACCATTTAGCCTAGAAGTGGAGCTGGAGTGTGCCCAATAAGAGAAGAATTGTGTTCCATAAGTGCGACGGCAGACCACACAAATGGATAATGTCTCTCCAACAGCTCCGTGAGTTTGGTTGATAAGTTCTTACCAATCTTATAGTACCGATCTGACAAGAATGATTACCACTCGTTACTATCTATAGCGAAGGATTTTGCTGGTGACAAATTTGTCTCAACAGAAGCTTGTAAAAGTCGAAGGCGCCAATTTGTTGCCAATTGTGATGAGGGTTTCTGTAAGAGGGGTATAGTGGAACTATGATGTAAATTTGATCTAAGCCGGATTATTTCAACTATGATCAATAAAACCTTGAACATTATGCACAAAATGCATTTCTTTATACTAAACCTTATTCAACACATTTCGCCACTCTATCTAATAAAAGACCGAAAGCTCTAACCCCGATGATGAAAGTTGGTTACGTCCGAGCATTTTTATGAATACATTTAATTTTAGATTTTAATCATAATGAATATATTTTGAGTTGAAAAGAGTAAATGTTTGAAATGCAATACAACTTAAAAACATTTTGGTAACTGCTCTTTCTAAACTATGAATTATAAATCAAAAATTAAATCAAATCAAAATAAAATTTGGGAAGTCCCAGAGGTGATGTGGCAATGATCTCCATTTTCATCCTCAGAACTTAGTTCACCGAATAGCATGGAATGCGCTAACTTTGATAGAATTTAGTGCAACTACTTGAAATTGACTTCAATTGGTAATATATTGATTGAATTGCCTTGAGTTTTGCCATGGTGTATAGAAAGAATCTGGAGAACTGCAACTTTAGAAGATGTTCAACAAATACTAAATTTAGTGCATTTAAAAAAGGTACTAACCCAAGAATGTATCGATTCAATCGGTCATTTGTGTTAGAAGGAAAATAGTCAACATAAGCGGGATACAACAGATGTGTTGTGAGTCCATGTAGCCCATTTAAAATCAATTGTGCTGCCTTAAGTTTTAAGAAATTTTATAAACGTTTGTGGCAGTTATCGTATATACCAACCATCTAGCTAGACAGGCGGATATTGCGTAATCGACTAAAAAGGTCATGAAACACATTCGATCAAAAAGTTCTTGTTAGTCGTTTTGGGTTTTATATTTTTCCTATATGAAATGCTATACTTCTTTTCCTATGAAATGCTTCACTTCTTTAGGTGAAGGTATACAAATAACCAATTATGTTTTTACATGTAAGCTGCAAATGAATTTTTAATAAACTGAATTTTTCTCAGAAACTTAAATCACTCTCTGGTTCTAATTAGAAACGTCAATCTGCCTTCATGTTAGCATTTTATTATAAACAGTTTCTACAAAATCGGCCTTATCTCTCTCACAGGCCATGGGTTTTCATAGGAATATGATTAGATTGAAAGTCGGTTCATTCGCAAAGTCCTCATTAAAACACTCCGTGCAATATTTATTATGCGTCCTGTTAGTAAAATGTAACCCTCATGTTGTTGATGAAAAATGTACAGAACTTGTGTAGAAAATCTTATTAAGTGTGTACAACCATATTGTCTTCAATACCAACTCCGCTTTTTCATTTTATCAAAATGCGTTTTTACATTGATTGTTTGATAAAAATTAAAATAATTTATTTGTCTCGAACAACAACACAAAAACAAATGGACCATTCAAAGGAAGTTTAGCTTGATCAAAAAGGACATGAACTTGAATATTAGTCAAAGCCATTAAATCTTTAATGTATATACGACAGGGGGTGGTTTATTCGCATTAGGTACAGTCAGGTTGATACATAGGTTACTTATATTTCCAACCTTCTTCTTTGCCTTTTTTCAGCAAAAATCACATTTTTCCCCTCGAAGAGTCCTTGCCGTACAGAAATAACATCTTTAAGGGAAATTAAAATAATCCGCATCAATCATTTCTTCGGCCTAATTCCTCAGTTTGTGTTTTCACAACTTTACTTATAAAGGTAAGGTTGTAAAAGTGTAATGGAAGAGGACGTTATTTAATACCGCCATAGCACACAGTTGCATGATTCTTCTGCGAATTAAGTCTTACGCTTACCCCTCACACTTTCAACCCATGTGAGTCGGTGGAGTGATAAAGTCAGGGCAGGATTATAAGACATTGGACATTTTCATTTCTATATGTATGTAAGCAAAAATATCCTTATTACAGTGGCACTTAATTTTCTTTTAATATAGATTGCTATTATTCCAACATAAGAGTTGTATTAATTAAAGTTTAGGTTTATCTAACATTGGGCACGTCCAATGTATCTACCTGACGAGTACATAAGAAAACATAATACTTATTAATGAAATTTTGGATTAAAATATTATTGTGAATTAATTGAACTCTTTTAAGTCTACCAAAGCATGAATTATCACTCTATACATTTAATTTCGCAATGAACTTTTTTGTAACATTTGTGATAAAATTTATATGTAATGAACATTTTTAATTTATATTCCCAAAAAAAAAAAAAAAAAAAAAATATTGTAAGTTATGCAAAAGAAAGAATGTTTTCATTAGTCACAAGATATCGTAATGTGCCGATTCCTCGTTTCCAGCAGTTGTGCTTTCAGATTGCTTACACTAATGTAAATATACACTACTTCCAAGTAATAATAGTAACGCTACTTTTGAAAAAATAATGGTTTGAAGTAATAAATCGTTTTGTTTTATGCCATGAATTCTCATTACAATGGTATGAAGTTAAAACAAAAACGTGATATTGACACCTAATATGCAAGTATCCAGTTTCTCTCAATTTAATATGATTTAATGCATTACATTAACCAGGTAGGTATGCTTTCACAATTTTGACTTTCACTATATAATCCTACGAATAAAAAAATTTTTTTTTGAGAACCACATAACCGTACTACGTAAGTTGTAACGAATACTTTTAAAATTGCCGGTACTTACGAGTACATCCTATAACAATATAATATTAAATTCATAGCTTTCCAATCAAATTTGCTCCACAACTGGATGAATAGTTTGGGTGAATATTATGACACAATATTTTATTTATTTATTACACAATATTTTTCCGTGGTCGTATTGATTAAAAATGATCATTATTTTTGATTGTTATTATATCCATCCTAATGTAGGAGCTATGTTTAGTTTACATTTATTATAGAAAAATAGTTGTTGATTAATTATTAAGACACTTTCATGTAAGTTTCATTGTGCTACACAAAAATAAACATCAATTTAAGACTAGTTTTTTTTATCGATAATGTATAAAAGTCTCCCAAAGACGTTTATTTCTTTCAGCGATTAGCGGAAGTCTTCTGTCCTTTTATTGTTATTGCAAACTAAACTAAAATTTATGCATTATTGAACAAGTTGACGATTTGCCCAGAAAGTGACAGAAGAGTGAGATTACGAGACATTTCAAATGATACTCACTGATTACTCTGAATTGAAATTAGTGAAGTCTGTCCATGTACTTACAAAGGTCAAAGTAAAAAAAAAAAAAAAAAAAAAATCGCCACACGACTATCAAATAAAAAAACTAATTTAATAATTGCGTAAATTGTTGTGCCAGTTCAGTCAGAAGATGAATTGACCTAGATCCAGCGGCCTCTTGGGCTGTTGTAAATATAGGTGATACAATATGAAACTTTTTTTAATCAACATATTTAAGTGTTTTTTTTCGGTTTTTGTACAACAAATTTAATTTTATCTTATATAATTTATTGGTTCTGAAGATGATAAACCATAAATGGCCCGCATGCTCATTCACACATATGAGACACATGATTAGAAAATTATTAATTTTTGCCTGAATAGTAGAGGTCTGGATCGCCTCAATTATTGTTTTAATGGAGTGCTTCAATTCCATCAAATTCATTCGTTTCGTTTAATACACCTGTTGCTTGACGTAATCCCACGAAAAAAGTATAGTACACTCAGGTCAGGTGACCTTGATGACCAGCAGAATTTTGAGTTTTTGGATATTAATTTGTTTTGGGAATTTTCGTTGAAGCTCCGCCATAACCGTTCTGGCTATGTGCGCTGTTGTTCCGTTTTGTTGGAACCAAATGCTGTTGAAACGGGTACATCTTCGGCGCAGTTCTGGGTAAATGAACTTCTTCAACATCTTTAAATAACGATCCCCATTGACAGTTGACACTAAAACGATTCGTGCGCCACCCTGTATGACAGTAACTAAGATGGGTTGCGATAAACCACTAAATTCTTATCAAATAATGATCTAAATCGGACAACAATAAAAGAGGAAAAGTTGTAATTTATCCAAATCTTTCGCTTAGAAAGACCATTCTCATTAGCAGAACTAATATTTCAAAGCGCCTGATGCATGCTAAAATATATTGAATTTAGCATATTCGAAGATAAATGTGAATCTGACAAAATGTGTCTAAAATTCAATAACTGGAATGGGAGATACCATAAATAGCAGAGTCAGTCAGTCTACAAAATTTAGCAAGAATCATAACGCAATATAAATAGCAAAAAAATAGTGTATGAATTAAGAATTGCAAAGGAAAAAGTAAATTTCAATAAATCGTTCATTTTGTATTGAATGTACTAGAAAGCCATGCGCTCCACTTTTTTTCTTCCAAATTTTATTGAATTTAGTGCAACATATTGAGAGATATGTAGACAAAAATATACTTGCCTTTTGTGAAGTTTTACCAATCATCAGAAAAAAATGCATCGTACTGATTAAAAAGTACAGAGAGAGAGAGAGATAGATTGAATTTCGAATTATAATCCCATTTGTATGCAAAATACCAGAAAGGATATAGCATCCATTTTCATCATCAGACTATAACTTGGCAAAGGTTCACTGCATACCAGCTTTGAATGAATTCAATGCGACGAAGAAGAAGGTTTGACCCTAGTCTAGCCTAGCTTAAATTAAATGGGACCTTTGTACGGGAGGTACTAGAAGGGCGTGCTTAACTTGATTGAATTCCGTGCAGGATTTTGGAAAGTGTAAAATTAAAATATACATATATATTGTCTAAATGGGTTATTTGTATGGGAGATACTAGAAAGGGGGTGATCAGTGAATCGATTTTTTAAATTTTATTAAGCATTGCAGTGCACCGTAATGGACAAATTTCAGATGTCTGTGGTGAACGTATTACAGAAAAAATATGCATTTCGGATAATCGATCGGTTTGTATGGGAGGTATCAGTAGGGCTGGGTCAATGTAG
The DNA here is from genome assembly GCA_019455685.1 of Philornis downsi. NCBI lineage: Eukaryota > Metazoa > Arthropoda > Insecta > Diptera > Muscidae > Philornis > Philornis downsi. The sequence goes on along the minus strand of JAHXMU010000136.1, from coordinate 2,725,605 downwards.
CCTTTTTACAATTTCCGTTTACGACTGGCTATATAGTAGACTGTGACAAGCTATAAGAAGTTTCATACACCTTTACAAAATCTGAAAATAGTTTTGATTCGTTTCAGTTTCTGGAATATACTCTCATATGGAAAATATATCAAATTTTCATTCTGATTCCGACAATGGAATTTAAATTGTATGAATTTTTTCTTTTTCATACATGCAAAACGAAATTACGAACAATTTTAATTTTTATTCATACACCATAAAAGATTTTAGGAACAGTTCCGATTCTGATTTAGTTTATGGAACATTTTGGTTGAATTAAATTTTTCTACTCAATGAAAAAATAAACACAAACTTTTTGAGTAGCTGTGAAAATTTCTGAGAGCCGAATATCGTAAATTAAAAAATAAATTATTCGACCCATTTTAACCTTCCGCTGTCTGACGCCAAGTCTTCCCTCTGCCAAAAAAAATCAACTTACATTTGGTTCCGATTCTGTGTTATCAGCTGTGTTATCGTTTCAGATTATAGAATCCAAATATCTATTTCTTTATGTTTCGATAGGGAAACAGAAACTGAACTTTCGTGAAGGCCCCTGCATATTATAAATATGTATATTTGAAAAAAGTTTACCCGCTTAAACACTGCTAATGTGGTGGATATGTAAAGAATGCATATAAGTTAAAGTCTTTGCCTTCCGTTGCATAAGACTTTGTTCTCCATTGTATTGGGATTTATCTATCTTTATCAAATTCACATACACACCTCCTTTTTTTTTTATTCGACCATCCCAGTATGTTAAATTTTTCTCTTTATCAAAAACCGTCCACCGAACATTGGCATACAAAACGATTTGTTCACCCACATTGCTTAGTGCCACCCTAATATTCCTACACACATGACGATTGATGTGTTTGTCTTATAGTATATGGATTAACGCATGCATAATTTAGCAAATGAAGTAAATGTATCAAAACATCACTTTAGGGAAGAGGGTTAAAAGAAAGGCAAAAACCAACCCACGGCAACAAATCACGATTTTATGGTTCGACGGTGTACAACAAATCTGTGCGGATTTTGGAATCTATCCGAATTAAACACATAAACATTTTATTTTGACGAATTATACGCCTTAACACGCGCACAAAAATTAAAACACCAGATTTGATTTGTTATATAAAAGTTTTTTCTTCTGTCAAAACTTAACTAGCGTTGAATAAGGGTTTGTGGCTTGGCCTTGCAAACAGTCGGTTTACGATTATGTAATGACAAGAAATGATGAAAGACGGGGATGTAATGGAACACTTTTCGAATAGTTCCTAATAAAATGATTTTTCTATTCAATAAAATCGATATTATTTAATCGACAAGTTCAATAATTTCGGAGTGGGTTGCAGGATTTACTCTTTTCTGTATCAAAACGTGGACAATGTCAGCCAAACAATTAAACTCACTCAACTATTTAAGCCTACATCTGCAAGATGGCTTTTGTACGGAGTTTGATAATACCGTTTGTAGCCACTCGAAATGCTCCCCTGGCACTGTATGAAGCAAGGAACATCACCGAAACGAAATTAAATCTGTAAATTGTTTTGATTTGTTTCAGTTCCTAGAACCTAAATCAAAAGTATACAAAACTGAAACCGGTTCAAAATGATATTGGATGTTATTTTCGTTTCATACATCCGAAAAAAAAATAACAAACAATTTTTATTTTCATTCATTCATTTCAAATTTTGCATTAAAAAAAATGATAATTTCTGAGAGACTGAAAATAACTTACTTGAGGCATTTTTTCCCCTCCTTTCATTTCAAGTTCTCGAACCAAACTATGGCCAATTGACGTAGCCAAAATGTTAAATAAAATTTCTGGAAACATCTCATGCAATGAACCCAAAATCGGTCGTGTTGATTTAATTTTGAATCACAACTTTTGTAGTAAGTTATAAATATTCTTACACATTCTACGGTTGTTAAATGATCCATATTCGTAAATGACAAACCTTTCACTAGATAAATACAACTTCAGATGACAGGAAGGGAGGTTAAAACCTAGCACAGTTAACTAACAGACAGGTTGGCATTCAAATTTGCCAACATCGACACAGTTAAAAACGAAATCCAGAAAAGCGTAAGTTTATCAGAATTTTTTAATAATTTTTACCTTGCAACGGCCAGTCCAACAATTTTTAATAAAACGCCCTAATTTTTAATACGGCTACTAAAAAGTACCAAAAACACGAAATTTTACTGGAAACATTAACTAAGTGGCATTCCAATTTGTCCGGCTGCGGTCCGCAGAAGGCGCAAGTGTTACAAATTTGGCTAATACAGAGTGTCCATGAGGAAGGTTTTATTCGTTAAAACATTTTATCAAAATGAATCATCGATTACTGTGACGATGAGAAAGTTACGTGAAATTTTTGAGAGAAACAACGTGCCAACAAGATGCACTATTTATCTATTTGGTGAATGATTTCGAAGAAAGAGGGTCTGCAGCTGATAGGGCATGCATGGCAAGCATGGACCACAACGAACTGCAAGATCGGCTGAAAACATTACTGCTGCTCTAGAAAGTGTTCAAAACAATCTATTAACTTCAATTGGACGCCGTGCTCAGGACCTTGGCCTTCAAAGAACAACTTTGGCCCCAATTTTGCACATGGATTTGCATTTGTTTCCATTTAAGATTCAGTTGACACAAGAGCTTCTTGCACAAGACCATTTACGCCGCCATACATATGCCAATAGGATGCTATAGTTCGCCCATGACATCTCTGATTTTCATGAAAAAATCATAATGAGTGATGAGTGACGAGCCACATTTTCATTTGAAGATATGTTCACTTGATGGATATGTGATTGAACAGAATAGTCGGTTCTGGGCAATGAAAAAGCCTCAAATTATTCATCGGTCACCTTTGCATCCATTAAAAGTGACAGTTTGGTGTGCAATTTGGTCAGGAGGAATCATTGGACCTTACTTCTTTGAAACTGAAAACGGCGTAACGGTAACTGTCAATGGGGAGCGATATCGTGATATAATTGACAACTTTTTAACGCCACAACTGCATGCTTTGGGCTTGATTAACATATGGCATGAACAACAGACGGTGCCACATCGCATACAGGCAGGATTACAATGGAATTATTGCGAGACTTCTTTCCACAACAAGTTATTTCAAGAAATGGCGATGTTGATTGCCTCCACGGTCGGCTGATTTGACTGCTCCGCACTTCTTTTTGTGAGGATATCTGAAAAGTAGGGTTTATGCAAACAAACCAGAAACGCTTGAGCAATTTAAACAAAATATTCAAGATGAAATTAATGAAATACCGCGTGAAATGCGTAAGAATGTAATGAAAAGTGTGCTCAAAAGGGCTCGCATTTGTGAGGCTAACAGAGGCGGACATTTACCTGATATTGTATTCCATACATAATTGCCGACATTAAATAAAGCATTTATCAATATAAGGTCCATTATCTTCCATTTAACCAAAAATTATAAACAAACAAAGATTAATTTTTTGTCATGATTTATATACCACAATGGAAAAGTTATTAAAGGACCCCAACTTATATCACGAATAATCGAACTCTTTTCAATGTTGATTGGTATACACCAGTCGTCAGCCCTATGTTTTTAGATACCCGGACATGTCTATACTAAGGCAACTTGGAAGTGTCGTATCATGAAAATCAAGTGAAAGTCGGAAGAATTGAAAGCGAAATAATAAATTAATTTTATGTGGCAAATAAATTTGCTCACACAGCTGTGAATAAATTATTTCTAAAGGTATTCTTGAAACCATTCATCGGAGTACCGATTGCCCTCGTTTGTGCAGCCCATAGTGATCATTGCCGTAAACTTGCCTTATCGAACAGAAATCGCTGTATTTAAGAGCACTTTATAACGACGATGCTTTTATGCTGCTCAGAACTACCCAAAACAAATTCCATTAACGAAGATGTGTTCATATACTTTATGGAATATTTTCCATTCGAAGATTGACGAAGAAAGGATTTATCGGCCGTTGCCATTACTCAGTATTCTGCGCAGTGCCTTCACATGAGAATGAGCTCTTTGCTCAACTAAACAAAAAACTAGGTCTTGACATTGCAAAGGGTTATCCATTGAGCTTTTAGATAATATGGATTTCGCTTTGCCATTAACTAATACGAATTCTTCAACAACCGACAAACGCGAAAAAATAGTTAATACTTACTACAATAGTGGTGATTCAAACGTGAGCTTCCAATCGAACAAAATTTTCTTCCGCGACAATTCTTATTTCTCACTCAGTGGTTACGTCAACAAGCAAAATTGTCGCATATGGGGTTCGGAGAACTCAGGAGTGATTGTGGAAAAGCCATTGCATTCGTTAAAAGTGAATGTTTGAATCATTGTAAGCCGGAGAGATCTCAAAAAGATCCACTGCTGCAACCATTTAAATTACATTGTGTTTCGTACATAATAGAAAGGCATTATAATGAAATAAAAGTCTCATCGAAATCGTAGCTTTATGTGTATTTGATGTAACTTTTACTTTTTATAACTCGTTTTTTATATTTGAGAAGGCTGCAGTAACATCACAGTTTTCCCCCAATGACGCTGCTATCATCAGCTTTATGCAACTACCATTTGACTTTTTTTTTTGTTTTGGATACCGTCTATTGAGTATTAGGAACCGAATTATGTATTTAATGTGTTTAATAAATAATTTAAATACTTAGTAGAAATTACTACAAAATGACTGGTCGATGTTGCTACATTAGGAAATTCAAATAACTTATTTTTTATTTCATATACGTCACTTCTACTATTCAATTGAGAAGTGATGATTTTCAATGATTATTGAAATTAATGGAACTTAAATGACCTCCACTCTTTGTGACGAGTGTACGACATCGTTATTTGTTACTACCTGGACGGTTACAACGCGAATTATCTTTAATATTGTTCGAATGAATATGTTGGTTTTGTTATGTAAACTTCTTGTTTGCAACAACTGGAAAAACCAGGTACAGTTAGGTCAGGAGAATTTAAGGGCTATCAGGATGTGGAGTTTCTTCTGAAATCTGTTTCTTCAGAGGTTTTCGTATGTGACAAGCTTCAATATACAGTTGAAACCACAGTACTCGTAGCTGACAGAGACTCTCTATCGGCATAGCTCTAGAAAGAAAACACATTTCAATAATAAGAGATATAATTTTTAGAAGCAATATTTATATACATATACATATCACCCCTCGGGTGAAGGGAAAAAATTATCTGGTAATGGAAATTAAGATTTTAGTGAAAGTATTTTGTTCGATTAGTTACTTAAAAAAAAAAATATGAACTTACTATTATATTCTCCTACAAAATGTTCATTCTGTTGTTTAATCTTACAGCAGGAGTACGATATAACAATACAATGTAAATATAGTCAAAGATTAACATGTCCTTACGAAAGGATTTGCAGTTTATGAACCGTATTCGAGATTATTTACTTAGAGTTAGATAATCAAACCCTCTGTTGGAGATTTCAGCTCTTTAATTATTGTCATCTATTTTCTCCTACTTCGTTATGTGTCGTTCTTATTCTGTTGAAATATTTCGTTCCAATATTGAAAGAAACAAAAAGAGGATATAATAGCGGGATGTTAAGTGATATCGAACACAAGTTAGTGATTAGCTGTTTGCCACTTCACATCGCCGCATTGACCACAAAAAGAATTCAACAAGAAATATAACCCCGCTTGACGTTGTATTGCCAAGTGGCAATTTTTATTATTCAAGAGAAGCTAAAAGAAAATAAAGTGAAATTAGTTTTGAAATAAAAATTCGCATACAAAATAAAATGAATATTATACAAACTGCCAACCAACAAATATTCAAAACATAGAAATTATTATTAAAACAGTATAATTTAGAAATTTTTGAAAAAGCCGCAAACAAACTAAAGAAAATTGCAACATTTTCAAAATGTCGCCTATGATAAATCTACCGTACTACAACACACTATCCTTAACTTTTCTATAAATAAATGTTTCTAAGTTTTTGTGTTCGTCCACTCGACTCGTTGTCGTCTTTTGCTATTGTCTGTAAATGAAAATTATATAATTTTCAAAGTAAAAAGCGTTCAAACATAAAATAAACTATATAAATATACATATAATTGTTATTTAAAACATTCTCCGCAGTGTGGTGTACAACGCATAGAACATCGTGCATAGAATGTGATAAATGCGCTAAAAAATTTCACTCTCAATGTACTGAATTAGATAAACGTCAATTTGATTATCTGATAAAAAAAAAAATGATAGCGAACTGCTTACATGTCACTTGTGTGTGGGAGGCGAAGAAGGTCTAAAACAGGAACTTAATGAAATCAAAATAAAACTGGCAAACTAGATCAACTGTCTGTTATGCATGCGACAATGCAGTACATGCCTACACAGTATGATGACATCCTCAAAGGCATGGCTGAAAATAAGAAAATACTAATGAAATTTGAAAAAGAAAACGTTATGTTGAAAACGAAAATTAAGGAACTTAAGTCATCAATTAAATTGCTTAATGAGAGCCGTATAAGAAATGATTGCATCATTAGCGGATTAAATATTAAAAATAATGTGTCTGCGGTTAATTCTGTGTTGGATTTGGCAAAAAATTCAACTTTGAACTGGATGCAGAGAAGATTGAGGACGCTTATTTCCTTAGGAATAATAAGACAGGAGACAAAAAAAGCGTTGTGGTAAATTTTCAAATAAATCTGTTAAAGAAAAATTGATGGCTGTCCAGCCGAAGTTGAAAACAAATGAATCTACCAACTTAGTATTTGTTAACAATTACTTAAGTAAAGAAACGTTAAATCTCCTGAATTACAGTAAGGCTTTAAACAGTGTAGGCTATCGTTACATTTACATATGTGCTAGAAATGGAAAGGTCTTGCATAAAAGAAATGAAATTTCAAGGCCTCAGATTATACATTCGAACGATGATGTGGACAAACTTTTACTTGAAGCTACAACTACTAAGCAATGGAAAAATAATCGGCAAAAGATAATTAAACAGAGTGTTGATGAGGCTGACTATGGTAATAATAATCCGTCGTCCTATGTTTCTTCTAATTGAGTTTACTTGGTATTGATCGTAGCTTATTTTATATATCGTTGAAAAATGAATTCAAACGATTATTTTAAAAGCATTGCTAGTCTTAACAAAAGTTGTTCTTGTATTAAATATCCCTTTTTAAATATTATATCTGTGAACATAAGAAGCATCTCGTCTATTGCAAAGTTCAATCAATTTAAAACTATGATTTCTAGCCTTTCGAGACTGTCTGATGTTATTGCAATACAGGAAACGTGGTTCCACAGAGATTTAACTCAACTATACAATTTTACTGGTTATTTAAATGTCCATTGCTGTAGGTCTGATGAATATGGGGGTACATCGATATATGTAATTGATAAACTGAAATATTCAGTAGACTATTGTGTTAGTAGAAATTTTGTTGACGTTATTGTCATTTCGTTTGATAACTTGAGAGTTGAGGGAAAGCAATTAAGGATTTTATCATTCTACAGGTCACAGAAGAGTGCTACTATTGACTTTATATCCATTCTTGTTGAAATACTGGGCCCACTAGCAAGTAAACCTATTGGTATAGTGGGAGACACAGACATTGATTTGTATGAAAATGAACCATTTAACGAATTGGAAAACATGTTCTTAACTTATGATTGTCACAACTGTCACAAGCTAATTATAAGAGTAGAGTGTAATGCGTGCATTGACCACATCTTCAGCAATATTTTCTGGACAATTTCTGTTGATTCAGTAGAATGTGGTTTAACAGATCATAACATAGTGTGTTGTAAGATAAAATGTAAGAATTTAGCCGCAGAAAGTATAGAGAAAACGAAAAAGAATTGTGATATGAATAAAGTCAAACGTTATTTGCAGATTAATATTGAGTCGGTTTTAGATGCTTCAGAAGATCAGGCAATAATCTGATAGTTTTAATCAATAGAGCTGTTGCTTACTTAACTAATGAGACGAAATATAAAAAAATAGCTTAGATTTGCTCTTACTCCCTGGGTAAATGCATATCTACAGAATTTGATTGTGCTTAAGCAGAAACTGCTTATTAAAAGAAAGAAGACAAAAACTATAAAATATAATGAGCTGTTAAAGGTATTAGTAAGATAATCAAGGTAGCTAGTGCGGAGTCTAGGAGCATTTATTATTTTGACAATCTGAATAAAGTTCATAATGATGATAATAATAATGATCTAAAAAAATTTTGGAATTTTTTAAACACTGTTTTGGGACGTAATACAAATAAGGAATTACAGATTATTACAGAAGATGGACGAAGAGTTGTTTGTGATCAGGAGAAAGTTGATCGTTTAAATCAATATTTTGTAAGGTCTGTGGAAAGTTTGAAGCAAGGAATTATGATATTTGTTTATGATAATTACAACATATTAAGGACTTTAAGGAGGAAATCAAGCATGTTTTTGCTAGATTAATTTAATGAAAATGGGGTCATTGACGTGGTTAATGACCTTAATATTAATGCTGCGCCGGGATATGATGGTATTATGTCGAAAATAGTAGTTGAATGCAGAAACTATTTGTCTCCAGTATTAATGACCATATTTAATAGAATAATTGCAAGCACAAAATATCCTGATAGTCTCAAAATTAGTAAAATTATTCCTATTCCGAAAATTTCGAATGCTATATCTGTGGAAGAGTATCGTCCTATTGCAATTTTGTCTGTAATGGATAAAACTGTTGAAAAATTATTGCATAAGAAGTTGTTGGATTACTTAAATCAAAACGAATATATGTACAAATATAAGTTTGGGTTTAGAAAAGAATGTGGAACTGTGAAGAAGCTGTGATCAATGTGGTAAACTTTATTTGTGATGGTTTGGATAATGGTTTTCATGGCGTTGCAGGCTTGTTCTTAGATTTTTCTAAGGCATTCAATCTTGTGGATCATAATATACTGCTGGAAAAACTATCATATTATGGTATTGTCGACAAGGAATTACAACTCTTCAAAAGCTATTTATGTGACAGAAAACAATATGTACAAATTTGTAGGGCAAAGAGTGAATTAGTTCTAATAAAATCAGGAGTGCCGCAAGGTAGTGTCTTGGGACTACTTCTGTTTTCTATTTATTTAAATGATTTAATTAATTTGAAGTTGAATGGCCGGTTGTATATTTTTAATTTTTGAGCTTGTGAGAACAAACAAATTAGTACTTAACGCAACCAAAACTAAACTAGTTCGATTTAGACCACGCTCGCATGGAATGGAAAACAATTTCGGTATATTTGTCGATGGTACGGCAATCACAGAAGTTTCTGAAGTGAAGTACCTGGGTGTGATATTACAAACTTATTTAACCTGGGAAAGTCATATCAACAATGTTAAGAATAAAATTGCTCCTGCTATTTTATATGAATTAAAATACATTTTTAATAGAAACACTAAGCTACTTGTTTTCAACTCACTCGTTCAAAGTCATTTAAATTATTTGGCAATCGTATATGGTCACAAAAATACTGTTGCTTTAAAAATCGGATGCAGAATGATTGAATTTACACAAAATCAAACTAATTTTCGCACAAAAGATTTTAATAATTTGAAAGTTGTGGAGTGCAGATTAGAGACCACTAAACAGCGAATAGAACATTTGGGTAGTTTTGAATACAATAATTTACCATTAAACCATTAAAAATGTAAATAATACATCCACATTTAAAAAGAATGTGAAGGACTACCTAAAATAAAATTTGCAGATGCTTCTTATGTAATTAAAAGGTTTTCAAAAAATTATGAGCTCTTAGCTAATAATTTAACAGAACTCATTTGTTAATATATTTTACTTGAAATTATGTACTGTAGTTGGCGTACACGTGAAACTTGTTGCCAGCGTGCCTCAATAATGCCCTCTGGTGCTGAGGCCAAATATTATATTGTAATATATTGTACAGAATTCTTAAATAAACCTCGTGAGAGAATTATTTTCATGTTATTTATACTTAATTAATATTACTTAAATCCTATGTACTATACGAGTATACTAAAATTACTATGTTTGTACACACATTGTACACACTTACTTTATATAATTATTCTTTCATTAACTACACATGTATGCTTTGTAAAATTTACATTTACAAATTTAAATATTGTACATTCACATGATCTCTTATGGACTAAAACTATTTCTATTTTTTTTTTTTTTTTTCAAATTATTTTCGAATAAATTTCAAATATACCGTGAATTTCTAAATTCAACATTTACTTTGGGAAATGAAGCTAAACAATGGAGAAACCCCTACAACCACACCCGACTTTAGCATTACAAGTTCTTAGCATGGCATGCAAATTCTTTTATGTTCATACGGTGAGAAAACTTGGTCAAGAACCACCTTTTTCATTAGGCCGAGCTGGGCACAGAATTTTCTATTAAACATATATTTTCACAGCACTCATAGTAAAAACATTCTTTAAATCTTAAATAAATTATTATGAGTAAGACCCCTATGTGTTTACTAAACCTTGTTCAGTTTATCACTATTGTACGAGTATTAGGTTCGCAACTACAATCTCGCTGTTTCTTTTTTTTTTTTAATAATACAAATTTATTATGAAAATATGTTTACAAATAATTCATTGAAAGTATTGGCTATCGCTAGGTACTACTTTTCCTATCTTCTTGGTAAAACTGGAATTCCATCACGGTAAAACTCTTCAACTTTTGAGGCTAACCATGAATCTGGCCATTCCTTGATGTATATGAGAGGAACTGCTGGCCAGCTAGACCGTGTGCCATCGAACGGAACAGGTGATAATCGGACGGTTGAATATCCGGAGGATATGGCGGATGGGGTAGGATTTCCCATTTCAACGTTTCCAGGTAGGTTTTAACGGGCTTGGCCACGTGAGGGCGAGCGTTGTCAGGCTGAAGAATCACTTTCTCGTACCTCTCCGCGTATTGTGGGCATTTTTTGCGCAGAACTCGATTCAATCGCATTAATTGAAGTCGATACCGATCCCAAGCTCGTAATAAATAACAGCGACCTGGTCGCACCAAATACAGATCATAACCTTAGCAGCCTGAATATTCGGCCGGGGCGACGACGTAGAAGCATGACGGGGCAGCCCCCATGACTTTATTTTCTTTGGATTGCTGTAATGAATACATTTGTCATCTTCCATTACAATACGAAGAAGACCCTCCTTCCTTTTTTTTGTCGCTGAAGCAGCTGTTCAAAGGCGAAAAAACGTCCCTTGGGTTCAAATCATAAGGAATTGAAGTTCCTTGTCCCAAAAAACCCACCGCATGCAATCGCTTGGAAATGGCTTGACTGGTAAGTCCTAATACTGAATCAAGCTCCAACTGCATTTGACACGGATCCCCTTCAACGAATGCCGTCAATTCAGTATGTTCGAAGGTTTTTCGTCTTCCTTCAGGCGAACGGTCGTCAACACCAAAATCACCATCTTTAAAGTGACGAAACGACGGAAATCTCAACACGTTGTTTCACTTAGAACAGCATATTTGCAACCGATTTGAAGCTTTCGATGAGCTTCAGCCCCCGTTTTCTTCGATTGAAAGAAGATAATCAATACTTCCCGCATATGAAAATTATTTGGCACAAAATCATACATACTCGTATTCACACAACCAAAAGTATATGACGTTACAAGAAAATCATTATTGTGTCGTGGCGGTATGTTTGCCATATGCCTAGGCGTAGCTCATGACGTTTAGCACCTACAGCTGGCGCCATCTATTGGCAATCAGGGGGAACTAAGTTGTGAACCTAATAGTATTCACCGATAGTGTTCTCCCCAAAGTCATACGGTAAAAGATATTATATATTACTTGTCCTGAATGAAATTTCTGTACTGATTATCTCTATATAGGAAGAATCTTTGGGTAAAGGTTTCTTGAGGCATCGGCTGTAAAAACATTTCTTGTTTTAAAACGCATTGACTAGGGCAATTTTCTATACATTTTTCCCATATTTTTTCTATACTAAAAGTGTCTTTCATTTGTCCTAAGATAAGGATTTCAGCACCTTGGCTTGTATCATTACACAACACTGTGGATGAATTTACTACTACACGATAACATTGTTAAAAAGTATACATTACTAAAGCTAACCACCTACTTCGGTTCTGAGATTGTTTCCTTAAAATAACTCAAATCTTAACGGTCTTTGAACTGTCTTCCCCCAGTATCTGTACTTTATCGCTATCACAACTGTCGCGTCGATTTTTCACTACACCTCGAAATTTCACAACTATAACTCGTTGTCGTCCGTTGTTTACTTCAAGTATTTCATTCCAAACAGAAAATCAATCACTTCTGCTAACGACAGTGCTGGTAAATGGAAATTATGAAGTGTGTTTATCATCACAACGTAATCAGTAGAGATGACATTATGCGTGATAGAGTGGTGTTTTACGTCAATTCAAGGCGATTACAGTGGCGCGCAAAAACGGCGGCAGACTTGCGGCAGAGAAATTTCATCAGTAGTTGACTTAATGAGGCTTCCTGTTTAATTCCTAGAAATACTTGATACAAGTACGTCTGCAAAGAATGTTATAAAATAATGCTTGACTCTGGCATTAAGGATGAGTAAATACGTTCAGTAATGATGTTAGTACGTTAGTTAGGTTTATTCTAAGAAATATAATTGTAGTTTTTTATTACACACAAGTTTCTGTTGTTCTTTCTACATCTTGTTAATTTATAAAATAAATTTACGTAGCGTGCAAATGTCATATGTTGTGAATTTGAAAATTACGGCATTTTAGACAATTACAAATTTTGCTTGGGATTAAGATTACAATTTATGAGCAAAAAATATTCTAGAAAGCAGACATCCGTTGGTGAGACTGAGAACAACACTAAGATAGGTTATTGCTGTCTTAGAAATCAAACCTTCTATAGTCCATAACTGTCGTTCTCTTATATGCGAATGTGGCATTCCAAATTTTTCATCATGTCCAGCTTCCAAGAAGTTTGCGATTGCAATATTAATAGAACAATTGATTTGAATTGAGGCTATTATTACGCCTTTTAGAAGATTTTCTAGCATTCAGGAATTTTTTATATTGGCAGACGACTTACAGAGCAAGAGAAAAATGTCCTAAATCAAATTCATAAAATGTGGCGTATGGCGACTCGAACAATTGACCATTAATTGTTATTAATCCTAATCACAGAACTGTCGTCTTGGAGATGATTTTAACAGGGGATTCAGTCGTGCCAAGGAATGAACAATATTTTTCCACACAATATACAAGTGAGTTGTCACACATCTAACTGCAATTATGCTGGTCGATGACAGATAAGCTAACAAATTAGTATTTGGAACAAAACTAATCTTGTTTTGAAAGACAGGGAACTTATTATTTGACCGGCGAGTTTGTAGATAATTATGAAAATTCCGTCAAAATATTACACAATATTTCGGCTTCAGTCAAAGTCAAAACTGTATGTAGAAAAGGCTCATAGCTATTTATTAAAAAACATGTGCCTTGTGAACTATTACAGGCACAAAAACTTGGGTTGATACTGTGTCACGGACACAAAAAGCGACATATTCTGGCAGAATCTGCCGTACCACACTTTATACTGAAAAGTCGATATATCGGTCAAATATCATAAGCTATGCTAGGTTGTGATTGGAAAAAGGAGAGGAGCTTCTCTCACACTGCATATATATTTCATACGCTACTGGCCTAGAAGAATAATACTAAATTATCGACTGAACCAGGTTGAATCTGGGAGAACTTAATCAAATATTCGCGTTATTGACAGTTCAATCCAGGTTATATTTTAGAAAGGGAGTGAACTATCTTCTGGCTATAAAAGATGTTTCTATCTAACTTTAATGATGGAGTAGTGAAGGGTGAGCCATTTCAAACAATTCTTTAGTCTTGTAGGTTAAAATATAAAATCGAAATTTCCGTATTTAATACACAAAGTCTCTTCACGCCACGGACATTGGGTGGCATTGAAACTCATATTCTTTCAATTCGTATTCATATCCCCCTTGACGTATAAGTTATTTTTTATGTAAATTCACATAACGAAACTTTTATTGCGACACATTCTTAACCAACAATCTTATGCCGCAACAATAAACACCAAAAAAATTATGAAATTGTCAATTGTCATAACACCTGAAGTTTCACACAAACTTTTTTATAGCCCTAAAATCGGCAACCATTTACTGTGCTGCGATTGATGACATTTCCATCTGCGAAGATAGTTTAAATGTTAAATGTCTTTGTTAAGAGTAGAATGATTACAAATGCTTTAAAATGCAAAGAATGAAAGAAAATCTTTACAAAACGAATGTATTGAAAAGGTAATAACTCTTGGCTGATTTCGCTACTCAATCAGGAAAAAAAAATCCAACATATTTTAGACAGAAAATTCTCATACAACACATGAAAATTAAGTTGATTATAAATAACACCATAAGGATACTTAAGTAATATATTATTTAATAATGATAATACCTTACAAACTGTCAATATATTCATATTCACCAGAACGTACATTATTGTAATGATGGAAACATCTATCCGGTGAGCCATAACATGTTCACGTATTGTCGTTTTAAAATCACAAGCTGAAAAATAATTTATCGTAATGCAATCCCAACTTCCGTTCGAAACAATATTTTTTATACGATCAGCATGTAAATTAAATTTATCATTACGGGCAGGAAATGAAATCATAGAATATTAAAGTTACGAAAAAAAGACATAAAAAAACTTTCATGTAACAGGAGAAATAGGAAAGTTCATATAGTCTAATAAGTGTGACCACATCAACGTTTATTTGCAAGTTTTAAGTGGAAATACTGAATCCATTTTATTTCTGCTGATGTTGCTTTAAAGCCCTAAAGTAAACAATATTCGAATTGAAATAATTCATAAATACAATGTTAAATAAAATACCTTAGTTTTATAACGGTACGTACCACAGCTCTTATGATAAATTAGAGAGTTACACCAGCCAACAAGATTTTGAACTGGAGCAGCCAACCATCTTTCCTAGGGTAATTTGGAGTGTTAAATTTAAATCTGTTATAGATTTTTCTTTATCACTTCAAGTTTTCAAGATACAAAAAAATGTTTTTATTTGTTTTTTACATAAAAATCAAGTTTATTTAAAAGTCAATGAATTTTCAAAAGTGAATGGCATTATTTGAACATCGCTTGTATTTTGTTGGTTCGGTTTCAAGTACTAGAATCCTGTAAGATAGTCCCAGCATGCTTTTATCCCAAAATCCTTGACAATTTCTTTCAATTTTCATTAAATCTTGGTGAGCGCGCTCATCTTGTTCGTTGCTCACCGCATCTAGGTTTTGTGGAAGAAAATCTAAATACGATTTGATAATTTTTCAATAATTCAGCAAAAATTTGTCTGTAGTTTTCACTCAATTGTTTCCAAAAGAAACTGTTCACGATGCTCTTTAAAATTTTCAAGACTGCATATTCTTTCTCCAATAAACATTGCGAAAAATTGTCATCATTCAATAGCTTCCCGATCTGAGGGTCAACAAATATGTCTTCTTTGACATTAGCATGTGCAATTTCAGGAAAAACTGCGAACACAAATTTCTTAAAAAGACCCAATTTTAAGTGGAGCGGCGGAAGAAGACCCCTATTTGGATCAACTAATAGTTTATAAAAATGTTTCGTTCTGATGGTAAATACTCAGTTAAATTTCTTAAAAAGACCCAATTTTAAGTGGAGCGGCGGAAGAAGACCGCTATTTGGATCAACTAATGGTTTATAAAAATGTTTTGTTTTGGTGGTAAATACTCAGTTTTTTCTGCCACTTTTTTCTGACGTAATGGGGAGATGTAGTGTGACTATCCCATAGACAAAGGAAACAACAATATTTTGTGAAACTTCCTTGCAAACCATTCAATAAACCAATAACCTGAAACAGATGGTCTACTATGTATGTATGTATGTATGTCAAAATGTCGGCCACTGATACGTAATTTTCCTTTGTATTAACGATATGAGCAATTCGTACGGATGGTTTTTCATTCCCATTATGCAAAAGTAGAGCCTTTAAACTGTACTTAGAGCCATCAATAAATGATCTCCATTCTTTTTTGTCATACGGCTGGTTCATTTTTTGAAATAACATCAACATCAATATTTCAATACAGTATGGAATAGAGTGTTTCTTTTAAAATATGCTGCCAATTCAAAGCTTTTATCTCTATAGATTGTTACTTTTGTCCCAACTGCAAAATGTTTCCACTGCTGGATGCGTGAAGCATGAATTAGATCATTCAGCTCAGCTTGAGTCACTAAATGGCGTTCATCATCAGTCTGATACAAACTAGCGTAGCACTGGGAATGGCTGGTAATGGATCATTTGGTGGACGTTGAACTTGTTTGGAAACTAATGGGACATTCGCATAAGTATTATTTTTTCGATTTTTCATATGGAGTCCAGCAATTTTTGTTAAACAGAAATAACAATCGGTTTGGTGGTTACTTGACTCCAGTATTCTCCAAAGTACTGGAATTGAAAAATCGAAATAGATCTTGCGATTTGACTACTTGTATAAGTTCTGCAACTATTGCGAAACATTGTCAGTGTCCACGGTTTGTTCAAATTTCTGACAGGAAAACCAAAATAATGTAAATATGCATATTTTATTGATTCTGATATTGCGTATCCTTTTCTTCCAACCAAATATTCACTACACACGAACCAAAAACAACTTTAATCAGTATCACACGATCTCTATGACATGCTTACATGGTACTATTATGAAGATTTACAATGAATGTGGGCTTCTATCAAATTAAAAATTGTGAAATTGTAGTGTCAGTATTGGCTGTTTTACAGTATGGCCAGCATGCGATAAAAAGTGAACAAACGTGATAGTCCAATTTGCATGCCAGATTCGAATTTATCGAATGGTAGTTTAATGATTGATTCTGATTGATCAATCGACATTTCTAACATAAGCAACTGTCGGTAACAATGCCTATGCCTATGCATAACGGCAACATCATTATCGTACAAAATTTCTTCTATTATTTCAGTTTCAATATTACCAATACATCTAAAGAGATAACATATTATTTGATTTTGATTTATACTCGCTAATAAACCTTCACTTCGTTTTGCTTTCTATTTGAAGCAAAAATTAGAATACACATTCATTCATATATTTAATTCTTTAAATAGACGTTTTTCACTTTCCGCGGAACATCTGTGGTTTCCTCCAGGAGGAAACACATAATTCATTCTGAGCTTTTATATAAATGCATTACAAAATTAAAGACATTAAAGTAATTACTTTAGGAAAAAATAATCCCTTATGGTGATTGGGCTATATCCGGCTAGCTAGCAATGATAACTATTGCAAATCTTTGTTAGATTTTTTAAACTCTAAAAGAGGCCTAAAAATTAGTAGACCGCAATAAACTTTCTCCAAAATCGTATTTCGGATACGGTTCCATCTATCAAGTAAATACGCTGAATTTAGTCAAATTTTCATATGTTAAAGCTAAAGTTGATTACAAAATTAGAAATGGACCACACACAGCCAGTTCCATTTTAGAAGATATTTTAGATCTCATACATCTAAATATCGATTCATATCAAAAGCACAAAAAAAAAGAGGCTGCAGCGTTAATATCTATGGATTTGGGCTACTACATTGTTACTGGAGACTAGACTTGGATCTATGCTGATTATCCGGAAACATCCTATCAATCGAATCAACTTGTCAATGTTATGTTATTTAGTGTTATACCCGTTAGCGTGAAACTATTCGTTATTGTCTGCTTCCAGCAAAAATCAAACACTCATATTTAAAAGTGAAACAGTGTTGTATTAGCTTTGCTATGAAATGAAAACTTTTGACCTTTCATACATATGTGTATTCTTTTCAAATAAGATTGAAATAAGACTTTCACATATACCCTAAGAGCTTGTGTAAACATAAGCAAATATTATCCTTTACCCTTGTCCATATCCATAATTTCCTTTACTGTTTTCGGGCAAACAAAACAAATATATGACATTTTCAAGATTTTCCCATTCGCCAACAAAAAAAAAAAAAAAACAAAAATTTAAATAAAGTCCATATCAAAGTCAACAATCCATAACCTCCTTACCCATTTAGATCTTACATTGCTACCAAATTCGACCAGTACAAACAAAAGTCAATATTTACCATATTCTTCAAGTTAAGCTGCCTTTGCCGCCATAAGTGGTTAATGGGGCGGCATCATCGTCATAATTACCATTATCCTCACCAGCGTATCCACCTTTGTGCATATTGTATTCCAGCACAATGTTAACAATTAGTTATTTGGAACAAAAGCGTCACATTCAACCCAACCGACCTAACACTCACACGCCAACATGAAGGACGACAATAATACGGATAATCCTCCTACGTACCCATGTAGAGCAGCGTTTGTTTGTATTCGTGTCACGGGCGCACTATTCAAATGGAAACAATGTTGCAACATCGTTTAATTTGAGCATATCGCAGCAGTTGGCATTGATGTTGTATGAAAATTACACCTATTCTAATTGACAACGTGTCGAGGCAACAATATGGCATGATTAAAGTTTTAATCGGCAATGCTGAACCTGTGACAATATGCAAATCAGCAACTGGGTGCAAAGTAAAGGCTTCGCATAATCACTCTTTGGCAAAAGGTTTTTGCGATCATAGCATATGTTTTGCTTAACAGATTGCGTACATTGGCTGGTTCAGTGGTCAGAATGTAGACTGATAACAAACGCATATTTTCAACTGATGTTTACTTTCTCCAACTTCAAATAGTACGATGCAGTAGGAACAATTCAACTTTATATTTCGAAATTAAAGGTCGGAGGCACGTGTCACTTGATGAGAATGAAAAAAAAGTACAATTACTGAAACAAGCCACATTGTTCCCTATTTTAAAATTAACTACATGTATTTGAAATGCATCGATTTAAGATTGCATCTCATTTGCACACAAAAAACAGTGCACAACAGGTAGCTGCTTTATTAGTTTTAAAATTTCATTTACAACTACATCAGTAGTTTAATTTTGAACCACATTCGAGAAAAATGTTCTCTTAATGTTTCGATTTGTTCCAGTTTCTCTGGTAAAACAGAATGAAACAGATATTTTGATTTGAAGACTCGAAAGGAAACTATTGTTGTATACAGTTTCAAATCAGGCACCTGATGCAGTTTTCGTTTCCTGTCTGAATAACAATTTTAATGAAGCTAAACTGTGATTAAGTGATTAAAGTGATTCTCCGAAATTTTCGCATTTTTTTAAAATATTGCTTTGTTTATTTTTTTGAATCGAAAACTGAATCAAAAACAAAATTGTTTGTAATTTCGTTTTGGATGTGCGAATCAGAATCAAAATGATTTATATATTCGTTTTTGAGGTATGATTACAAAACTTAATGCAATTTGAATTCAGTTCACAGAATGGTACATAGCTCTGATTCGAAACGGAAAGAATCAAAATTGTTTATGGGTTTGATTCTTGTTTCTGTAGCTACATATTTATTATACGTTTTGTTTTGCTCGACTCATTACCACTGCGCTCTAACCTCTAACAAAATACGACATCTCTAATTGCTTAGTCCAAAATAGCGGAGCCAAGAATAATGTTTTCTTAAGGGAAATTCAATTTTTCAAATAACTCGGTTTCTAGCAGATCCACCAACGAAGAATCGGGTTAAAATCGCAGATCCACCAACCAGGAAACGGTTTAAAATCATTATATTCGGGTTTCTCTATAGAGGTAAGTTAAGAGAACAGCAAATGCGTACAATTACTTTGAAAAACAAATTGTCTCAATTAAAAAAAGAGATCATTTTTAAGTAGGAATCTTATTTTTGTTAGACATTATTTGGCATTTCATCACATAAATAATAAGCATTTACAAATTATGCAGCGGTTTTAAGAAAATCCGCGTTCCAAGCGGATTGTATTCCGTGAGCCCTAAACAACTCATGGTCTGCATACCTACCACACGCACAATTCGGTATACCACAACATTATTTGAAGCCCAATTTTCTATATTGGACCAAATAGACCATCCGCAACACCAAGAGTAAATAATGTAGCGACGGTATCAAATCCCGTCACTTTTCAGCAGCTTAAATGTAACTCCTACCAGAAATGGAGCAAGCCAACCTTCTGAGTCGCCGCAGTTCTCCTTTTTTGGGCTCTCAAAGAATTTGAAAAGATCTATTTTTTAGCCATGAGGCCCATTACTTTGTAATGAATAAGTTAATAAGCAAAATGGCTGTACTTGGGCTAAAAAGAAACCAGCAGAATATGATCGGATACCCAAATCGGGTTTTGTTTTGTGCCTATGTAAAGTCTAAGGTCTCTTAAGACAAACTATGATTAAGGAATTGGAAGTCAATATTGTTAGCATCATTCGCTAAATCCCAAATGATCGAAGGCGCCACCAAAATTGGAATCTTAACCAACATTCGAAAGAAATCGTCTTTTTAAAATAAAAATGCAGAATGGAAATTAGGGAATATGGAAAGTCAAATTTCGGTTTTATGATTGTTTTTCACTTGGTAATAATACTTTCCTAAAGAGTTCACGACTTCCGATCTTCGGGCAAGAATTCCCTGGAAGTGTCTTGTCTAGTGGTAGCTAAAATGAGAATATGAGTGATCTAAATGAGATGGAAACGTCGATTCACCTAAAGTAGGTATGTAAATCCCGTTGTTGAAACTCATCTTGAGTTCCAGTTGACCAGCCTTGAGAGCCCTAATCAGATGAGATAGAATGCCCCAAAATAAAATTTGTTATTAAAAAATGTAAAAATTATTATTTTGCATGATAACAAAGATTACGCGATAAAATATTTGTAAATTAAACTATGAACTTATTTTAATTTTCTTGCTACTGTTACTTGAAACCAAATATTGAAAAATAATAATTTATTTTCAAAATTTACGATACCAGACTTCAAGAAATTTTCACAGCCACATACAAATATTGTTTGTTTTGTGAACTGAAATATTTCAAATTAAATGTAATTAATATGTTTCACAAACTGAATCAAAATTAATACATGTGGAGTTTTGAAAAAACAACTTATTACATTTACATTTTCAAATATTTCCGTTATGAGAACGTGGATTTTTTGTCTGATCGTAGTTCTTCTATCCCTTCTAGATTAAAAATACGATTTCAATCAAATCAACATATTTCAAAATGTAATCTAATATAATTTGACTAAACAACTTATTTCAAACACATCGAACTGCGCGCAGCTCATATAATGCTAGGTGTCCGCCGCCTATATAGGTATAATGGTATACGAAATTGAACCCGCGATCATTGGAACGATAGTCGCGTGTATCCACCGTCGCTTCACTGTCGGTCGCAATATCTGCTAAAGATGCTTTATGAAATTCGTAATTCGTAAAAGTGAAATTTTAATTCTATTTTAATGTTTCTGCTTCTGATTATTTTCTTAAAATTATGTTTTGTTATGAACTTGTTCTGTCTGCCCAGTTTCTAAAAGACTATTAATCCAAGAATGAAATTTCAAAGTGCAAATTATTTATACATAATTTGTTATCAATATCAGATCTTAATATTCTGTTAAATGTATAGATAAAACGTATTGCACCGTTTATATCGTTTATAGTTTCATTTTGGATGCATGACACAGAAACAGAATTTTTCATAGCATCAAAAATAATTAAAACTGGTGAAACCTTTAAGAATTTATTTAGCGAAGTCCCTCTTATGCCTTATATTAAGTTTTATAGTTTACAATTATTTTTTATATTACATTAACTTAGTTCCACGAAAATCAGTTTTCCTCTTTGATATTTGTTGCTCAAGAAACTAGTGGAATTCACGTCCGAATTCGATATGTTGATTTCTAATTTGTCACCATTTTGACTATGAAAGTCAGGAGCGAGGCAATTGTTTCATTAGTAACTGTGTTAATTCTTATACCCTTTGTTAGTGCACAAAGCTTGTTTACAACTCGCATAGTCAGGTGAGGCAAATATATTAGGAGAAAATGTAGCAAATTCTAAGATATGCGTTTTTTTATCGTAAGACATATGCTAACGAAGAAGACACAAACAATTTGGGAAAAATTTTCATTACTTTTCAACATAATCTCGTTTTAGCTCAATACATATTTTCCAGCGATATTCAACAGCTTCCATATCCTGTTTATAGCAAGAACTGTCAAACTCCCTAAAATACCAATCAACTGCTGACTCTAAGCGGTCAAGTTTAGAAATAAAAATAGTTCAAGGCAGCTAAATCTGGCGAATAAGGTGCGTGATTAAGCAATTCAAGCTTTAATTGATTAATTTTGGCCATCGCAATAGTGGATGTGTAAACTGGAGCATTGTCTTGATGAAACAACACTTTTATTTTCTCCAAATGCGGAATTTTTTTCCACAATTTTATATCCTAAACGCTGCAAAGAATTAGCATAATATTTGCTGCAGATGGTTTTTCCTTTCTGAATACAATCAATAAAAATTATATATCTCATGCCCATCCCAAAAAATGGAGCCATGACCTTGCTGCATATGGAACCGTCTTCGCCTTCTTTGGACACGATTGTCCCATTTCAGTCCACTCCTTTCACTGCTACTGTGTCCCAAGTGTGATGTGGTGGATCCATGTCCCATCCATGTTTATAAATCAACGTAACAATTTGGCTTTATTGCAGTGAAACATCGCCAAATCAACCAAATTCTACTGAAACATCTTCACGACGCTGTTCCTGCTCTATTGAAAGCGAGCGCTACACCCATCTAGCGCACAGCTTTCTCATCTTCAAATCGTTATTTTAGTTAGCTCACGCACCTTCAGCCGACGATCATCCAATACCATTATGTAGATTTTCTTAACCGTGCCTGAGATGGACACCTCAATTGGTCGACCACTACAGTGTTTCTCTTGGCAGCTCGTAAGGCATCGTTTAAACTCTTTTTTACAGAGTAGAATCTAGCTCGGCTTTAATATTGGTTAGACTGAGATCCTTCAAATGGAAACAT
The DNA here is from genome assembly GCA_019455685.1 of Philornis downsi. Taxonomy (NCBI): domain Eukaryota; kingdom Metazoa; phylum Arthropoda; class Insecta; order Diptera; family Muscidae; genus Philornis; species Philornis downsi. The sequence goes on along the minus strand of JAHXMU010000136.1, from coordinate 2,702,507 downwards.
TAAATTACACAACGCGCACCAATTTTGAAATAAAATTAATAGGCGACGTGGTACCCTAAAACTTAAAACTAATGTTTTATATGGTTGTCACTTTTCACCAAAGTATTTTTTTTTCAAACTGCTGGCACCATCTACACGTCAAGTCGGCTATTTTGTAATGAATGCTGCAATCACTGTTATTGAAATTTTGTCTACACCAAAAGCCAATATTTTTTTTAGTGATGCTGAATGCTATCGTCGTAATTTTAAAATCTGCTGTCTTCAAGTGACCACTAATTTGTTTTAAACTTGCTTTAATGTGAAGCCTAACTCTTAAAAACTATAGGTATAGACTTTATGAAACTTCATGAAACTTTTACAAGGTTTTATGAAGACAGTTATAGCGCCTACCAGCCAGATAGGCGAACGTGGTCCAGTAGATTTAAAAATCCATGAAATGTGCATGGTCAATATGGATATTAATAATTAATTTTTATTACTGAATACAGGTTTGATAAAAATAGCCTAAAAATAAATTGACTCACATCCCATGAATGAGATGTGGGAAAACTTCTCACATTTAGTGAGTTTACACAATTTACAATTTAATAACGTTCAATTTAATAACGATTCCGAACTTCACAGTTTGAGAAATATTTTTAAGAGTTGTCAATTATTCGACTGCTCGAAGTGTGCGTCAGACGCATTGAGGTGACCGCCGTTCAAATCATGACAGATGGCTCCATGGGGAGTTAAACCTGCGATCATGTGGACGATAGTCGTTGTACGGTTGGTCACAATCATTTTAAATTACGTTTTATTATATATTTCACTATTTAGTAACTAGTTTTTGACATCATGAATCGTATTAGTAAATATTTAACCGTTAAAAAAGTGCATATTCGATCTTTTCCATTAGAGGAAGCACTTTGTCTCAAAATGTATAGGTAGAGTTGACCAAAGAAAAGCTGATAACTGTTGTGAAATCTAATTGTACGAATTACCAAAAAGTCTTTTGCTATTCTGCGGTACCTCAAATGTTGATATACTTTACTTTTAAAGGCTTGGGTGTAAACTAAAATTGAAAACACAATTAACTTCAACTGAATTTAACAATTTTTTCCTAACAAGACCATACCAAATAATGGTGTTACATTCGTTGCTTACAAGAAACCTTCAATGTTGCTACAGCAATGGCATTACAGTGACATGGCGCTTTTGTACTGCAATAAGAACACAATAGAAACTCCACAAACTGTCTGAATTGTGATGTAAAATGTAGCTTGTATTTATATACGGTAAATTTAACAGAAATGCAATTGTTATATAGATTTTAAAGTTCCAAAAAACTTTACAATATAACAATTTGTTACTTCCTTTGCCCATAAAAAGGACTGCAAACAAACACAATGCGGAAGTGCACAAACCTACAATACCTGAAACTACAATAGCGGAAATAAAACTACCAGAAGCAGCTACAACAGAATTGAATCGAGTTGAACTTAAATTGACAACTTTTCTTCTCACAGTGAAAGTTGGCAGAAAAAATGGGGAATGACGTTTAAAGCAATAAAACGGTATAATAAATAGGTGAAGTTTGTAAATGCAGGTAGGCCAACGCATATTCAAAACAATTTGTTCTCTTTGTATTTTAAATATCTTCAATTTGATGTATGAAAAACTTACTTCACAATTAAACAACACAGTACAGAAAATTTATATATCTGTATGATCTAAAAACGACTTTAAAAGAAAATGTTTTGATATCGGACGAAATGTAGTGTTCGATTTCCCGCGATGTTTCGATGTTGTATGAGTTGGTCTGCAACAACCCCGCGTTTGAGGATTCGGCGGCGCTTAGGCTGCTAATTTCTACGCACAATATAGAGCCTGTGTGTTCTACATGCACTGAAATACATTTCCATCGAACAAAGTTTGTCGATTGCGACCAACTTTAAGCGGAGTTATGATCATTTAAGTTGCAACAACCGATTTTTCTGTGAGCAAATTAATATGTTCATAGATAATTGGATAATAATAAAATTCAATATGAATTCGGTAGAGATTAATTTATATGGAGAACTCAATACGGTTACTATACGAGTATACGGTGCATTTTTCCCAAGATGGGTTTAATAATCTGAATCTCGCGATTTGTTTGGTGCGGCAAAAAACTAAAGATATCCAGCAAATAGTGTGTGGCATAAGAAAAGTAGTATCTACAAATGTTACATAAGCAGTTATCCTCTTCTTGGAAGACTCTTTTTAATTACACCAAAGGAACCGATGAAATTAAGGCAGAGCGTTCTTTTTATTTCTGATGCAGAAACTTAACACATATTTATTTAACATATATTTGAAATATATTGTCCGTTAATAACTTACATCAATTAATTTAATGAATTCTGATTAAAAAAAATCATGCAAAATTGTCTAAGGAGTTTTCATCGGTGTAAAGGATCTGGTGAAAAGGCAGACGCCAAAAACAAAACCACTGCTAGATCACGATAAGCGGATCTTTTTGATTTCTCTGTACGTCTTATTTACTGGGTAAGATAAGATTTCGTACTCAAAAACACTACTCAAATAGTTTTGGTCTTGTTTGACTCAGTATTGAGTGCGAGTCAAAGATGGACACCAGAAAGGCTAAATTACGGAATATTTTAGACCTTTCTTCGATAAGGGAGGGAATGCAAGGCGGGCGGCAAAAATGCGAATAGCGTTTATAATTCTGATACTGGCTGTTTCAATCATGAGCAATTTTGGTTTCGTCGATTTCATGTCATTAATTTTGATGTCGGTTATAAAAAAATTGATACAACAGTGAAAATCGTAAAATCCGACCATCTTGTAAGCTCTGTGTTGATTGTCCAGGAATTAGACATTGCAGAATAGAGCTTGGAATCACTTGCATAAGGCTGGATACATGAAGAAATAAAGATGATGAAAACCCTCATAATTCTAATTCCCATCTGAGAATCGCTGCTGATGCGCATGGTTGGGGGAAATAAAAACGGCAACGTTAAGCAAAAACGATTGAAGTCGAATAGCTGTGAGCTGGCGAAAACCGTGGCCAAGTCATGCTTGACGAAAAGGAAGATTTTGCAGTGTGATGTGTGGGATTTACAAGAAATGAACATCTTTGCCCCCTACTGGAGAAATTATGCTTCATAAGGCCACATACAACTATATTGATTCGCCAGAAGTTCCAAGACATTGCTTAGCAGTTTTTTAGACATCCAGATTATAGTACAAACTTAACACAAAGTGATTACCACCAGTTACTGTCTATGACAAATGATTTTGATGATTTTGGAAAATTCGCCTCAAAAGGACCAAATCGACTGTTCCAGTATTTTTTTTTTCCAATATAGAAGGGGCTTTCCTTAAAAGAGGCGTAATGGAATTACCTTCAAAATGGCAACAAGATATTGGCTTCTAATTCCTCAATCGTACCCGCCTTGTCCATATAAATTTTGGGCTTTACGTAGCTACAATATTAGTTGTTCACAAATTGTATGTCATTAATCTATTGTAGCAATTTTTATACCTCCATATGAAGGAATCAAGATATACCTATATATCATTTCATACGACAACTATGTAATACCAAATGCGTTTCAAAACGTTTGAAGTCTATTGATCGATGCCCGTCCATGTGGCTGACTGATAGGCATTGCAATTGTCGTAAATTTGTACAAAATTTCTACGAATTTTAGTGCTTTGCGTTGTTGTGCAAAGATCAGTAAAATTTGAATTATTCACTCAAATTTGGAACAAGTTAAGCGTTTGCTGCAGTTGAGTTTGATAATAAAATTATTGAGGTTTGCCTTTACGCTTTCTGTTGTCTCCGATACAAATTTGTCGATTTTCGGAAATCCAATCACTCCTCTGTAGTTTCTAATTAGTGCGATGCACTAATCTAAATGTTTGCCAATTGGTTCATCCCAATGCGCAAGTTCTGTAAACCAATGGTGGCCCACTAGGCACACAAACTTTTTACTTCTTTTACCCATTTAAATTTTGGAAACAGGTTAAGGCTATGAACCCTCCCATTCGAATGACTGATTTAGTCCATATATTTTTACATTTATGTGTTTCAAGAAGTACTGAATTTGATGAAATTTCAAGATCAAGACATTATTATATACATATATATTATATACATATATATATATATATATACATATATATATATATATATATATATATATATTTTAATAAAAAAACACGCGTTTGGTTTTTAATTCAATGTATGTACTTACCTATAGTATACGTTGTGTGCCGTGTGGAGTTTAGAAAAAGAAGAAAGGTTAAAAGAATCAAGTGTATGACTGCAATAATGACAGAAGGTCCAAAGTATACAAAAGGGTTGCCATGTGATTATAAATAAAATTATCCAACACTCCCACTTTCTAATTACATTGCAAAACACTAACAATTAAATATCAAAATTTAATTACATCATATCTATGCTAATACACAGGTTTCAATCCTATTCCATCTCTAAATTTAACAAAATTTTGTTTTGGTAATACCTTTGTTAAACCATCAGCCAGTTGATCGGATGATGCAACATACTCCAGTTCAAAGACATGATCTTCGTACAGACATGATATTCTTTATAAAATGGTAACGCACGTCGATATGTTTCGAGCGTTTATGAAACTCGGGATTCTTTATAAGTCGTATGGCGCTTTCTTTGTCAACATAAAATTTTACTCTTTCCGGATTCCCAAGATCTGACCAGAAATTTTTAAGCCAAACCAGTTCCTTTACTGCATTTGAAGCTGCAATATACTCGGTCTCCGTGGTTGAAAGGGAAACACATTTTTGCCGCTCAGAGCACCAGCTTAATATACCATCGCCAACCATGAAAAGAAAACCAGAAGTAGATTTCCGAGTTTGTACATCACCAGCGTAATCTGCATCGCTGTAGCCTCGAATATTAAGGATGTCATTACTGTTGCAGTATATTCCTACATTAGTTGTCCCGTTGATATATCTAAGTATTCTTTTTACTGCATTTACATGGGATTTAGTAGGATTTTCCTGATATCGGCTTGCATTGAAAACTGCAAATGCAATATCTGACCTAGTGACCACTGCCAAATACATAAAACTTCCAACTGCCTCTCAATATGGAAAGTTGATAACATTACCAGTCTTCTCGATAAATTCGCTCAAATTAGCGGAGCCATCTGCAGGTGTTACTACAAAAGAGGAATTTTGCATATTGAACCTGGCAACTACCTTTTTGGCATAACCTTCTTGCCCAATAAAAGTCGAACCATCAGCATTGCGCTGAATTTCAAATCCAAGAAACAATTTTGCATCGGAAAAAGTAACTCTAAATTGTGCTTGCAGATGTTCAATCAGTTCCGAAATTAGTTCACGTGAGGTAGACACGACTAGCCCATCATCAATGTAGATGGCCAAAATGATGCAACCAGCTTCAGTGATCCGGGTAAAAACACATAAATCATGCTTTGAGGTTTCAAAATTAAAAAGCTCAATGGTTGCTTCATATAAATGTCTTCCAATAAGTCTCCATATAAAAAGGCTGTTTTCACATCGAACTGCAAAATATGCATTTTGCGAGCTGCTGCCATAGCCAATATACACCGAATGGACGTAAATCTTGCAACTGGACCAAATGTTTCTTTATAGTCCGCTCCATACTCTTGTGTAAAACCTCTGACTACTAAGCGTGCCTTGTATCGATCAATATTTCCTTTGGCATCTCTCTTGATTTTGTAAATCCATCGATTGTCAATAAGCTTTTGGGTAGTTCAACCAATTCCCAAGTACAATTTTCAATCAATGAACGATACTCGTCCTCCATAGCTAGTTGCCACCTTTTTCGATCTTTAGATTTTACAGCCTCGGTATAATGCTTAGGTTCTTCGCATGTCATTACAGCTGCCAAGTGTGTTGAAGTAGATTTGCTACGTAAACGATTAGCAATACAGCTTTTATCTTTTTCTTTCTCAGCTTGCATTAGGAAATTTTTAATAGCAGTTGCTACATCAGAATTTTCTTTCAGAAAATAAATAAAACGAAAATGAGAGTAGTCATATTTAATCAACAAGAAATACCTGGCACCTCCATTTGATTGAACTTGCATTGGGCCGCACACGTCTGCAAAACACAGCTCTCCACAGCTTGAAGATCTAGATTCTCGTGATTTAAAGCTGATTCTGTGCTGCTTTCCTAAAATGCATCCTTCACATGTATACTCCTTATCAATGAAATCCACATTGACTCTCCTGAGGAACTGCCTAACATGTGTCACATTTTGATGCCTCAATCTTTCATGCCATGTTTTCAGAATTTGTTTTTCTGTTGTTACTATATTTGCAATGCCACATTCTTGGCTTTTTATTAGCATTTGGAAAAGCTTATCTCTGCGAACCCCCACTGCCACAGTGCTTCCATTGGCTCTCATAAATCTACAGCTTTTGCTGTCTGATTCAAACTCAAAACCTTTATCCAACGCCTTTGTTTGCGAAAATCGATTGTAGTGGATACCCGGTACATATAGCACATTTGCTAGAACTTTCTGTTGCCATTCATGACCATTGTATACCATCACAGAAATATCACCTTTTCCTATAGTCTTGATAGCACGGCCATCGCTTACTCTGACGATTTCATTACAGATGGTAAATGTAACAAACCAATCGCGTCAATTACTCATGTGATCCGTTGCGCCTGAACCGAGGACCCACGTTTAGATAAACTGTTGACATTTGTTCCACACACCAACGCCTCAACGTTTCTACCGTGTGTCTCAGTTTTAAATTTTGCCAACTTCGGGCAATCCCGTTTAAAATGGTCTTTTTCGCCATATTTAAAACATCCGCCTCTTTTTGTTGTTTTACCGCCTTTAGACTGCTGCCCTTTTCCACCTCGGCGACTTTGCATTTTTGCTATAAAAGCTTCGGTTTTAACTTTTTCTTGAGCACCCAAACGAATTTCTTCAGCCATTAGCTTGCCCTTAAGTTATTTAAGCTTTGATCCTCTGACCTTACTGACTCCAATGCACTATGAAAGTGATTATATTCTGGAGGCAATGACATCAAGACTTTTGTCATGATCATTTTATCCGATACTGTTTCACCTTGGTCACGTAGCTGCTGCACCGTCTCCATCAATTTTGACAGGTAGGTAGAAATGTCGTCATCTGGGTCTTTTGCAAAGCTGTAGTACTTTTGCATTAAAAACAACACGTTTGACTTTGATGTCTGCTCATACACACTCTTTAATGTGTCCCACATGCTTTTCGCGGTAACACAATTTAGAATTTGCAATAAGGGTTGTTTTCCCAATGCAGTACTAATTGTCCGTCGGGCTTTAGCATCAATTTTCCACCAAGTTTTTTTGCTCTTTTTCTCCCTGACTAGGTAACCCCTGCCCCCCTGTGACGACGTCGAACATGTCGTCAGCTTTCAAAATTTGGACCATTTGGAATTTCCACGTCAGCCACTGCGAACTGTCCTAAAGCTTGTCCACTTTAATTTCAGGTGGTTGCCATTATTAAATTTAACAAGTCCACTCCTTTCCTTTAGTTGACTTGATTTCGTTAAAGTAGTGAAAAAACCAACGCAATTAACATATACTTTTAGTTTGCACAGCAAAAAACGAGATCTGGGCCCATAACCTTTTAATAAAAAAAAAAAACACGTGTTTGGTTTTTAATTCAATGTATGTATTTACCTATAGTATACGTTGTGTGCCGTGTGGAGTTTAGAAAAAGAAGAAAGGTTAAAAGAATCAAGTGTATGACTGCAATAATGACAGAAGGTCCAAAGTATACAAAAGGCTTGCCATGTGATTATAAATAAAATTATCCAACAATATATATGTATGTATTATATTGTATTAAGTGAAGTGTTGTTAGTGTCGTTTAACAACCAATTAACGCATACAAGTAGCTGAAACTCACTGTAAAAGTGGTGATTCAAATGTGGGTACGATGTGATTATGGTCGTCATAACCGACCTACTGCGCAAAGAATTTGCGAGATTATAAAGAAATTTGAAGAGATTGTGGGCGTTACAGATGTGATTAAGTCTGTGCATTACCGAAAATATCGCTTCTGTTAGTAAAACTGTGACGGATAATCCGAATTTCAATTCAGAGCGCTATGGCCGTAAAATACTTTTTTATCATACGGCTAGCAAAGGTGCCACACGCCACACAACACAACCGATTTTGGCTTTATTGCATGGCAATTTTCCATAAAACGTAATTTCACATTTTGGCGATGTCAATTGCCCACCAAGATCAAGCGATTTGACGCATGCTACTCATAGCACCAATCTAATGCAAGTAGATATCTTTACGACAAAACCTAAAGATTCTATTAAGACTACATGCAGCGCCAGGACCATTTTTTACTTTATCATAATTTAACTAGCCTTAAATTTCTATGTCATTAAATTTACTTATACATTTTCTTTCAATTTTATACCATTCTATTTGTTTTGCATGTTTTTAGTCACGCGGCAAAGCAATTCATTATGTCGCACTCTCATGGGGGTGATTTAAAAGTGTTTATTTCCAAGGGTTCTTTTATTGATACTATAATTAATCATCTTCAAAACGCCTTACAATTTTTTCTATTCGAAATTTATCGCACGTTGAAGGCATTATGAAAGGAAAATGAAAATACAATTAATTACATGCAAACTTTCTAGATAATTAATATAAAGTTGCAATTAAAATTCGTTCAACCAGGCATTGTTTACCAACCTTAATTGTTAAAATTTAGTCGCTTGACTGGCACTTTGGGTATGGTGGTTATTAGAAACAAACTCAGTTATTTTATAAATATTTAAAATCTATTATAATGGTACACACAATTAAAATACAAAATTTCAACACAGTACAAATCGGAAATTGCAACTTTCTAATAATGTGAGTGGATGCTAAGAAAATAAACACTTTGCGATTACAGCCAGCTACTCTTGTTCTGTCTAAATTGCTATATAACTATTATTCCCATTACAATCGTATTACATTTATCAGGGAAAGATATTCTGCAATATGAAGTATAGTATATAGTATAGTAGAAAATGGCATTACAGTTATATTTTGGAAATTTTCCATCAAGCTAAGCAATTTCTCTTCATTTTTGAAAAAGCAGCCTAGCTTGTTAAACAAAAAACTACACGTTTGGGGAACTTTTGAACCAAATCTCAATCTTTTGTTAGCAAAAGTGTCATTTATATTGAGAGGCTTCTCCTCTCGCCAATTACAATAATCTCGAAAGTGCTTAATGTACCCATCACCACACATACCAAGTTATCCATTTTTTGGTTTCAGAAGTAAAGTTAAATAAAACACACATAAAGCTATAATTTTAATGAAACTTTTATTTCATTATAATGCTTGGGCCTTGCCATTATTATATACGAAATACAATGACATTTAAATAATCGCCTCTGGACTGGTTGCAGTAATGGATCATTTCGACATAGTTTTCGATCACTTTTCCGCACATTTTGGGCGGTATCTCGGCGATAACCTAACGAATGTTGGCTTTCAAATGCTCCAACGTTTTACGGTTATCCGCGTAAAAACAGTCTTTGACGTAACCCCACAAAAAAGGTTTAACGTCGTCAAATCGTATTATCTTGGTGGCCAAATGACGTCGTCAAAACGTGAATTTACGCTTTCTGGAAACTTCTCATGCCAAAAAGTCAAAATCGGTCATGTTGTGCGGCTCGTGACATCGTCTTGTTGAAACCACATATCGACCATAATCTTCAATTGCAGGTCAAAAAAGTTGGTTATCATACGGCCATAGCACTCTGAATTGAAATTCGGATTATCCGCCACACTTTTACTAACAGAAGCGATAATTTCGGCATTGCGTACATTCCGCTGATACACACCCTGACCACATTTGTAACGCTTTCAGCCTGTTCAAATTTCTTTGTAATATTGTCAATTCCTTCCTTCGATTATGACTACCAAAATTACCCCGTAATGCATGAAAATTGCATACGCTTGAATTACCACATTTATAGTAAGTTTTACTAATTTTTACGCGTTCTTCGTTCTCCTTAAATAAAACATTCTTCAGGTGACATGTACATATATAGGTATTTGACGACTTTGCAAGACCGACGATTTTGAAAGCACTAAATGGATAGCCCTGTATAAAGACTTTCATTTGTAAAAGAAAACGTGAGGAAAGATTATTTCCCCTAGCTCGGACTGCCACGAGATCCATGGCCATTGGAATCATATGTACGATTTTCTGACAAATAATCGTTATACGCGGGAAGTATTTATTTTCTTCTTTCAGTCGCAGAAAACGGCGGCGGAAGCTCATCGAGAACTTCAAAACGTTCACGGAGGTGCTGTTCTAAGTGAAACAACGTATCGAGATTGGTTTCGTCGCTGTAAAGACGGTGATTTTGATGTTGACGACCGTTTACGTGAAGGAACACGAAAAATCTTCGAAGACACTGAATGGACGGCATTGCTTGATAGGGATCCGTGTCAAATGCAGGTAGAGCTTGCTTCAGTACTAGGAGTTACACGCCAAGCCATTTCCAAGCGATTGCATGTGTCGGAAATGATTCAAAAGCAAGGAACTTCAATTCTTTATGAGTTGAAGCGAAGAGACGTTGAGCGTCGTTTTTTGTCTGTGAACAATTGTTTCAGCGTCATCGGGTGATGACATTACAGCAATCCAAAGAAAAAAAAAAGCCATGGAGGGTGCCCGGTCATGCTTCTACTTCGTCGCCTCGGCCGAATATTCACGCTGCGAAGGTTACGCTCTATATTTGGTGCAACCATCAGTTGGGTTCTGTATCGGCTTCACTGAATGCGATTGAGCCAAGCTCTGCGCGAGAAACCCAGATAATACGCAGAGATTCACGAAAAAGTGGCTTCTGGCTTACTCTCTTTCAGTTGAAATTACACCATAAGAGTTACAGGGTTAGGTTCTGGGAATCTTTGAGAGAAAATACGGTGGAAAATATGTGAACCCATTATCGGTAATGTTAACTATAAGCTATACGAGCTTTACATCGATCATAACAAACTTGGTGTGGCGAATTGAAGAAGGACCGCGGATGATCGAGACGCTTGGAATATGTTTGTAATAGACAAAAAATTGTCATTATCTAAGCTACTACTTCAAAGGACAGTTTGAGATTAAAGCTAAAATGCTCCACAATACAATACTCCAAATATTACAAACTTCAAGTTGCCACAGCAATCAAACTGCCTAGGACAATGAGCTCATTTTTCGACAAGTGTCAGTCTTGTACTCGTATGTTGTCCAGAAGCCAATGGAAGCATATCGTTTTACAGAAATGTAATTCAAACATAGCAGTGCCATTGCTTTGTATTTGACGTAAGAGCAAGGGCAAAGATTTTAAAACGTTTGATTGTTTGTGGCGAGCTTGAAAATTTGGTCTATAAATAAACAAAACGATCTTGCATGGAGGTCAAATTAGAAGACAATCGTGATCAGCTAAATGTTCTGCATTGGTGGCGGTCTGACACGCGGTAACCACCACAGGATGCTCCCGACTCGTTTTCGTAATGGTAAATCAACCAATCTAACGTGAAAAGATTTTTAAAGAAGAATTGTTACCTTGGGCAAGTAACAATTTAGTAGGAACCATTAGACGTTTCAACAGGATTTGTAACCGTCCCATGTGCAATGCTTTTACAAGAAAAAATTGCCAGCTTAATTTCAACGGCCAACACCTAAAAAATTGCCCTCCGCCTGGAATGACGCAGACTTCTATGCTATTATTCGCAGTAAATCTAGCTGCATCGGACAATTAATATATTTTTCTTAAAACTTTAAATCTTTTTACGGTATTCTAAATTTTGAAAGGAAACAAAAAACAAATTGACATAATTACAGCAAAAATTGTCAGCTTTGTCCAGGAATGGCTCAGGCTTCTATGCTATTATTCGCTTTATACATCGCACAAATAATATATTTTTCTTAAAACTTGAGATCTGTTTACGATATACAAATGTTTTTAAATAAAGAAAAAACTAATTGACAAAATTACAGCATTTCTTATTAATAACACTTCGAGCACCTACTCCTGTGTACAATATTTTCACACCCGCCTTAATGAATCTGTCGAAACATGCAGACTCCAGAAAAAATATTTAAAATTATTATTATTGCCTTAATCGTTTTTATTTAAAACCAACTGAAAACACATCTCTCCACTCCCGTTTCTGTAAACTTATAGAATTTTACAATTGCTTTCCGTGAGCAGCAACACACTTTGAACGCATTTTGGAAAGAGCCAGTACGAACTTTAGATGGTCATAAAGCAATAAAAAAGAAGGAAGAAAAAAGAAACAACACCAGAGGAACCGAAGAGAAAATGTAATGTAATATTTTATTCTGTAACACTAAATTACATTGCAAGAGAATTTGTGTGTAATGTTTCTATCAGCAAAGAGGGGAAAAAACAAACACTGACGGATACAGTTTTTTGGCAAAAGCAAAAAAGAGGATAGAGAAATGTAGAGACCGGTGAAATTTTAAGTAGTTTTTTACTTATTTTATTGAGGTACAATTTGGTATTTGTTTTTCTTTTTTTTTTGTATTAACTATTAATATTTCCAAAGTGTGAATGAAAAGGAATACTAAAAAAAAGTGAGCCTCCATTAAGGTTGTCAATGACCATTTTAGCGATGAATAAATAAAACTAAAAGTACAGGCAAGAGATGAAGGCAATGATCAGTTTTTGCACTTAGCAGCTGTACTAATGCTTAT
>JAHXMU010000136.1:2616479-2675506 GCA_019455685.1 Philornis downsi | reverse complement strand
CAACCTGCCACCTCCCGCCTCCTTTTTATCATATAATCTTATATGCGAATGCCAATTTCATGTTATTGTGTTTATCCATGCGAATGTGTTGATAAATATAACCTTATGCTTGGAGTTAAAACCCGTCAAGTTTAATGTATTCATGAATTGGCAATATGAATGGCATTTTCTAATCAAATATAACAGGGGAATTGAAAATTTTAGAAATACATATCTTTCTTTTATCTTGTCGTTCATGGGGGAAAAGGCAGCCTAACGAGAGTTGTCAGAAATCTAGCAATTCTTTGAATTCTGTGAAATATTTTACATAACGAACTTTTGGGAAACGCAGCTGCGGTGGGTTGTTGTGAAATAAAATAAAGTAAAATTTTTCAAAAGATATTAATAATTTGAATAAATTTTGATGTACTGTATAAATTCAGTATTACTATAGAAATATTAACGGCCAGGACGTAGCATTTGTCGAGCGCTAGTGGCCTCTTGGGTTCCCTCAGATAAATTAGAAACATTTTTGAATTTCGTGTATCGAAGATGAGTTTGAAGCGTATCGTATTTTCATAGAACATAACCCTAACCGGCCAATAATTTTGAACCTGCTTTTTGTTTTATTCTGCCAAGTGAATGCTGAACTGAAGTTTTTCAAAGGACCATTAATGTGTTACATGTTGAAAGAAAGATATACTCAACCATACATTTAATTATATTTTGATTAAATTAGATTTTCGGTACAAAACTGAGGTACTGATTACTTCACCAGTTCGGTAAAGTAACTTCCTTCAATATATATATGTATATATATATCATTTAAATGACCGCCCCTGGACTGTTTGCAGCAGTGGATCCTTTTGAGGCAGTTTACGAAAAGATTGCAAGACGCGATATCGAAACAATTAAATAGATAACTATTATAGATATATGTATATATATGTATATATATATATATATATATATATATATCCACTGCTGCAAACAATCCAGAGGCGGTGATTTACATGACATTCTATTTCGTAGATAGTGGCAAAGTCCAAGCATTATATTGAAAGTTTCATCGAAATTTTAGAATTGAGTTTATCAAGCGCATGATGGATATCAAATTAAACTGAATTCAAAGCAGCTTCTTAAAAGATACGAATTCAAAAAAATGTATATCCAATCGGTTATGCATACGGCAGATACCCATAGATTCATGGTTATTAAGTCAATCTTTCTCCATGGAGAAAAATCTAAGTTACTGTGGCCTTATAATTGGAAGTTACAGAAGAAAAATTGCGTTTTGGTAAACCTGCTGATTTGTGTCGGAGAAGCCGAAGAAAGCGTGATAATAAAGTTAACTTTCACTCCTAAAATACATTGGCTAATTCAGTTACTTGTACGCGAGAATCCAGAAGTACCATGATTAGTCGGTTGATTTTATGTAAATTTTCATAAAACAATAGACAAATTGTTAGGATGCTTCAGTATGTTGCTTATGAGATACAGGAAAAAAATTTTAATGTCTTAAAATTGGACGACTTGTGTGGGAGGTATCAAAGGAAGCGTGACAATGCGATCCATTTGCACTTCATGACAGCAGTAGCAAACTGATAATGCGGTCCAAATTTCACTAAACTTCCCGAAATTGAAAAAAAAAATTTTAAAATTTAAATATAAGTACTTAGTAGGGCATTTTAGTTGGGGGCATGGAACATTATAATTAAGAATAGACAGTTTTAATATATTGCAACTTACATATTAAGAGTTACACAGAACTAATTTATATTCGAAAAATCAAATAAGTGTTCGATTTAAAGCCCACATTTGAGTCACCACTTTTGTAGTAAATTGTAAGTACGCATTCTTCGGTTATTAGATGATCCATATTTGTAAATGGGAAACCTTTAACTAAATAAATAACACTTCAGATGACAGGTATTTAACAGCTGACAGCTTTGCTAGAGCTGATGTTTTGAAACCACTAAATGGATGACTCTGTTCATCGAATTTAATCGCTTATATAGCGAACATTTTTACTTTTTTGTATTTTTCAATAACCCCACCCACTGTTTGGACGGTCCCTTAACAAATATATACTTCAGTGGTTCCATTAGACGTGAACATTGCTGAAAATAACACAGAAAATGTCCATTATTTCAAAAACTTTCTCTTTTATACATACACTTAGTCATAACTTACCGTAACAAATAACCTTCGCTCCATAATATAGCAGGCACCATACCGTTCTGTGTGTATGTCTTCGGACGGTTCTCACCAGCATCTTTGCAAAAGCGTCGTATTTTGTATTGATTTAGCAACAAATTGGAAAAAATATTCCTCAAATTGTATTTCTACACCTTCACCCCAAGGAATGAGGGTATTTATCATTTAATACGGCATAAAATGTAGCACCCAGAAAGAAAAAATCAAATTATCAAATATCGTTTGATCTAACATGTTCAATTGACAAGGCTGACAAAGGTCTGTCTGTCCGGCTGGTAGAAATAACTAAACAAATCTCCTTGCATCCTTGCATGAGAAAACTTCTCATATTAAACCAGTTTGCATGCCTTCTATTTTCAGACTCACCCAAAGGCATCTCTTGTTTAACGGCTATTCCGCACGTCAATTTGGGAAGCACTTACTAGACATCGACAGATTATTTGCTCGTCAGACGGATCGTACTCACGGTCATATTCATGATAATTTCCTGTTCTAACCGTCATGCCACAACCAGTCTCAATAATTGCTGTAAATCTCTGTGAAACTTTTTAAAACTTGGCACAGGTCAATATTTTTCCGAAAGTAATTTTTCTCCCTGTATATTCTGTCGATTGCTTTGCTCCTATGCAAACAATAGATTTCTTATCTGTGTTCTTAGGTTCGTATTACATATCCAGTTATGTTAAATTTAGTCACATTTACTACGCCTTAAGGAGTTCATAAAATAGGATTTGATAATAAAAACTAATCACATAGGCCTTGGTGGTAACTATTTTAGAGCTTCCCACTTAACTTAACTCATAATTTGTAGACTAAAGCAGCTTAAACTCTTTCTGTTATGTTACTTTATTACACGAATCGTACTGTCAACTGTCAACTATCAATGGGGACCCTCATTGGAAAATGTTGAAGGAGGTTTTTACACCCAGATCTGCGTCGAGCAACTGCACAAACAGCCAGATCGGTTATGGCGGAGCCCCAACATAAATTTCTAAATGAATTAATATCCTGCCACTCTACTTTCAGCTGGCCTCCAAGATCGCCTGACCTGACTGCACTAGACTTTCCTTATCAGGTTATAACAAGCAAGAAGTAAATAAAACTAAGAGATGAGCAAGGTAAATACATTACATGTGGGAGTTTTAATAAGTTTAAGTCATAAACTTGGTGTCAGAGTTGAGGCAGAAATTATCTGTATATCCGGATGATCATTTTTGTTTCTGCAGGACGTTACATGTCCATAGAAACAATTTCCAGATTTACCAATACAAATAAAAAGGAAGTCAATACGTTACTAGTAAATCTAAATTTATCAAAAATATTAGGGAATGACGAAATCAGTCCAAAAGTTTTAAAATAATGTGCGGTGGAATTATGTCTTTACTTGGTTAATATATTGATCAATATGGTAAGAACGGCCATATTTCCTGATATTTTGAAAGTGCATGAAATAATTTCAATTCCAAAGGATATAAACACCTCTTCCATTGATAAGTATAGTATCATTATTTTCCGTCATTGATAAAATATTTGAAAAAGTAATATTTTCACAGCTCTCGGAATATCTCGAAGAAGAAAAGCTACTTTCAGAAAGTCAATATGGTTTCAGAAAAAGTTGAGGAACTGAAGAATCCACAACTAATGTCGTAAATTACATTTGTGATGGACTGGGTAGGGGCTCATATGGAGTTGGTGCTGTTGTATGACTTTCCAAAAGTCTTTGGTTTTGTATATCACTCCATATTATATGAAGAAATGATGTACTATGTCATAAGTAATAGGGAAGCTAACCTTATAAAAGATTATTCATGTAATCGGACGTGGAACATACATATTAATGAAAGTAAAAGTTGGCTAGAGAGAGTACAGTGTGGAGTTCCACAAGGAGGTGTGTTGGGATCACTACTATTTAAATTATATATCAATAATATAAGCAACCTGGGACTAACTGGAAAATTGTTCATGTATCCGGATGGTATATGTGTTATGTATCCTTACAAATAGAACTTAGTTCTGAAAACTTTTATTGAAAGAGACGGTGCTCTTATATCTGAATATGCTTGATTAAACAGATTAACGTTAAATACTGGTAAAACGAAATATACAAGATTCAGACTGTTGACGCGAGCTAATGATCATTGCACAATTCACATTGATGGAATGTAGATATCAAAAGTTTCTAGTATAAAATATCTTGGAATTCACTTTCAAAAAAATTTAAACTGGAAAATACATATAGAAAAAGATCCAATTTAGCACCCGTAATCGGTATCTTATGCAAACTTAAAACCCAGTTTGATGAAAGACCAAAACTTTTAGTATGTAAATCGCTCTTACAAAGTCATTTTATTTATTTGTCTGCTATATATGGTTATAGCAGAAATTCTGATTTGAAATCGTTGCAGATTTTGCAGAACAAATCCCTAAAACATGTTTTCAGTCTTCTCACTACGTTTTACACTTTGATGTTGTACAGTGATTTTGCAAAAAATATTTTACCAATCTATGGCTTGTATGAAAAGCAGCTGCTTCTTTATATTTCTAAAGTTATGCATTATATTCGATACCACACAATCACTTTTCAAAGAAATCAGGACAATTTTTATGCAAGAAACAGTACTAATCTTAGTGTTATCTGATGTCCTTTAGAAACCACCAAAGAGCAAATTGGGTATGCAGGTAGCGTTAGTATAACATCTTGTCACAGGTTAGAAAAAAACTCAGAAACCATTTCAATATTTAAACACAAGTTAAAAGATTATGTTCTCCAAAATATAGAAATTCGTCTTTTGTAGCTATATGTGTGTATGTCATGTTAATATTTAAATAAAATATTGTACACAACAGATTAATAGCTTTCGACTAGCCTTTAATAGTTTCCTAGGAGCGCTGGGACATACAGACACTCTAATATACATTTATTTAATAATTATTGTGTAAAGCTAATAACGAAAAAAATACAAAACGAAACCAAGTAATTTGACTGAATTGAAGCCGTTCGTTAAAACAATAATTGAGGCGATTCCGATGAATAATGTTTTGATCCGGTGTCGCATATGCCCGAATGAGCATGAAGGTCATTTTGCTCTATTATCTTCAAAACGAATTAGTTATATAAAATAAAATTGAGTTTTCTACACAAAAAAATAAAAAATAAACAAATGAAATGCATTTATTAAAAAGAGGTTATTTGAGTATCTTTTTGTATTGCATTTGGTGTGCCACCCTAAAACCGAGGAGAAACCGACAAATTAAATCGCCCTTTTT
The DNA here is from genome assembly GCA_019455685.1 of Philornis downsi. Lineage (NCBI taxonomy): Eukaryota > Metazoa > Arthropoda > Insecta > Diptera > Muscidae > Philornis > Philornis downsi. Next base: position 2,670,043 of record JAHXMU010000136.1, on the reverse strand, counting down.
GAACACCTCAGACATAAATGAAGAGTTTCATACCTCTTGAGAAGTTGCACTGAAAGAAATATATTGTTAATATACCAAATGTTGAGAGTGAAAGAGGACTACATTAGCTAGCATTCGTATTCTTTTACCACCATTACAAATTAATTGATATACTCGTATCCTAATTAAAATTTTTGCTCAAAAAACCATAATTCGTAAAATGTTTAAACTTAATTTTGTAAAAGGAAATTAACTGCACTACCACTCCATTAAGGTTACCCACCAAGTCGTATTTATCAAAATTGGTCGGATTGGACAATAATCATTAATATCTCTGTAATTTCTAAGCAGAAGGCAGATAGTAGGTGATAAATAAGTTATAATAATTAAGAGCGGTAGTTCATAAGAATCTGACAAACTACTGCGGTTTTTGGGTGAAAGTGAATGTGCCACTTCTTCTGATTTCAATTTCTATGACATTCGTTTTTTTTTTTCTTGGTATCATTTTTCAATAAAGAATTTTGTATATTGAGATGGGGTCTTCCATAGTCTATATTAAAACCATAGCGCTTTACTTGCAACAAAAAAGACATTTCAAAATTACCAGAAATATATGAAAAACAACTGTTGTTGTAAAGATATATTAGTCCTTTTGCGGTGAAAGTTTTTCCGTCCAGACCATTTTGCCGATTTCGAATTTAACGTGTCTACAAATTTAAGACAGCGCCTTGCAAAATTTCAACAACTTAGCCCAATTAGCATATATACTCGTATTTCGCATTCTCATCAGACGTGCGGGCGAATGGATGGATGGATGGACTGATGTATACCGATTTTTACGGCGATTGGAAATATATATCCATGCTATGGGATTCCCCGTGAATATTTTTAGTTGTTAAAGTGAGTATACGCCTCATTCTACGGTAGTGCGTATCAAATATGTGAGTTTTTCAGTGTTTGCACAGTATCACGCAGCATTCTATAATGACGTGTACGAAGAGTATGTAATTGTCAATTTGCCAATGAGCCCAATATTATGCGAAACAATTAGTTTTGAGCTCGTTGTTCTCCATACTTATTTTTCCAAATTCGAACCAAATTCTTAAGAACGCAGAGATAGCTCTTTTTAGACCGCGAGTTGTTACTGCTGCAAAAAAATATCGCGTTCTTTATAATACAAACTCTTTCTATAATTTTTTATATCGATCCACCGTAGGCTTTCCACTCTCTGGTAAATCTGAAGCTGTTGGTTTATGTTGTTTCGAGAGGCAGATATTGTCAATATAACAGATATAACGCTCACCATATCATGATGACGTTTTTACATCCGCTACTTCTTACATTCACTAAATGATGGTATATCATTTTAATCCTTATGAATTCGTCTTACGTCTTCTCATTTTGTTTGCTGTAGAATAGATTAGTACACAATAGTCAAGACTTATAATGTATCGGTGACGTTATTAATATTTTTCTTCACTTATATTTGTGTTTTTAATTTTATTGCACTTTTCAGACATTAAATATTTAACATTTTTATGTAATTTTAACTTCGTAGACAATGCTGGCTGAACTAACTTTATAGGTTTTCACAATTTCCTGCATCAAAAATATATTCGTATTGTGTTTTGTGAATGTGCTTCCGGAATAATATTAATGTGTGTATTTGTTTTTATGGGTCACCAGGACCCAAACGTGCCAAGATTAAAATCCCTTTTCCAAAGGCATAAATTCACAGTAATCATCGCATGGCTAAATTATTCTAGTCATCTACATTGGGTGAGTACAATTTACACATTTTGATATTGATATTCATCCATTGCCTATTTATTATGCCTAAGTTTCGTCCCAGCTTTTACCATGAATACCTGATATTATAAATTCATGGATTAGTAATATGAATGGGATTTTTTTAGCACTAAATGTATATACGAGTACATGTATAATGTTGAAATATAATTTAGAAGAGCGAACAGAGGTAAAAGGTACGTGAGTTGGCAACAATGGCTATACTACATATTTAGGGTTCATAGAAATAACAAATGGCCTCGAATGCGTATGAGTGTTGTAGAGAATAAGCAATATGATTCATACGTAACCTGTTACCCAAACGGAAGGCAACCGATAGTGTGTTGAAATTGTTATTCCGTGCAAATGGTTTTTATTAGGAAATATCTTACGGCGTCATTATGCAAGTTTGTTTATCATTCGACAGGGTAAAATTTAGCTATGAAGCTAAGCAAAATTTGATTATACATGGCGTCAGAAAAAGGCGTTGAACAGTGACCTACAGTGGTTTCCAGCAGAGAGGAATGTAAACATTTAGATAGAGTGTGAATATACTTTAAGTATTTAATTAATTGAAACTATGGAGAACAGTAAACCCTTTGGTGTAATGATCACAATTAACGAAAAAAAAGATGCGTCAGTTAAGAAATAAAACTCAAATAGAACTAAACTTGCAGATATTATTAAAAAAAAAAGATCAAGTTATGATCTCTCAAATGGTTTAAATCTCTTTAATTTGGTTTTAATTATTCGAGAACATTTCAAGGTACATATGAGGTTTTTTTCGAATATATATCTGAAACAATTGTTCGATTATTACTTCGATATCTTTCTCATAGGAAACTTAACTAGAAATCTTGTATATCAATACACAATGGTACAGACAGTTTTATTGCAAATGTAGTAACTGTCAAAAAATTACACCGAAACTTTCACTGATTTGAGTACAGGCTACGGCATTTGGGCCAAAGCTTTTTCAGAAACTAACAAATTTTAAATAAAGTTAAGTAAATAGATTTCGGTATTACCGTGCCTGTCGCCATCAAATGTAAATTAAACTATGTATCAATATGGTCGAAGGCATCTTCAAAATAAGGGAGAGAAATAGGAATTGAAATTGTTAGATATTCTTCATCAAGACTAACTTACTAATCAGAAACATCAATGTGGCCATTATAGTTACCGAAAAAACAATATTCTAGCTTATAGGCCGAGCCTCGAAAAGTCTATCAGATGTGTGTCATTTTTGATGTGAGTAAATTTGTTTTAGCTACCATAAACATGCTGGCTGCCTGTTAACAGCTTTCAATTTACCAGCTTTGTTAACTATTTAGGAAAGTTTCCCACATTTTCTTTCCAGAAACGCTACGCTGTGGGCGGCATAACAAATTGTTGTTTTATATTATTTTTTGATTGAAAAATCGAAATTCCCGCTGCCGGTAATCGAAAGCTGTAGGTGCAAAAGGAAGCTGACTTTTCAGAATGCTCAGTCAAAGCTTCAACGAGTTACTGCTTCCAGGCAAAAGTTGAGCATTACTTCACATAATAAATATATTATCTTCATACATACTTCTATATAGCATCAGGCGAAATGGTGGGAATTACATCGAAACATCCAAAATCTCATCAATTGACTGAGAAAATGGATGAGCATGGCATAATTGGCAATACTCAGAACAACTCCAAATTTTTGGTCACAAAGAAGGCACAATAGCCTCTTTTAAAAACGCAATAAATTCGATTGATTTAAGCTGCAAAATTCTTATTCAAGGGAGTAGTAAATAAGAATTTTGCAGCAGTCCAAATATGGTGCTATGTGACCGTTGTATCTATCCGGACTTTCATAGATCACTTGCTTGAAAAGTGTGTACTCGAATAATGATGTGATGGCCCAAGCAGACCGATTTTGCCCAATTTCGAGCTAAATTTGATTATTATTTGAACAGCTCGTATTGGCTCCTGTATTGTTTCAAACAGAAAGGACGGTCAGACATGTTTAGATTTACATTGATTTCCAAAGTAGGAATATAAAAATCAAACAAGTTTGAGTTTTATGTATTTATTTTTATTCAATTCAAAACTTATAACTCAATCCAATGATCTCTAATACCGAACTGAGACCGTAAACTAAACTTTTCATTGATACGAGTACTAAACTGATCGTTTACCTTCATCCAAATGAATGAAGATACTAACCACAAAACAGACAACCCCGCGAACGGAGAACGGTTAAAGTACTAAATATATTGCGATTACATGTGTTTTTAGCAGGGACCTTCACAAAATTCCGTTTCCCTACGATTTCGATATTGTATATTTATTTAAAATGTACTAGAAATATGTTTCTGATTCATATTTGAGACATTAATTCAAATTGTTGGTTGATGTAACGGAAACAGTTCAATGAATCCAAAACGGATGTTTTCGGGTGATATCTACTTAACACGTGCAACGTCTACTTATAAGGACCAACAGTATCGGTTCAGTCACAAAGGGATTTGACTATGAACTGGTCACGCAGTCAATTACTGAATTGACTGTTACTCCAAGTAAATACTTATAGACTTTTGCAATTTGGAAATGTTATTTCGTATGTTCAGAAAATTCTCTTCATATATTGATGCGTCTATTATTTAAAATGAAATTAGGAACATACGTTGTCTGTGTTCATATACCGGACCATAATGAAAAAGTTATTTTGATTCAAGAATCTGAAATAAAAATTTAATCGGATGCAGTTTTGTTTTCTGATCTGAGTCAGAATTGAAGTCAAATGTGGACTCATTTCTTAGCAGAGAAAAAGACCTGGCACTAAACTAAAAAAGCTTAAAATAATTTATTTGCAATATGTATGACACCAAGCGCTCAGAAATCTACACAGCTATTCAAAAATTTAATAGAAAATATTGATTTAAAAACAAACGAAATAGAAACAAAAAGTTTCGTAAAATGGATCAGAATTAAAATCATACACTTTGAGTGTATGAAATAGGTACAAAATTCAATACGATTTTGATTCTGTTGTCGGTATTAGAACAAAAATGTTGTATATTTTTGATTTACAGCCGGTTTCCATTAAACGAATCACGCAATTCGTTCGAAAATCAAACGAACAATTATTTAATGTTTATTTTAAAGAGGTTTAATTTATACTAAGTAAGGTTACCATAGAACTACTGTTTTTGTCTGAACTGGTATGAACAATTTTTGAGAAAATTTTGAATTAATGTTCAATAATTGACGAAGACTTACATAATTTTTATAAAATACATCTGCTCTAGCTGCTCATATGGTATACGTGAAAACTGTCGCATATCTTTGGAAAATTTCTTATAACTTAATACAACGTTACATTGTGCCGGAACAATCCGCTGATTGCAAACGGACATTTTGATCCTCTTCTTTAATTTCTTCCCATAAAAATTAACCGATTTATAACAATTAAATTTTCCCCCATAACACCCAATTTGTAAGCTGTAGAAATCTATATTCTTGTCCACTTTATTGCTTTGTACTTCTTAGTAAAATATGAAAAATTAGATAGATTAGTCACGCACATTCACCGTTTCTGGCAACTCCAATAAAAATTTGTCAATTTGGTGCAATATATGCGTCTTTCTCCAACTAAGCACTTCCTTATAATTCAACCGATTTATCCAAATATAATACAATTTTTCCCTTCAGTCTCTAAATAATGCTTTGCAGTAATTAAAAATTTTCGCCTCATTATTGATTGAAGTATTGATTAGAAAAATTCCAAAAATTCAACTGGATAAGCAAGTTATTTTTGGCACCTTCCAATTATCTAAGTTAACACACACGAGTATATTGCTAAATTCTTACCTACCATTCAATTCGACTGCACTGCACATATACAAATTGATCGATTTAGAAGAAAATTATTACTCAATAATATTCTATCACAAGTTTTCAGTAAGCTATAATTTTGTTTTTTTATTATGCGTCAGTTCGGTGTAATTTTTGCTAAGAATTTAGCAGTCTAAACGATCTTTTTTCAAGTCAATTCTTAAGAACGTTGAGTAAAGGCATACGTCAATCGGTCTATTTGGCTGAAAGTCCTGTTGTGGCTCAAATTTTGACCATCGAAATATTTGGGCCCGTTATGCTGGATACATTTGTTTTCTATAAGAAAACGAAACTTGCCACACAAACTGTCGAAGTCATAGCATCATTGCGAGTGTAAGTAAATGTAAATGACGGTTCTTTTGCATGACAATACAAATTACTATACAAAATTAAATTTTGTTACCCCTTTTTTCTTTGTATCACACGTTTTAAGAAGGTTTAATATACAAATATCCTAATTCTGCTGGTCGGGGAGATCTTGCCCGCGGGCCTCATTTATTTTATGATTTAATTGAACTGATACTGGGCTCAAATGTCACTATTGGGTGAAGTGAAGATGTTGACCGATTTTGCGAAAAAAAGAAATCCTTCATCTTATGCTGGGCAAATACTTTTTAAATTTTACATTTATATAACATCCCCCGTATCATTTGATACGACAAAAATGTAATATCCAAATGGAAGTGTATAACTGGGTTATACCGACCCAACCTTTTTGGCACCTTCCACACAAAGTGCCCTGTCCAGTAACTTCAAAATCGTCAGCTGAAATGACTTAAATTCTTGTCCATCGTAGTGATTTAGTGGATAACAAATCTATCCATTAAACACTCCCCCTGCGGTCCTCTAATACAAATTACCGATTTCATCCCTATATTACAAATACGAGTGCTTAGGTTCATATGCTTTATCTAGTTTTAACTGAATTTAGTTAAATTTGGTACACGCTGATTACTTGCTATAATGAAGTACCAGAATGAAAAAGGGGCGCATTACCAAATTCCTTGTGGTTCGCGGTAACTCCCAAACAAATTAATCGACTTTCCGGAATTCAATATTTCTCCTGTAATTTTTAAGCAGTAGGGAACTATAAAACTCGACAGAAATCGACGAAGTTACCACCCACACCGATGACCGATTTAACCCATATTTTCTTAGCTTCATATCTTCCAAGCAATTTATACCGAGTTCAGCCAAATTTGCTACACGTCTTCTGACATTACTCATATAATTTTGCCAATTTACGGGAATTATATTTTGTCTTCTAATGCCCAATTCGTCGATGGAATTTATTTAAATTTTTATCAATTATATTGCCTGGTGAAGGTTGACAAAATTAGAAAGATAATCAGGCTTTCTCTGGTAACCACCATATAAATTACCCAATTTAATCCACATATGATATTTCTACATTCAAACTTTTCATTCATTTCCACTTGATTCGATATACTCGTAATTTAGCAACCATTTAGACATTTAGCATTGCAAATAAAAATATACAGCAATGCCACTCGCTTGAAGGTATACAAATACACTCCTCTTCTGGTACCACTTTTTCCTTTTGCAACAATGCAAAAGGAATTTGGTTGAAGGTACAGGTACAGGGTGTCTCAACAAGAACGTAAGATTTAAATTTTGCGCCATTCGACGTGTCATTGTTTGACATTTGAACAATTGTTATTGTTTGCTAGTAGAAGGTATGAGGTTAGTATAAATGGAGCGCTACACGAATAAACAACGCATTCTCATTGTGAAATTGTTTTACCAAAATGGTGAAAGTTTTGCGGCTACAGTTTGCAAATTGCTATTAATTTGGGGTCACAATAATGCTCCAAAAGAGTCAGATGTAAAGAGATTAAAGGATAAATTCACCTCATCGCAATATACAATATACAAAATTGTATGAATATAAATTATGAGGAAGAGATTAAATGCGAATTTTTTGTTTTGATTAAATACAATTCTGATTCCATCAGATAAAATTCTCTATCACAAGTAAATATAAGATATTGTTCACATTAATAAATCGTAAATATGAGGTTTTGTTCCCAATTAAAAAATTGTTAATCCACGATATCTTCAAAATCACAACGTTTGATACATCGGAAAACTTGGTTAGTTGAAATAGTGGGTATTTAATAATTTAAAATTCGTTGTCCCCAAAAAACGCCTTTTTGACTCAATTAAATATTTTTTTATAATAAACTAGCTGACCCGGCAAACGTTGTTTTGCCTTCAAAATGTTAATGTGGTAAAAAAATTAATTGCAAAAATCGCATCTCCAACGCGATCTATCGCTTCAAATAAAACCTTTTAAACTTTCCGAAATACTCTACCAATAATTTAAGACCAAAATGAGCCAAATCGGTCCAACCGTTCTCGAGCTTTAGCGAGACTAACGCACAGCAATTGATTTTTATATATATAGATATATCTTTAATTCAGAAAGCAAATCAAAAACAAACATTTTTTTTTGATGGATATCGTTTTCTGAAATTTAAATCATTGTGCATATGTTTATTGTGATTCTGGCAATTGAATCAAACTTGAGATGAATTTTGCATCTGTTTCACGCATATAAAATGAAATCACAAACAATGCTTAATTTGATTCAGACGAAATTAGAAATATTTCTTTCCTTTTTTTTTTTTTTGATTTAGTTTATAAAAAATTCTAATTGTGTTTGATTTGAAAAATCTCAACTCAAAAAAACAGGTACAACTATTGAGTAGCTTTGAAAATTACTGAGAACTTAATATTGCAAATTCAGAAAACAAATTATTTTAACCATTACTATCTTCCGCAGTTTGGCGACAGGTCTGTCTGCTACAAAATAAACTACATTTGGTTTCAATTCTGATACAAATTAAGAAATGAAATGGCATAAAGCCATACTTTCAGTACAGTTTTTCGAATCAAGATATTTGTTTCATTATGTTTGTTTTGAAATAATTAATTTAGTTTAACGTAATTTATGTCCCCAAAACTTTTCTTATTATTTTACCTACGCCACTGGCATTTTGGGACAAATTGTAATTGTTATACCATAAGATCATAAAAGTGTATCACAACAAAAGGAAAAATAACTGCTAGTCTACCACTTATTGTTGTTGTTGCAATGCAAGCATTGATTTTGTCATTACAATATAATTGCTGTTGCTTAGCGAGGTTGCTTTATGAGTTGTGCATCAACCAAAACTTACTTGTGTTTTGATCATTGGAATGTCAGCATCGTTCAATAAAGTGATACGCGTATATATATTAAGAAAAGTATAGTCCACAGTCGTTGTTTTTTTTTTAACTTCCATCATTGGACTATAATATTTATAAGTCCAATTCATCACCAATGTTTCTGAAGAGAAACAGAATCAGTTTAGGTTTTCCATTTCCTTTAAAGTAAAAAACGAATCAATGTATGAAGCAAATTATCGTTTAGAATATGAATTAGAAGCAAACTCTAAATGTACTTTAAATAAACTCTTAATATCAAAACCAAAACAAAACCAAACTTTCGCGAAAGACCCTTCTTTAAATATCTTTTAACAAAAGTGGCAGGAGAGTCCTATGTCATTTATCTTCATTAGTTACATAAAAAATTTCACAATTAAATTATCTCTTCAACTGCCTTAAAGAAGTGTTGAGCTAAATGCACTTTCATGACATTCAATATTAGTTAAACTAGGATACATTTCCATTTACAAAAATGTCATTCCTGTGAACTTAAATACGGTATTTATGTTCAATTTATAAGTTCTACATGTAATTGCAAGTGAAAACTCGATGTAAATGTCACAAGGGAAATAAAAGTTCCAATGCTAGTCAAGGACAGACTAAATGTTCAATTTAAACTGTATCATAGTCATCAATTTAAATCAGATAAGTTTAGAAAGTTCGATAAATTCTATATCAAAATTTCATTACGGAACATATTTCACAGTTCTCTCTGCTTCAATTACATACAAATCCCATAAGGGGAATTTAGAAAACAAACCTAAAAGATAAATGTGAATAAAATTAGGGTCAATTTTCAATACATGCAAGAATGCTTGAATTTTTCGTTTCGTACTTTGATAATCCTAACAAAGTTGATTATTTCTATTCCTCCCCATATATTTGCAAAGACATTGTTGGTAATATATATATATATATATATATATATATATAAATATGCTTAAATAGGGAGTTTCAACAAATACAACATTAAAGGGCAACCGAATTGTTAATATACATACATATGTAGATATGTTTTTCGTACCATTTTTTCTCTATTGACTGACTGACCCACTGGCGGATTGATGACACTACCCGGATTAAATTGACTGGCATGCGAAATGCGTTTTTGTGTATCCTACCACCCAAAAAGTTTGTTAAGTTGTATCAATGTCCTTTCAGGCACTGCCACTAACATAAGGACAACGAATTCAAGTAGAACGAAAGAAATGAAAAAAAGGAGAAACTATATTTTACTTATATTAATACGTAATACGTTCAAGGTCGAAACGAGAACATATGTACATAACTCTCATAAAAAGGTTCTATTACAAGCAGAACACATGGCGTTATTTACATATAACATTTAAAATAAAAATGTAGATGTAAAAGGCAAAGTAAATTACTTATAAAACCTTTGTGCAAATTGAATGCTATTAATTCTGTCAATTTACTAGGAAGAAATAACACGTTTTTTATGTCTAGTGTGGTGATAAAATGCTTTCCAAAGCTTTTAGTTTAAATAACTATTCATAGCAACAACATATCACGTAGCGTGCAACAAGTTGTAGCGAACTCTGGCTTGTTATTAGGCAGAGGAGTAATGTTTGGAAGGGTGTCTTGCAAAAGACCATTAAGCTACAAATGTTATAGGCGACCTGACCTGACCTGACCTGTAATTTTAAATAAGTACAATCGTAGAGTTTAGAAACATTTCGGAGGTTTAGTTTCCTATCGGTTTTGCTTTTGTAACTTAAAATAAAATTATCTCAGAATTTTGATTTGCATTCATATTCAAAACATACCTCCACTTCGTGGGATGCAGAGATCATCACCGGAATAAGTTCAAATGCGAAAATAATTGTAATTCAAAAAATTCTAAATTTTCTTTCGGTTCCTAAGAACGAATCATAATTGTGTGTAACTTTGTTTCTGTTTCATACAACCTAAACGAAATTAGAAGCAAATTTTTCACTTCTAAGTAAGCAGGTAGCATTTTTGCTTAGCTGTGAATATTGGAAAAAAAAATTGTAAAAAGCTAATATCTGAAACTCTTAAAATAAAATATTTGAATCCTTTTTAATTTCAACAGTTTGGTGGCAGAACTATTTTTCTGGTAAGAAACGAATTTAAATCTGATTCTGATTTCTGATTCAGATTAAGAAGCGTAATTGCTTAAAACTATATTTTTAGTTCAAAATCGTGAATCAAAATATTTGATTCATTATCAGAACCAATGTAGCTTATTAATTTCATTTCACCTGAAAACAAATAATTACATGTATATACAGTGAATTCTAGTTTCGAATATGAATTATAAACAGATTTCTAATGTACTTCATAAATCTACAATATCAATATCATACAATATCAACCGTAACCAAACTGAATTTTCGTGAAAGTAACAAAAAAATTTCTCTAACATTCTGAAATCGTGTATAGATATATATAATTATAGGGTTGCCCATTTTCCGGTATCAAAAGTAAAACTATGATTTCGATGAAACTTTTATTTCATTATAATGCATGAACCTTGACATTATGTATCATTTAAATGACCATCTCTAGTTTGGTTGCAGCAGTGGATCCTTTAGAGGTTCCCCCATCGTCATTTTCAAAAAAAAAAAAAATACATTGGGTCTCAAGATCACCAATCACCAAGCATTCACTTTTTCCGAATGCAATTGCTTTTCCACAATCACTTCTGGGTTCTCTAAGCTCCACATGTGACAATTTTGCTTGTCAACGTAATTACCAAATGGAAAACTTGATCGCTTAAGAAAATATTGTTCGATTGAAAGCCCACATCTTCAGTAAGTTTTGACTATTTTTAAGCATTATTCAGTTGCTAAACGATCAATATTCGTGAATTCCAAGCCTTTCACTAAATAAATAGCACTTCAGATGACAGCTTTGACAGACCGGCTGTTTTAAAACCATTACTCGGATAATCCTATATGTAGTAGCTCAGATTTATTGTTATAGAAATATGCAGAAACCAAATGCGCAAAATTTAGAATTTCACGTACCAGAATCACAGAAATTTTCTAAGCTGTTTCAAAATGTTCAACCAAAGGACGAAAAGGTAACACTCAAAAGGAGGCATTTAAGGTAAGTAGCGCCATTCTACCAAATGTGTTTCAGTAGTATTGAAGTTGTCTGGCCTGCCTGGCCTCTGTCTGCCAGGCCTGTTGGCCAGCTGGCTGGTTGATAACTGCATTTCATTATAAAACGACCTTACAACTCGGCCAAACATTTTACTACATTTTAGGTGGTGATTGTGAAATGGATGTATCGGCACACACTTTCTCGTACCTTCCGCACAAATAGACCAATTTTCCTAAATTCAATTTATTTCCTATAATTTCTCATTTGCGAACTGCACTACATTTTATTTCTGCTTACTATTTTGGCTAAACATTTTTGTCAAACTCTACCAGTTAACAATGCTCCTTCTGGCATCTCCCATACAAATGAGCTATTTGCCACATATAAGGTGGCTCATAAGTAACGTTAATATTTGATCAGTGAATACATTTTTCGTTTAAGTCTTTTTCTGGTCTCTTTACAGAATTAAATAAATAATACTTGGGAAATTTATGATGGAAAGACTCAGCACAAAACAAAGAACCAAAGGTGTTCAATTTTACTTTGACAGTTGGCATTCGATTGTTCAGATCATATCGGAGTTTCTTTCATGTTCGAAATGATCCCAGCGCTCTAAAAATTTACCGATTGGTTCAGCAGTTTGGGCAACAAGCAGGTATTGAGGAAACCCCCGAAACTTCAACCAGGCGACGTTTTTAGCAGTTAGAGATGTCTAGGCGATCTTTGCAAAGAATTTTACATATGTTACATCTTTTCACAAAAACATCTTAAAACAAAAAGATACACAAGAACGCATTCAATATAACCGCCGTTATCGTTACTTATGCGCCACCCTTTATATTGTTAGGTTCATAAGTTTCATTCAGTTGCAGTGAATTCAGTAAAATTTAGTATATATTATAGGTTTGCTAAAGAAGAGTAGAATAAAAATAAAAGGCATTGTCGTAGCCATTCTTGCACCTCCCATACAAATTTGCCGATTTTTCGAAATGCAAACTTCCTTCTGTAATTTCTAGTACGCTGCGATATCCTAGGGTTTTATATATTTAACATATTTTTTTATATTTTAGTTTGTCATGCTTGGTAAAATCTAGGAAAAAATCGCCAAGTAACCCCTGGTAAAGTCTTTCAAACAGCAGTGTTGAATGAATGTTATCGCACATAACATGTATCCTGTCAACCTATTTCCGGAAATGTTAATGGCCTACGTTATCACAACTATTTTGATGCCTCCCATGGAAATAGATGGACTTATCCATAATTGATTTCGAGTCTAGTGTAATCCTTAATTCGTAGAACGCAGTAACTGCAATTTTTCATTCACTTCATTGCATTGCAATGCTCTGTGAAAAGTGAAAACATTTGTCTGATTACCATGCGCTTTCGATTTGAGTTACATATTCTTTCATTTAGGTGGACAATGTTCAGTCAAATTTGATATATATTTTAAGCGCTTACAAGTACAGGATCTTAAAATGAAAACGAAGGACTATTTTAACCTTTCGGTACCTCCCACACATAATACCGATTTAACCCATATATTCCAGCTTCATATCTTTCATACCTTAGTTTGCACAAAAAAAAAAAGGATTACGTAGCAGCGTCCATTTGACTTACTCCCGCACAAACTGACGATTTATCGTAATTTAACTTTTGCCCCCATAATAAACCGTAATTCATATACAGCAGTAACATACTTTTTTACCAATTGACAGAATGCGAAAAAATTGACCAGTTAACCCTGACATTTTTGATACCTTCCATTTAAATTACTAATTTGACTCAAATATTCCTGGATTCTTTTTGCTCTTTCAATTGCACTAAATGCAGTATTGTTTATTCATTATGATCATTTCTTGATAATGTAGAGATTTACATTGACTGATGGCATATTTAAGGCAGTTCGTTTGACTAAAAGTTGTATAAAGATTTAAATTGAAAATTTTCAAATCAAACACAAACAAAACATTTCATACACTTAGCCGGAATCGAAAATGTTCGTAAGCATCAATATTAAAATTTAACACAAGTTGGATTCAGCTGTAAGAATAAGAATAAAAATTGCATAAAGTTTTGATACTGACTACGCAAACTGGACCAAATTATAAGTGTTAAACGAGAGCTTCTGGATACTTACCGCTTCACATAGGATACAATAATGTATAGGTATTTTCAGTAAGGATAACAAGTGTTTTTAAACTTATTCGAATTTTCTTGCACCCCGTGAAAGAGGTATATGGAACATCTGGCATTAAAGTAATTACACACATTCCGCTTTTTCGAGAAACTTTTACTGCTGCTTCAGGACATTGGCGTTGCCGTAGCCCAAAAAAAGCACGCGGTTGTCTGGAATCCACGATCATATATATAATAGTTACCCATAATAACCAAAACGCTTGAGTTATCAACAGATGACCCCACAAAATTATATTGAGCAAAATGTAATGGACATATTGTTCTGGGTATTATGGTTATAGACTTTTTTACAAATATCGTGTCATATTCGAACAAAGCGAAATATTAAATCAACAATAAACTAAATAATTAATCAAGCGTTACGAATCGGCATCAATAAAAACACATTAGTATCAAAGTACATGTTCAAACCATTTCAATACCATTTTAAAACTAAATCATCATTTCGACTTCACCTCAGTAAATCACAAATTCTTTAAAATTTCACATTGTTATGTCGGAAAAAACAGTAATTCTTTTATAATTTCACATAATTTTTAAAATATGATTTTCTGAAAAACATTGCGTTACCTGTTCTAAAGGCAAAAAGACATAAAATTTTAATTAATGTAGGAATTTTTCCCTACTCGGCATATGTGTATGCTATCAAGCCTCGTCATTCTGTTTGCCAGCCAGAAATAATTATCTTATCTATATACATATATGTATATAAAACAAAGCCTCAAGAATGGCTGGACCGATTTTTATGAATTTTGCATTTTTCGATTTGTAATTAATGGAAAATAAAAGCAATAAAAAATAATAAAAAATGAGTGAGCCTCACTCATAAGGTCTCATAAGAAGAAAGTCTACGATACATTAACGAAAGCAATTGACGATAGAAATGGTGGTTTATTTCCCTTGGATGCACCTGGTAGAACTGGAAAGACATTCTTCATATCAGCAATTTTAGCCAATGATCGTGCGAGATCCAACATTGCGGTTCCAGTTGCTTCTTCTGAAATATCAGCAACATTATTAGGAGGACACTACACGGCTAATTCAGCACTGAAATTGCCATTAAATTTTCAATCTATTGAACGACGAACATGTAATATTGCAAAACTCTTCGCAATGGTCAAAATTTTAGAAGCATCGAAAAACATTATCTGCGACTAATGCACAATGGCGCATAAACGCGCATTGGAAGCATTTAGACGAACACTGAAAGATCTACGCAATGACTCGAAATGGTTTGGAGGCGCAATACTTTTACTGTCTAGCGATTTCTGCCAAAGACTGCCAGTAATTCCAAGATCAACTGTTGCCGATAATATAGACGCCTGCATCAAATCTATGGCGCTACGTGAAGAAACTTCAGCTAACAACAAACATGAGAGTTGCATTGCTGAATGACACATCTGCTGGAGACTTCTATGAGCAATTGCTGACTACGGTAATGGTCGAGTTCCTGTCGACGAATCGGACTGATTTTATTTCTGCAAATTTCTGTATTTTTGTCGCATCGAAAGACAAACTCATCAACAAAGCTTTCCCAAACATCAATGGTAATCACAAAAATAACGAATGGTTGAGTGAGCGAGCAATTTTGGCAGCTAAGAATAAAGACTTGGATGACTTAAACTTCGTAATTCAGAATGGAATCAATGGTACACTTCATTCATTCAAATCTATTGACTGTTTAACAAACGAAGACGAAGCCACCAACTATCTTATGGAATTTTCAAACATCTTGAATGTCCTGGCTTACCACCACAAAGTTTACGACTAAAGGTTGGCTTGCTAGTAATCATGCTTCGAAACCTAAACCAACCAAAACTATGCAATGGAACGCGTTTGGTGATAACTAAACTGATCATCAATGAGATTTACGCGACGATACTCAAAGGAAAATTCAAAGGTAAGGAAGTTCTCATTCTGAGTATTCAGATGATCCCAACCGATATCCAGTTTGCGTTTAAACGACTTCAATTTCCGATTCGTCCTGCTTTCGTCATGACGATTAACAAATTACAAGGTCAACCCTTGAATGTTTGTGGTCTAAATCTAGAAAATGTATGTTTCTCTCATGGTCAATTATACGTGGCATGTTCATGAGTTGGAAAGCCATCTGCTTTATATGTTCTTGCGTCTGATGACAAAACGAAAAGTGTCGTATATCATTGGTTGCTACCCACCAATTCCCTTATATTTTATTATTAGTAATATAATAAAAAATTAAATTTAATAATTTAGTTGTAATTTTAAGATCAGAAATCAGCTCATTCATTGACTGTTAGGTGGAACGAAGTTCGCCGGTTCCGCTTTATATAGGTATACACGATATATTATATATATATATTGCATATATAATATATTTATATGGTAAAACAACGTTTGCCGTGTCAGCTAGTATCATACAAAGTATAGATATTGTTGGTCGAAACCAAAATTTACGCCAATTTCGAAACGCCCTTCTCAGTATCTATTGAAAGTACGATGGAGCTCTACCTGTATTAACGTGGAAATTGAATTTGTTCACTGTCTCGAGGTTGAAATATTCAAAATCGGTCTAATAAGAACAAATCTTCGATACGATGACCGAACCGACTTCTACAAAGTTGATCGACATTTTTCAACATTTTTACTTTGCATTCCTTATCTAAAATAAATATTTGATAACGTCTGGTAAGCCTCTATAAAGCACTACCCGCCCTAATAACGGGTAAATATTAAATTAATATGCATTTTCAGTGTCGATGAGGTGGGCTAAATCGATATTTTATGTATAACAAATGTTAATTTTTTCACACTCATGATTATCTGGCGAAATGTCGCTGCACAAAGTTCGACTTCGCTATTTTTGGTAGCAGATGTCACAAATTGGCAGAATTGGTTCGGGATGAAAAAACTCGTATGAACAAGGACGGATGCTACCTTTCGAAACGTGAGAATTTTTTCAACAATTTCGAAGTTTATTCGTTAATTAAGAAAAATGCGTCATCACGGACATTTTTAATAAAAAATATGTACAACTGCATAAAATTCGAACAGTGATTGATTGTTAATTTTAGTTACACCGGCTATTGCTTACTCAAATTCATGTCATGTCGCTTCAATGTCTAGTTATTGATTATTAATAATTAAGTAGTTTCACTTGTTCAAATAAGAAAAAAATTAAAACAAAATAGCCTACATCAGGCAAATGGAATATGAGAGAGCTTCCGACATTCGGTGGATTGACGTGCTTCTTTTTATCGTTTCATATAACGAAAATAACTGCTTAACTATGGTTTATAAATCAATTTGAGAAGCTTTATTAAAATGCTCGATTACCCGACTCCTTGAAAAGTTCGTAAGATCAATTGAGGTCACCGTCGTTCAAAGAAAAACTAGATGGTTGTATCGAAACCACGTTCATATGCACGATAGTCGTTTGTACTTACTATCGTACCAAGACCGTTCATATACATAATCTTAGTATATTTTTATATAATGTATTATATATGCCAGTAGTTATGATAATGGTCCAAGTCCAAAATTCAAAAAAATTCAGAGGGAGTTTGGTCTCCCACTTTTTTGTAAAATTTCCAGTTCTTCAAATTTAGAGATTTTAATCGGATATGTGTCCTATTTAGGAAACGCATCCATTGAATATTTGACGAGGGTCTCCTTTTTTTTCATTTCTCACTTTTTCCACTTTTGACAGAAAGCTTGTCACTTGGACCACTTTTAAACTAGGATCGAATTACATTTTTCTGAACTACACCTACATAAATCGAGTCAAACGGAAAAAATTTCTCGATTTTGCGAGAGATATTTCGTATTGCAACCAGGCAACCAGGCAATACGAATTTATTAACCAGGAATTTATTAACCAAGAATAAGTCTGATCTTATCTCTAGGCTTGTAAAATCATATGCTTCGGAATTAATTATTTATCGCGTAATTTATTTTGTTGTTTTTTTTTGGTCAGAAAAAATGTCGTGTTTTTTTTGCCCAAGTTATGCTAACTATGGGGGCTTCCTATATTCTTAACTTCATAATTATTGACTAACTGGGCTGAACTCATTTAAATTAGGTGTATGTTAGCGGAATCGTCACTTCCCTCCTACTACTTGCTTACCGTATGACCATCGAAATTTGACTTTTCTCTTGTAATACCAAATTTGGAGACTGAAATTATATTGCAATGCTTGAAAACAAATCGGATAACTGCGCTTTTTCTGGCATTTCCCATGCAAAAAGACCATTTTATCCCATGTATTTCTAAACCAGTATCTTCCATTTAATTGCACTAAACTCAATACAATGTAGAAAGCAACAGGAGTTTAGTAAATATGATTCTGCGGATGAATATGGACTGCATTACCATGCAGCTTCTAATACCACCCATACAAGTGCGGCGCTTCAGCAAATATCAGTGTTTGCTCTATAATTTCTAAGCGGAACGATCAGGCAATTATAATTTTGCGTTTTTAGTATGTTTTAAGAGCATTTTTTTGGCAAAAACATGGCAATTTCTTGCAACCCTTCTGCACTCAGTACACTTTTGCACTTGAGTAATATCTGGTAAACGAATTAAAAACCAGAGCAAATATGTAATATCAATTGCAACGAATAGCACTGCTTTAATTAAATAATTTGATTTATCGTTTTGCTAAATATTGATATGCTCGACTACTGCCCAATGAGAGCATGCATGCATCCTGTTAGCCAGACAGAAATTTGTACTTACATTGAAAATGCATTTTAAAATGATAGAATTGTTCAATGTTGAATAACAATATTAATTATAAATACAAATAAAGCAACGTGATTTCAATACTTTTTGTTTTAAAGCAAAATATTTGCACAACACTTGTATTACAGAAATTTCCCACAATATAAATTCAATTTCAATCACCTCAACAATGTTTGCAGATCTGACGCAACGAAAAACATTTAACAATGCAACATTTGGGCACGACTCAATTTCACACAAATCACACTCTACGCTCTACGCTCTACACTACGAGTAACGAAAGCCATCCGCCCTTTTTTTTATCAGATTTCACAGTTTTTGCCATTTTTCACTTTCCAGTCGGTGAGAGGCGATAACGCATTTTTCGATGGGATGGAGCGGACTTAAGCGTCGGAGGATAACTTTTGCTCAACCATCAATGGAGCTAAAGTGTACTTTTGTGAACAAATATTGCACCCTTGTTCAGATGGCAAATGTGGGAGTGCACATACAGAATATAAATAAAATGATAGTTGATAGGATGTGCTCAGAGGGCTGCTCGAAAAGGTAAGGTAGCAAATAATTCATTTATTTTCTATGAGCATATTTATAATCAGCAAAAAAGGTATAGTTGCCCAAATTATGATTCATTACGGCTTTGGCTTTTGAGAATTCACTCCCCGAATTTCTGGAAAGGAACTCGGCAAATTTCCTGGGAAAAGAGGTATAAAAATTACACATTTTTGTTAATTTAAAGAAAGAAGTTTTCTTATATTAATGCATTAGAATATGCAAATCGTGAACTGATTCTGTTATCAGCTTGTAAAAATTGACAATGGAATTACATTGAATAAAATAAAAATTGAACTTAATTTTCACTTCATAACATTCGAAATATATTTTTGCACGTTTGAAACACAAGTCATTCAAAAACTTTTCATTGAGCTATTCATCTACTTTTTCTTTTGTTCGAAATGAAATGTATGCCAAAGTTTTTAAAATTGTGCATAATTGTGTTGCTTTTAAAGATATTACAGGATAATATAGGGTTAACCATTTAGCAGTTTCAAAGTTTGGTTTGGTAAAGCTGTCAGCTGTGTGTTATTTATTAAGCGAAAGTTTCACCACTTACGAATTTGGATTGTTTATCAACCGAGGAACGCGTAAAAATAGTTAAAACTTACTACAAAAGTGGTGATTCAAATGTGGGCTTTCAATCGAACAAAATTTTCGCCAGCGATGAAACTGATTTCTTGCTCCGTAGTTACGTCAACAAGCAAAATTGTCACATATAGAGCTCGGAGAACAAAAGTGATTGTGAAAAATCCATTTAGTCCTAAAGAGGGAGTGTTTGGTGTGCATTATGGTAACTGAGGTGTCATTGAGTCATATTTTTGCGAAAATATTTCTAAAGAATCCACCGCTTCAACCAATCCAGGGGCGGTCTTTTAAATGACACTGTATTTTGTACATAATGGCAAGATTTAAGCATTACAATGAAATAAAAGTTTCATCGAAATCATAGCTTTATGTGTGTTTTATTTAACTTTCCTTGTAAACGATAACCTTATAGTATTGGAAGGTACATATTTTTGTCGCGGAAATTGGTGCTTTTACATTTTCCTAAATTTTTCTTTTAAGGAAATGTCCATTTTCTCCCAAAATTAATGGTTGTTTTATGGCCAACCAATGATTACATAATTTTTCAAGATTGCATGGAAAGTCTTTGCAATAAGATTACCTCCTCTATAATTAAATAATTTCCTAAAGAATACTTATTTGGTGAGAGCTTAAAACGATAGCTTCTTTTGGACCTTACAGAATTACATTGGTTCCAGTTACATATTTTGATGCTTTGGATAGTTTGTTCTCAACTTAGTGATCGACATCTTAAAAAATAAAATTTTGAAATTTCACAACAGGTCTGCTGTCGTCGAGAGAAGTTTACCTTCATCTGGTGAGTTATTATCACTTCTAATATTACCGGTAGAACTTTTCTTCCCAAAAATTAATATGTTAAACTTGTCTGCTAATTTTAATTATTATAACATCATTATTCATTAAAAGAAAATGTGTAATGAAATGGAAAAAAGGAAATTTTGGTACAAATCCAAAGATAAAAATTGTATCTATTTGATATAAGAATTCCAATCGTTCAATTTAGTTGTTCAATTTACTTATTCGTTTAACATATTACGCTGCGATTATAAATATATGTTGAATATGTTCAATATAATATTTTGTTACATATGAGAAGCTAAGCTCTATTTTATACCTCACATGAAACTCTGGATCAGATCAAACATCGTTAGAATGGGTTACCACGGAATGGTTTCGGTAACCCTATGGTTACCTATGGTTATGGTTATGGTTGAATTAGTTGCCTTCCAGACGAACTTGTACCCACTTTCGTATACATTTTTACAGAAACAAATTTTTTGTTTTATGTTTCGAAACTTAATCTACCTGTAGGAAGCAATGAACAATCCTCATTTTCCCTACACGGCTGGACTTAAGGTAGCTAACTGTCTCCTTAGGGGCAAGATGCAATTTGAGCCGTTACTAGCTATCTAACTTGTACGGAGTCTACTAGTTGATTGTTGTACAGGATGGCTCACGAATAGAGCTACTGTCAATTGTTAATGGGCTCCGTTATTTAAAGATGTTGAAGGGGTTTTTTAAACAAAAGTGCGTCGAAACGGTTACGTTGTTTTAACGGCATTTAGATGCAGCAAGAGGGAACAACTGTTTATGGCGAAGCTCTAACGAAAACTTCCAAAGAAATTAATATCCAGAAACTCCACTTTCCGCTGGACTCCAACGTCGCCTAACCTGACTAGACTTTTTGTTATGGGGCTATGTCAAGCAAAGAATTTGAGTGAATTGAAGCAGTTCATTAAAATAATAATTGAGGCGATCCTGACTTTAACTCTTCAGGCCGCAATGAATACTTTTCAGGTGTTGCATATGGGGGCATGAGCATGTAGGTCATTTACGGTCTGTCATCTTCGTAACCAATTAATGCTACAATAATTGAAAAAAATTTAAAAATTAAATTAAATTGCATGGGCAATAAAAAAATAAGTGAAATACACTGACTAAAAAAGAAATTTAGTTGAATTTCTTATAGTAGCACAATTCATGCGTCACCTTGTGTTTGTCATTCATAAAAATTTCTTTTATTGTCTTCAAACGGTTAATCCAATTATCAAGAAATTTCCCAAAAAGTACTTACCGAAAAAGGCTTCAGTTATCGCCGTGAATTCTCAAGTGCTTCGAAGTGGTAATTTTTGTTCTATAAAGAGATAAAAGACAACCGGAGTCATGCCGGATCAATACGCAGGTTGTTTTATTATATAAACAGATATTTTTTTGGATTTCGGATTCCGACAACAATGATAGCCATCTGAGGTTGAGAGATGTCTTATTGTGATGGGAAATCCATGAGTTTTCCATAAATCTGCCTGCTTGAATGAATTTTCTCTCTAAAGCATTGCATTATTTTTCGTCTGGCCTTCTGGCAAGAATTTCGAGTGCACAACATCGCGATAATCGAAGAAAGCCGCCAACATCACCTTAGCATTTGATTGGTTTTGAGGTAGCTTTTTCAGTTTCAGCTCAGTTGCAAGCGCCAGAAGTTTGTTGATTAGTTTGAATGTCAGACTAGCAAACCTATATCTCATCAGTAGTTATAATACATTTTGTGAATTTGGGGTCGAAAATGGTTCCTTCTAGTATGGGTTTGGCAACTTTCTGAAGAAAATTTAGGACCGGTTCCCTGTCGAGCGACAACGTGTTTCATACCCAAAAAATCGTGTAAAATTGAATGAATTGTTCTTTGAGACACAAAAAGCTCAGCGGCTATCTCTCTTAAACTTAAGTGGCCATCTTCAGTTATCATTTCTTTCCCATTATCGACGTTAACTCCAGTTGAAAACGTTTATAGCCGACCAGAGCAAGGCGCATCTTCCATCAAGTCTCGAATGCTTTTGAAAGCACTATAACATTTATATGCAAGGGCTTTTGATGAAGTAGATTTATGATAAGTCTTCTATAACATCTTCAATGATTCGATACGCGAAATTCTATTTGCAAAACGAAATGTGAAACAAGTTCGTTGTTCGATAATTTTATCCATTGGAGAAATTGTAAAGCACTCTTGAGATGAATTGACCTCTGTAAGCAAATTAGATGGCAAATAGTAGTAAAACTCCGCGTCAGGATAGAAGATGATTGTGCCAACTGGACGACAAAAATAATTTCGATAACCCCTTTAACCATGACAAGTACGGCAGAATGCATTTTATGTGCTAAAATAGACATAAAGATGAGATTTGCTAAGTACACCATTGGAATAAAAAAAAACAGTATGTTCGTGAAAGAAATCAATCCAGGAACATGACTTTTTCAAAATTTTGCAAAACTTTTAGTAAACAGGGTTTACAACGGAAAAAATTCAATTTCGATAAATCGACAAATTTTGTATAGGAGGTATCAGAAGGGATATCGCATGCACTCCGTTTTTATTCCCAGAACTTACTCCACCAAAAGCATAACATGTGCCAAATTTGACTCAATTCAGTGAAATTGTCAGAAAGGTATGAAGCTAAGAATATATATGGGTCAAATCGATAATTTGCTCGGAAGGTACCAGAAAGGGCGCGGTTAATTGAACAATTTGTCTCATAGGTTACTGAGAACTCCGCATTAATATATCCAACAAAAATCTAGACTACTGCGGTCTGCAGTTTCTGAGGAAAAATAGAAATTAAAGAAATCAGACAATTTGCATGAGAGGTGCCAAAAGGATATGGTAGTCCTGTCCATTTTCGTTGTGAGGACTTAGTTTGACAAAGGTTCAATGTGTACTAAATATATGACTAAATTGAAGGGATATGAATTTAAAAGTATATGGGCCAAATGGAACGTTTATATGGAAGGTAGTATATGGAGGCGTGATTAGTTAGTGCGGGTTTTGAAATTCAGCCTTTACCAGAGTCGGCATGTCGTTCACATTAGTACAGATAGCTGGTGCCACGAGGGGTACCAATTAGGAGAGGTGTTGATCCGCGTATGTGAATATTTGGTCAGTCTTTTTCAACAATTTTACCACTTATTCGTTGACTAAATTCAACCATCAATCCATCATCTTAACCTATACATTTCTTAATTGTTCTTTGCGAGAAAATAGCAAAATAAAAAAAAATGCACACGTTTACTACAAAAATGGGTCCAGTCGCTATTTATTACACGAAACGACAACATTGTCCGCAACACAGATTGGAACAATAATAAAAACTTTGAAAATATTATACAAGATCTAACATTTTTAAAAACTCAACATTTTCGGAATTTGTCAGTTATCACTACCATCATTCCATTATTTGAAGCAGTATACCTATATATATAGCTGCAAAGCTCAAGGCTATGGTAATAAATATATTCCTGTAGTTTGAACGTTCGACTAATTGATTAACTGATTAACCGCATTATGTAATAATCACCATGTTTTGTTAACGTGGCTATTTATAAGATTATAATTGAATGGGCAACGCTTAAAGTGCCTCGAAGTATCAGAAAGCTCCGTCACTGTGAGTACGATGTAGTAATTTCATTAATCGTCTATATATCAATTTTAAACTTGTTTCTCTTTAATTATACGTTCATAAGAAAGAATGAAGATATATGTAGTTCATAACACCTAGAAGGAAGTGTGTAGAGTATAGAGTATCTTTTTGCCGAATGTGTTTAATGTAAATGTTCAGTAAATGTGAACGAAAGTTAATAAAAATTGGCTCCGCCTAATATTTTGCCAGATCGTATCCGAGGATTGTAAGTGGTACATTCCATGCAAATTGCCTTATTTTCCGAAAATCAGATCTTCAATGTAATTTCCTTGTTTACCTACAGCAACAAAGTTGATTTTTGCTTAGTGCATTGTTGGTACAATCTGAAATCATAGCAGTAGCCTTTCTGGAACCTCCCACACAAATGAGAGATTTAAAGAAATTCGTCTCACGAAATTGGGTAAAATTTGAAGCACATTTAAGATTTACTAAAATGTGGTCTAAGGAGGCAAATGGAGTGCAATTTTACTCTATTTGGAAAACTTTCATACAAATAGACTTATTTTCAGAAATTCAGATTTTCTTTGGTAATTTTTAATTTGTTAACTGCAGCAAACTAAATTTTAGACACTCTATTGATTTGTACTTCCTGGTAAAACATGAAAAAAAAAAAATCAATCAAGTAGGGACATTCCTTCTGGTACCTCTCATACAAATGACCGATTTAACCCATATAATAATATCTGCCATATATCATGCGTTTGACAAACTTAATTTTGGGAATGAAAACGGACTGCATTGACACTGCTATTTGGTTTACCTCCCATACATATTATAAACGCTTCTCATAGACTGCTGTTCCATGAACAGTAGTCGATAGCACTAAGTCGCAATACTTGCTTAAATGTTAAAAAAAGTAGGACGAATAACCCCGAAACACAAATTATCTAATTTAAATTATGTTTAGTTAAATAGGCATCGGGCGATCACTCCACTATTACTAAAAACTGGTTTGAGGTAAGATTTAACAATTATAGGTTAAACTAAGTAAAATATAATTTTCCTCTTATTGTGCTTTAACCTAGAGCGGAAAGTCGTTGGGCAAGGAATATGTAAGTCAGTTCACTTTACTGCAATTTCTATACTACTTGATCGCTTATCGTCGGCTGATGGTGCGTGAGATAGCTGAAATGACAGGCATTTAAAAAAGTGCTATAAGTCGTATATTGACCGAAGATTTTAAGACGAAAAAGTTGTGCGCAAGATGGGTGCTGCGCTTGCTTTCAACAGAGCAAAAACCATGTCGTGAAGATATTTCAGTAGAGTTTGGCGAAGGTTCACCACAATAAAGCCGAATTTTTGAGTCAATTTATAACCATGAATGGGACATCTGAGACAAAGGAAGAGTTAAAGTTGTGGACTGAAATTTAAGAATCGTGTCCAAAGAAAGCGAAGGTGGTTCTATCTGTAGGCAAGACCATGGCTTCTGTTTTTTGAGATACACATGGGAATATTTTTATTGATTATCTTCAGGATGAAAAAACCATCAACGGCGAATATTATGCTAATTTATTACAGCGTTTAGGTGATGAAATTATGGAAAATGGGCCGTATTTGGCAAAAAAAAGTGTTGTTTCATCAAGGCAATGATCCAGTTCACACATTTATTATTGCGATGGCCAAAATTATTGAAATAAAGTTTGAATTGCTTCATCATACACGTTATTAGCCAGATTTAGCTACGTCGAACTATTTTCTATTTCCAAACTTGAGAAAATGGCTCGATGGTAAAAGGTTTGCCAACAATGAAGAGGGGCTAATTTAAAGGGTTTAACAGTTCTCACTATAAACAGGATATAGAAGCTATTAAATAAAGCTGGAAAAAGTATATCGAGCTAAAAAGAAATTATGTTGAAAAATGCACAAAATTTTTTCCAACTTTTTTATGTCTTCTTTGTTAGGTCAGCTGGTTTTGGGACCGCCCTCGTAGTCATCTACTTTTTTCTTTTTTTTTTTTTGAGTGTCAGTCAACTGGAAATACAAGCGAATACTTTGATCAATTAAATAATCGTAAAAAACACGCCGCTCTTAATACATCTAAAAATTTAAAAGCAGATTAGACATTAGACAGCAGATTGAATTGAAGAAAGTCTCCCATTTATACGATGTACAGAAGTTTGCTTATTTTACACCTTATTGTCTCTCCGGTACCAAAAGAATAACCCTCCTGTACTTTATATAAACTTACAATATGCGTTCCTAAGTTTTGTCTTGCAGGCGTCGTAATTCTGAGAAAGTTCATCGAAAAGCAATAAATTACTTCAAAATCAATGGGTTCCTATTATAAGAGCCTAAAGATTTTGCATGCAACTCTCGTATATAAAAGTGGCGACACGTGTATAGAAAAATTCGTTATAAATAGAAAAAAAAACAGCGTATATTTACCTCTGCTTTTCTATCTAAGAAAGTTAAGGTCAATTTGCTATTTTTTCGTATTTCTACAATAACAGGAAGACGTAAAACAAACAAATTCCCATTACATTTCAAGCAGGAGATGTAGAGCGGAAATCACATGTGTATGAGAAAAGGATACATATAGTATTACTAGATAAAAGCGTAAGACTAGATTAATAGTTTTTTACCTCTAGATAAGTTTTTTTCTCTATTTTGTCACACAAATAAGTTCTTCACGAATAAGCTTCAGCACTTTAGTGAGGAGAAATGATGGCATTTTATGCCCCAAATACTTGACAGTTGAGCACAAAATTTATGTAAACTATGCAAATGCGAAGAATTCGTTATATAAATATCGGCTTTTGCTAGAAAATATATTTAGAATTGTTTTCTAGGCAGTTTTATTAGCAAATTTATATTTCTTCAGAAATAGGTGCAAAAAGGTTAACATCATAGTGATATGTTAAGAAGTAAAGCTTATTCTACCTGACCTGATTGGACTTTTTCAGTGCGGCTATAGATGATAGATGAACAAAATATCAGTTATTCACACTACAGAAAATTCTAAACGGGATCCAAAGAAAACGTACCACCTTTTCGTCGACTATAAAGCTATAAAAACTATAAAAGTGTCTACCATAAAGTGTACGAAGGTTAACCTCAGTCTTCAGTAAAAATAATTATAAGAAAATCTCCAGTTAACGTGAATGGTATGATTTTTAACAAAACGTATATGTTCCTTGCAAGATGTTACTACAGTCTACTCAAGTACTGAATCAGAGTCACAAAAAATGAGTCTAGTGGTAAGTGAGAACAACATAAAGCTGCTATGGTTATAAAGTCGTGGATCAATTCATCTACTTCGGCATCACTGTGAATACATTTTATGAAATCAGTGTGGAGATTAAGAGAAGACAATTGCTTGGCAATATATTTTACGAAGAAAAACTACAGTCATAGCATACATTGGTATTACCTGTCTTTTTCTATGGCGTAGAATACTGGGTTATGACACAATTGGATAAATATCCGAAATGCGCCATGAAATATATAGATCTGTCATCACTAACGGAGAGCTTCGGCGTCATGTGAACCATTAGCTCTGTGAGCTATATCCCAATGTCGTCCACGTCCGTCATATCGGTAATTTTATGGGGATCGACAATAAATGCTCAAGAAGAAAAGCCTTCGACAAAAAATTCGCAGAAAAAGGCATCCATGATTAATTAGAAGGATTGTTCTTTTTAAATTCCGTTAAAAGCTGGTGTTTCTAATTGAAAAAAATGAGTGAAAGACCAAATTACTTGGGATTATTTTCAACATGCTAACCGTCCTAACAAAGAAGACACAACAAATTTGGTAAATCTTTTCTTTGATTTTCAACATAATCTCCTTTTAGTTGTTACACTTTTTCCAGCGATATTGAATAGTTTCAACAAAGTATTTATAGTAAGAACTGTCAAATTCCTTAAAATGTCCATCAACTGCGGACTCCACCTCTTCATTGTTGGCAGACCTTTTGCTACCGGGCCATTTTTTGTTTGGAAATAGAAAATAGTCCAAGGGAGCTAAATATGAAGAATACGGTGCGTTATGAAGCAATTCGCACGTTAATTCATTACTCTTGGCCATCGCAATAGCGGATGTGTGAACTGGAGCATTTTTTCCTAAAAAGAACAGACGAAATGACCTTCATTACAAATGGAACCGTCTTCGCCATTTCACTGCTTTGAATGTTATTCTGTCTCAAGCGTGTAGTGCTGAACCCATTCCAATCCATGATTACAAATCGACGCAAAAATTCAACTCTTTGCGGTGAAACATCGCCAAACTCTACTACTCCTGTGAAACGTTTTTACGACGTAGTATTGGCCCTGTTGAAAGCATGCGCTAGACCCATCTTGCCCACAGCTTTCTCATCTTCAATATACGATGTATATCACTTTTTGGAAAGACGATCATTTCAGCTAACTTATGCACCTTCAGCCGACCATCATTCAATACCATTTTGTCGATTTTCTTAACCGCGTCTGGCGTGGAGACCTCATCCGTTCGACTACTACGGTGTTCGTCTTGGCAGCTCGTACGGCCTCGTCTAAACTCTGCAGACAGAATATTGGTTGAACTGCACTTACAAATAGAAATATTTAATTACATAACGGTGTTTACAAATTCACTGAGATCGTTTACTTTTGATGGTTCAAAGAAGAATGGTAAACAACGTGGTGCCTTAAAGCTTAAAGCATATATTTTATAAGGTTGCCACTTTCCACCAAATAATTTTATTCAAACTACTAACTTCATCTACACGTCAAGTCGGCTAGTTTTGGGAGCGCCCTTATAACATATGCGAATTTCTGTCCTAGTCATCTGCTAAGTGAGTAAGTGGATGGGAACTAAATATTTTTATATTTAAAAATTCTTCATACAAATATGCGGAATATCGTAGTGAACATCTTTTTCCTTTCATTTTTTGAAATCTCTGATAACTCGTTTCCGAAATCTTAACACAAAAACTTCTGAAATCCTACGAAATTGAGAAAGCATAGGAAAAGTCTATTTTTGAACCACAATTACTCAAAATCTCTGAGAGATGAACAAATTAAGTTTCAGGTTTAGTGAAATAACTTAGTGGTGGCACCGCATGTGATTTAAAGCACATCGAATTTTGTGTTATAATTGTTAGAAATTATTATAGCTTACATATTTCCATGATTTCAAATTTATATTGTTGGGTGGTATTACATGCTGGAAACGACAAAATACACCAGCCAAAACATACTTCAATCTTTTTGAACGAGAATCTCCATCAGAATATCCTGTACTGTAATTTTGTTTTAAATTTCTCTGAATTCATCTGTGGAGCGTCGTGCAAACATATCGTGTGTATACCAAAAATATGACTGTAATATAATTTATGATATTCAACAGCATAGCCATCCCCTTGTCCTGTAAAAATATTTTCCAAAAACCGCAATCTTCTTTCATTCTTGTCATCCCCAACAAAATAATTTCATTTCAATAAAAGAAATTGGTATGAACGCTCGTATAAAATACTTGGTGGGGTTTCATTCTCTTTAACCTCGTAATGGAAAGTAAAGCAACGGCTGAACATATAATTAAAAATATATTACATTTATGCAGGCAACGGTTCTAGAAGGGAAAATTAATCTGGTTTCTGCAAAAATATCCGATAAAAAATATACGAGTTTATTCTTATCCGCATATCCTGTATTATCACTATCGCCAACGGATTTTATTAAATATTTTTTCCCCATTTTCTTGTTATGGTTTCATTACGCTTTCATACTGCCTTGTTGAACTTTCAACGTGAGCAAAGAAATTTATTACATTATTCTTCAACGTGATAATACAGCAATGCTGTCGAAACCAACCTACTACGGTCACATAAATAAGTCCGTACAAATTTACGCCAGTCGGAATGGCAACGCGGATTGTGTGGTTGGTAAAATACACACGACCGAACATGGTGAGAGCAAGGAAATTGAAAAGAGTTGATCGCCTCAAAAATTTATCATTATATCAGCTTCATTTTATTTGTACTTTCATGGTGATAGGGTGTGGGAATCGGATATCCGGCGGATGCAGAGAAAAATTTTTAATTGTCTTTAGTTCTGACGGAAGTATGGCAAATGAGATGGCGTTAATAAAAGTAGGTTTTGCAATTTCCATTCATTTTTAACTGTTAAGCGCATTTCGCAATGTGCTGGATTTAGTGAAGATAAATTTTTGAAGTGTGCCCACGATTATTCGAAGGTCGAGCTTAAAAAAATAGATATTTTCGTTAGTGGTGGTCGGAATAAATCCGATTTGAAGAGTTTTACAAAATTAAAGTTTTTGTTCAAAATGTGGGAAAATAATTTTTCTTGGATGAATTTTGCTTTTATTGATTTTGTGCTGATTAATTTATTTGATTGATTTCATTTGTAGCATTTATATTTATTTATCGATAATTATTTTAAATGAATGAAAATATTTGGAACATATCGATCCAACCCAGTAATTAGTTTTTACGTTATCTGTTGTCAATGTTATCATTAATCACCTGGAAATATAAAGTATTGGTAATTTATAATTTATACAGAATAATTTGAGATTTTCTATAACGACTTTTTACCATATTTCAGTTCATCAACATATGTGAGTCCACGAATAATGTGCACACTGTTGTTTTTGTTAGCTTTTACGAAAATTTGAGTTAATATTTGAAACTAAGGGTAATATTACTATTTGCGCTTTATTTAGAGCTAATAATACCTTCCACAATAAAAAATTATTTGTTTTAAACATGTTTTGCGTAAAAGTTTTTTAGTGACTATCGGAGTTAGCGAACACCATTGATAAGCACCAGTAACAGTTTTTTTACAATTTACATGAGCTCAAATTTGTTATATTCAACATTCTTAATTTTCTAATTATAAAATTAAATTTTCTTGAAATTTATTTTCGAGCAAACGTACAGCATGAAGCATGTGTCGTGCGAAGTAAAAGAGCCTTTTCACCTTTTGAAGAGAACAAATTTAACTTCGGAAAGTCGGCAAATTTGTTTGGGAGGTAACTGAGTGGGTATGGCAATGCTGGCCATCTTTAATGCAAGAAATTACTTTGATAAGCTGAATATGTACCAAATTTGATCAAATTCAGTGCAACCATGGATTTAAGAATGTATGGGTTAAATAGGCCATTTGTGTGGGAGGTGCCAGGAGGCAAATTCGGACAAACATTACAAACCAATTTCAATTCGTATGGGACGTAGAAGTGGGTCGATATAGTCCAAGTTACGATGTGGCGAAATATTAGGCTGTGCCAAGTTACAAGAAGTTTCACGATTGTTACCGTTTCCACCAGCGGCTACATAGGTGCACATCGGCCAATCGACTGAAAAAGTCCTAAAAAAAGATATTTGGTACTTCAGACGCTTTATTGTTGGTGTGACAGAATTCCTTTAGGTGCAAGGGAACAAAATTATGACTTTCTGAAGTCAGCCGCTTAGAAATCATAGTTGAACCATTAATATTTGTAAAATGGGCAAACTTGCATGTTTGGTATCCTAAAAGCAGCGGCAATGAATTTTAGTTTTATTCACAGAACTGAATTTACTAAATGCCTGATGCAGGTCAACCTATACTAGATTTATTGCAATTTTTAGCAATGGAACAAAAGATACGAATTTGGGAATATATGGGTTCAATAAGTTCATTATGTGTAGCGTGAACAAAGCCATTGCTGGACCGCGAATGCAAATTCCAAAAAAAAAAAATTAAGGACTTCGGGAGCCTTTCATCGTTAGCAAGCAGTCGGGTGGGGGGTTAGGGTCCATACAGACAGACGGAGATCACTTAATCGACTTGGAATATTTTGAAACACATTCGGTTAAAAAATACGTAGAGTTTTTAATGCTCCTTTCTAAATGTTGCTTTCTCCACCATGTCAAATGCACATACAAGTACGTTCACTTCTTCGGATGAAGGTAAAAATATTTGAAAATTTCAGAAAAAGAGAAAATTCTTCCAAACCTTTTTTCAACTGGACTGGACCAATCGCCAGATAAGAGGGCGTGTCAAAAATTCTCTCATCTCTCGCATAAACACTTCCCTTTTTCCCAAGTAAACTTTAGTATTTTTCAATAATTTCGGTACCTTAAAAAGTATATGAGTTGCAATGGTCGCCATATATTGATTTGAATTAATGACTAAGTGATAAAAATGTTAAAAATGAACTAAAAACCGATATTATTTTAAGGCTGGGTGCAGTCCTCGTGCGGGAAAACTGTTTTCACAATGGAAAACAACAGCAATTCACAGCGTAAGTTAGTAAAACGGTGAATTGCGACAGAAATTCTTTCTTTTCCTACATTACATAGACTAATCCCATTTTTTGCTTTTAAAGTGCATCCCATAACCACGCTTACAACTAGGGCAGTTCCTTAAAAACTTCTGATTTGTACTATATATGCAATATCTTCAAGTAATACTTTTAATAATAATACTTTTAAGTAAACGTACGTTTAAATAAACGTACGTGATACAATTATGACAAGGCTATGGTCAAGTTTTTTCCTACTTAGCCGAGCTTGCTCAATTGCGAACCAATTGCAAAATTTCAGTCTCATAGCTCAAGCTGTGCGATCCCTTTTAAGCTTTTCAAAGCCATACAAATGGACGGGTGAGCAGACATACTGTGAGCAACAAAGCTCTGTGCAATATTCAAGAATATACAAACTTGACGAATATTTCTAGTTGTTACAAATATAATGACAACATGCTTGCACCTCAGTCAAATGTTGGTGGACATAAAACCAAACAGTGAAGCGAGAAAGTGTACGCCATTTGAGTAATTAGTACCGAAGCTTCAATTCTCCAAAAATACAAATTTGAAAACGTTATTCTCGGATTAACAATGTACTGAAAAAAGTGAGGATAAAAGATAACACATTTCTAAGTCACCTCGTGTATTTTTATACATTTAGTGGTTTCAAAACTGTCGGCCTAACAAGGCTGTCAGCTGTTAAATACCTGCCATCTGCAGTGTTATTTATTCAGTGAAAGGTTTATCATTTACAAATATGTATTATTTAACAACGGAAGAACGCGTAAAAATAGTTACAACTCACTACTAAAGTGGTGATTCAAACGTGGTTTTGCAATCGAACAGAATTTTCTTCAGCGATGAAGTTCATTTCTCACTCGGTCATTACGTCAACAAGCAAAATTGCCGCATATGGGGTTCGGAGTACACAGAAATGATTGTGCAAAAGCCATTGCATCAGAAAAAGTAACTATGTGGGGCGCATTATGTCCCGGGGGTGTCATAGGGCCGTGTTTTTTTTCGAAAACTACCTTAAAGGGATCCACTGCTGCAACGAATCCAGAGGCGGTCATTTAAATGACATTGTTTTTCGTATATAATGGTAAGATCCAAGCGTTATAATAAAATAAAAATTTCATTGAAATCATAGCTTTATGTGTGTTTTATTAAACTTTACTTGAAAACGAAAAATAGATAACCCCATATAAAAAATGTTTATTTCCAAAATTAAATGTAAAAGCAACATTTGTACTTATATATTACTGCTAAAATTCAAGGTTTTCAATTATAATTATTATTTTATACTAAGGATTTACTTTGGTGGTTCATTAATTCAAATTGCAAATTATTACACCATTTTCCTCTCAATTTCCAATAAAATATGTAATATATTATTCAATTATATTGTATAATATAAAAGCTTAATTCCACAATCACATTTTCGTGCAGAGGTGAGTGGTTACACTCACCCATAAAAAACGAATATCTACTGGCACCATCGGCACATTTTGCCGATGACAGAGGCTACAATAAAAATCACTCAATCCCCAATATGTTTATTACTGTAATCATTTGCATAAATGTCATATTTTTGTTCTTCAAAACAATTCCATTCACGGAAAAGGCAGATATGTTCAATACTTATTTATACGCTTACATCTGCACACATATTCGTAGGTCCATCAGTATTCATTTATGCACTTAAATTTATTTATACAACTTTGATAATTTCAATAACATCTGCGTTAATTTTTCAACGCGGCCTTGTAGCCGGTAATTGCCCTTCGCGAATGCAGGCGAACACTGTCAGTGACACAAATGGTGTCTTCGCTACTTTTACTGACACTGACATGAAGTTGACAGGATTATTCATGCATGTGTCCTTTACAGGCAAAAATATGTTAAACTTGTAAATTCAACTTGTAATACATTTCATCCGATAGGGTTGAAAGAGGAAAACTGTGATTAAAACATGCCAAGATAAAGATAGAAAGTTAACATTTTTCATTGACAATTAATTTCCTCTACAGGCATGCAGATGACACTTTGAAATTTGGATGTTTTGTTATGAATAATTTTGTAATTACGACATTTGTAAGACGATTGTGATCGTTTTAATATTGGAGGTATTTCAAAATGTATTAGGAAATTTCATGTTCTTGCAACTTTTGCTTAGTGAGAAAGACAGTGATCATCGCCACAATGGGGCTCCATCGTTCAAGTAAAGAACAATATGGCTGGCCAATAACGTTAATGTACCAAATTACAAATCTTCCCTAACTTAAGGTTATGGACAGCACTCCACCCATAAAATCATTGAAATCACAAGCAATCACACACAAAAAAAAAAAAAATAAGTTTGGAAATGGGGTAATTTGTTTATTAGCGCAAAAATCTAACTGAACCAGCACAGAAATATCAGTCAGGTGAACCGGCTTACAAGTAATTTTACCCAACATTCTTTTATGTCGCTGCAAAAATATTCCGAATTAAAGCACAATAAAACAAACAAAATTGTAACTTTTTGAAGTCCTTCATTTAGAAAAGGACCACCGATATCTGCTAAATAGTCAAATTTGTATGTTTGTACTCTAAGGGGTGTGGTACTAAGTTAACTTAATATAGTACAGTTGAATGAAATATACGAATCAAGGAATATATAAGTAATACAGGGTGATGCACAATTCATGCTACAATTCACAGCGACTGTTATTTAAAGATGTTGGAGGGGTTTTTTACCCAGAATTGCACCGAAGACGTATCCGTTTCAACAGCATTTAGTGCCAGCAAGATGGAGCAACTGCACACATTCACAGAAACTCCACTTTCCGCTAGCCTCCAAGGACACCTGACCTGACTGCACCAGAATTTTTAATGGGTTATGTCAAACAAGAGGTGTACAAAATGAAACCAAGGAATTTGACTGAATTGAAGCAGTCCATTTAAATAATAATTGAGGTGATCCCGACTTATTGCTTCAGGCCGCAATGAGTACTTTTCTGATCAGGTGTCGCTAATGCCTATGCGGAAACCCAATTAGATATATAAAATAAAATTGAATTTCCTTTACAATAAAAAAAGTAAATTAAATTATTTGATAAAAAAAAGTTATTTGTGCTTCTTACTGCAGCACATTTGGTGCGCCACCCTGTATAAAGTAATTTCTTTGGGAGATACCAGAGGTCATTACGTTTATTTTTACATCTTTCCCAATATTGCAATGCAATATATTATAATTAACGAGAATTTAAATAACTTCGAGCTACGAGTTTGGGATTACACTGGAAAATAAAATTTCGATAAATTGATCAATTTGTATATGAGATGTCAGAATGGTCGTACCAAGGTAACCCGTTTTGGTTCTCAAACGCTTGATATGCTTCAAATTGTTGTAGAACTTGGTAGAATTGACAGGAAGATATAAATGTAAGGATATATGCGTTAAATAAGTCATTTGTATGGGAGGTACCAGAAAGGCCGTAGCTACTTGAACGAATTTTCTCCAACTTGGTAAAGAATTTTAAAACAATGTAACGGATAAAAATCTAGCTTTCGTGAGTCTACTATTTAGCAAATGCAGAAGATTGATCGCATTTTCAAAAATCGCTCATTTTGAGTGGGAGCTACCACACGATTTGTGTCAAATTTAACTAAATTTATTGAAACCGACTGGAAAAAAAAATCAACCAAAAAAATCAAGAATATTGGTTAAATCGGTCAATGATATGGGAGGTATCAAAAGTGGTAAAGTTAGTCGATTAATTTTTCAAAACTTACATAATATCATAAAATCTAAAAATTTGGGTTACAGCAGGTTATGGATAAGGAGTATGTAGTAGGGAATTAATTTTTGGAAAATCAGTCAATTTGTATGGGAATTACAAGAAAAGAAGATACGGTATAGCCCATTTACAATCCATACTACCACTTTTTAAAGTTTCAAGAAGTTTTAAAAAGGTTTTTAACAGTTATCTGGTTTACCAGTCAACCTACCAACCAGCCAGACAGACGGACATTTCTCAATCAACTTAAAAAGTCATGAAACGCATTTAGTCAAAACCTAAGTTGTACTTTGAATGCTGCCTTCAGGGTGTTAAATTTTTTCCGTATCATTTCTTCGGATGAAGGTATAAACATTTTAGTTTTTATGGCCAGATGGCGGAATGACCTTTTTCAGATTAACAGACCTTTAACAGATTATTTATTTCCGTTCATATGTTTAAAGATCCGAATGATAATATAGCAGCTGTGAAGCAATTGTATTTTCATAGTCATAAAAATAGTAAGGACTGTATTCTTATTCGTATCAGATAAGGTAATGAGTGCTTATATCGAATATTTTCTAATTATCAGTAAACTACATACAGAAAAAAAACAGGAACATTGCGTTGCCTGAATACTGCATTGTTGACTTGAGCTTTCTTAACCGAAACGAATTTGTCCAAATTATTATAAAAATATACAATAGGTGGTCATTTGAATTATATTTTCAATATTTCGTACATTCGATTATCGTTCGCATGACCCTGGTGCAATCCTACATACAACCATCTATCATTATTTGAGCGGTGGTCACTTCGATGTGTCTGGCGAACTCTTCGACTAGTCGAGTAATCGATAAATCTAGTAAATGTTTCTCAAACTATGCCATTAAATTGAAGGCCCTGTCTAAAAATAGAATACGCGTAAGCTAACTGAATGTAAGAAGTGCTTCACTCATGTTGTACTTGCCTTACACTTAGCACATCAAACCTCAAATATGGAATACATAAAATTGCGTCTTGACTTTTTGCGTGTGAAATTGATGCTCTTAATAATATCTATATTTTGTCTCGGAATCTATCAATTTTTGATAATAATTAAACCTGCTATAGCAATTGGATTTTAGTTCCAACCTTAAGACAATAACGGATTCCATCTTTTTCATTAAAATGTGTGTATTTTATTTGGGAATGTGTCAGTTTTTTATATTTAATTAGATTTCCAATAGCATTTAGATTTTACTCCTAAGGCAATAATAGAAATTTTTAAATATTTTTATTTAATAACAGAATTATATTACAGCGTATACCCTTGTTATACTTTGTAAACATTTCTCCAAATAATTTCTCAGCAATGGTGGACTTCAACTTGAAAATTGAGGCTTTTAATCTGCAAGTTTGTACTCTTTAAACCATTCAATGTCGTAACAACTTTTCGTGGTCTATTGTTTTCCTTTATAACTGAGCTGAGTGCCTGTGGTGATTGCCAGTGAAAAATAAAATTTATTTTATGGTTTCTTTTGGTGGAATAACTTGTAATAACAAACATGATGTAAAAAATGTGTACAGAAAAGTAAAAAAAAAAATAATTTAAATTTTGCCCGCTGAACAAAACAGCAGAACTTGGCGGAATAAAACCTAATTTGGCAAAACTGTTGATACACGTTATAACATGGTTTTATCCGTAGGCTGAGGTAGCATTGTCGTGGCGGTTAAGTTAAAGGACCGTAAACCTTTCAGAAATAAAATACAGGATTTACTTTTGTTTAGATTTACTGAATAGAGGTTTTATATATTCATTTATTTATAGTAAATGCTTGTATAGTTGTTGTATGACTTAATGATAAAGATCGACTCCTGGTGGATGCACAGAGCTTTGGTTTTTATCAGGATCAAAGGAAGATCTGCATTCTGTAGTAGCTGCTTCTCAGAATTCGGTTGTCACCGGGAAATTCGGAAAGAATATCAAACAATTTCTCCATCGGGCTGTGTTCGGATCGGCGGTATATCAAACTTACAAACAGTAAGCTGAAGCTTTTGCGCTGAGGAACAGTAAGCCGAAGCATCTGTGCTGATGCAACCTTCTCTTTCGACTGCTTGATCACGACTGCCTCCGGTTATGGTGACGTTTCTTTACTTATACTTTGCGGCGGTAGTTTTCTTCTAGTGAATCTCGTGTTGTCCGGTGCGATCGACCTCTTGGTTGACCGCCTGCTGGCGACTCCCGTGTTGTCCTCTGTTTATACCCAAATATGACGATGAAATAACGGTCATTAGTGTCAGTTGTGCATGACATTCGTTGTGATGTTGTTGTTCTGAATGAAGTTTTATGCTGGGATATGTATGTCTTTTTACAACGTATGTGTATTTAGATATTTCCCATATAAATTGGTCGATAATACGAAATTTAATTTCTCCGTTATAAAAGTGCATACATTGTTATTAATGAATATTTGTCAATAATGTTTGATTGTAATGCTAGATCAAATGTGAAAAAATTGACCATACTCCCCACTTTACAAATTACTTAATTTAAGTCATACGTTCCTGGATTCATATCTCGCACTGATATCTGTTGTACTAAGTACAGTACTGTTCATTAATTCATAGCATTTGTTTATAAAAAACTATCGATTTGTTGATCTTCAAATGCACCAACATTTAAAGATTATCCACGAAAACACGGTCTATGACGTAGCTCCAGAAAAGAGCCTAACGGTGTCGAATCGCATGACCTTGGTGGCCAATTGACGTCACCAAAAGGTGAAATTACGTTTTCTTACAGTAAAACCAAAATCGGTAGTGTTGTGTGGCTCGTACCACATATTTTCTAGTTCATAATCTTCAATTGCAGGCCCAGAAAAAGTCAGTTATCGTACGGCCATAGCGATTTGAATTGAAATTTTGATTATCAGCCACTTTTTCACTAACAGAAGCGATGTTTTCGGCAGTGCGTACATTGCGATGAAACACAAGCCCGACCACATCTGTAACGCTTCCAGTATCTTCAAACTTCATTATTATCTTGTCAATTCATTGCACAATAGGTCGATTATGGCGACCATAACCACACTGTAATGTACGAAAAGTGTCTACTTTTGTACTACATTCTAACTATTTTTAAGTTTGAGTTTTAACTAATTTTACGCATTCTTCGGTTGTTTAAACATCGATATTTGTAAATAGCAAACCTTTCACTAAATAAATAACACTTTAGATGACAGGTATTTAACAGGTGACAGCCTTGCCATATTAAATAGCCAATATTTAGAAAGCTATTGTCTCATTTTAGACATTTCCATGCCGGGGTTGATTTTAAATTTTCCAAATAAACTGTGTGATTGAAATGAAGGCAACACAAAATTAGCAACAAATGCTGGCCCATATCTGCTATATTTCGTTGTACCAGATAATTATGACTGCCAGAAAACAGATAGATATATTTTTAAATATATTTTTTTACTAGCGGACCCGGCGAACTTCGACTCGCCACAATTTAACGCCTTCAGATAAACTCCCGAGTAATAATAAAAAACAGATAGCTCAAATTTCAATGTGATTTATTTGAATGGAATCGAAATCAGTAGAGAGCATTATGATGAACAATATTTTTTGATTTGTTTTCCGGCGCAAAAACAAACAACGAAGACGGTTGTCCCCAACACGCGAGCTGGCAAAGTAGAGTTGACCGTACGAAATACAGGGAGATTTATCCCACAGACTTCCAACGATTGGCCTTGCGATTTATTGATTGTTATCGCAAAAGCTAATCGAATGGGGAACTGAATCCTCTTGAATTGGCATGGAAGATCAGTTGGAGTTATCAAAATTCGTGGGATAAGGACTTCCTCTCCTTTGAATTTGTCCTTGATGATCGTCGCTTGAATCACATTGTTCATCAGTTTCTTGATGGACAATTGCGTACCATTGCACAATTTCGGATGATTCAGATTCCGCAACATGGGTATGATCGATCGTACCTTCAGCTGTAAATTATGCGGCGGAGTTCCTGGCACATCAAGCGAGTTCCAAAATTCCTTCAGATAGTTTGTCGCTTCATCCTCGTCGGTCACTCTATCAATAGATTTGTACGAATACAGTTTTCCAGCGATTTGACTTTGAATAACTAAATTCAAGCTATCGACGTCCTTATTCTTAGCTGCTGTTATTGCCAGTTCACTAATCAAATCGAAATTTTTATAATGCCGGGGAACACTTTGGTGATGAGTTCCTCCTTCGACAATGTGATGTGGTGATTGTGCAACGCGAACTTGTGCAATTTGGGCACGTATCCATTCATTTTGTTCAGCGCGTTCCTCTTGCGTTTAATTATCACAAACAGACGTCCAAGGTTTGATCGTCTAATAGGTGGAATTAGTCAAGCAAATAACTCTCCTTGAAATAGAATAAACTCGTTGTTGACTAATCCTATTAAAAAGAAAATTATTTAAAAAAAAAACACTTACGAAATGAATGTATCGCAATAAATGCCTGCAATCCAATAAGATGACCTGACTTTTTATACTCAAACTTATTTTCTGAAAAAATGATCAAATTGATAAATATTGCACTGAATTTCAATTGATCGTACTGTTTGTACCGTTTACTGATGTGATACGCGATATATGAGTATCCGAAATCAGTGTAATAATAGGTAAAACTCGAATCAATTGCAGCAGGAAATATAGCACATTTGTTTAATAGAAAATGACAATGCGAAAAGTGCACCTGCCAAATTACGCTCAGCCTAAGTTAACGTATAACGTCATCTACGGGGTTGTGGCATTAAACGCAGCGCAGCGCCATTTGTTATTTATCTCGTTAATTTCTCCACCCAAAATTCACGCAAAACATATTTTATCACAATAAATTTCATAATTTTACGAAATTTATAACGAATTTTCCAACTTTACACAGTCCAAAATCAAACAAATTGAAAAATTTCCGGAATTTTCCGAGTTTTCCACTAACAGTTTTCTATTTTGCCATTCGAAAAGCCATTCCGGAACAATTGCGCACAAAATTCCATACAAAAAAAACCATTTTCCCACGTTTCCGGAGGGTTTCCCCAAAATTTTCTTTCGTAAAAACCTTCTCCAGGCAATTACGAACAACTGAGAAAAAAAATTTGAGCCAAATCGGCCCAGCCGTTCTCAATTAATGAATTACTATACATTTTTCTCACCATTTAGCTTGATCTTCATGTGACTGAATTAATCGGGATTCTAATATCCGTTGGCTGTTCCTCTCAATACGATTTGCTTGATGTTCAGGACTTTCAATCACTCGAGAATTTCTTGATCTTGTAGCCGTACGGCCTCTGCGACCA
The DNA here is from genome assembly GCA_019455685.1 of Philornis downsi. Lineage (NCBI taxonomy): Eukaryota > Metazoa > Arthropoda > Insecta > Diptera > Muscidae > Philornis > Philornis downsi. Next base: position 2,628,253 of record JAHXMU010000136.1, on the reverse strand, counting down.
ATGTTCCTACGTCTGATTGGCGGCATCTCACTCACTTATTATGAAAGTTAATTGAAAACAAAATCAATACTATAATCTAACACTGTTTCCGACCGAAATTCATTTTTATATATAAGAGAAGAGGGAAGAAGAAGAAAAGAAAATGTTCTTCGTTTTTTCTTATAAAAAAAGTTATTGCTGAAATTATACTCACCAACACCTATGTTATATTGCACAAAAAATTTGAGCGCACGGTTAATTGTATTTTAAAATTTTCACTTTTTGCAGCAAACACAATAGCACTGAATAAGGATCGTAAACAATTTTCACAAACAGCACTAATTAGGACCTTTTTAAAGTTTAAGCTTAAGCTAAGTAAAAAAATTGAAATGTGAAAAGAAGGCAACATGATTGACAAAGTTAGGTGTTTGAGTTTCTCCTAAAAGTTTCTCATACATAGAAAAATGAGAAGTGAAATAAAGTCAGTATATGAAAAACTTAAATTTTCCTATAACAGGATCAGAAATAATGGTTTTTTTAATTTTTGATTTCTTCTGGTGGTACCACGCCTATTTGTCCAATCCCGCCCATATTTGCAGCAGAAGTTACAATATGTACAGCAAACTTATATACCAAATTTTGTTGAAATACCGTTAGCAGGAGCAGAAATAATGGATTTTTAATTTGTGGTTTGTAAGGGAGGTACCACGCCCCTTCGTCCAATCCCACCCATATTTGTAGCAGCACTGGAAACATTTACTACAAACATTTAAAAAAAAGAATTAGCCAAATCGGTGTAGCCGTTTTACAATTTTAAATAAATCGAAAAAAGTGGGCGTGGTAAATTTTTCTTTCCATAAAAACCTAAGTTGGACTACGACGAACATTAAAAAAAAAAATTATTCAATTCGGTCCAGCCGTTCTCAACTGATGTCCTTACCAACGAACGGCATTTGATTTTTATTTATATAGATTTGTATTTTATTTCAGAATATATAAACTTTTGAACGTCTGCTTAACAATACTTCGACATTCAGAAATACCAAATTCATACATGTTTCATGGATGTTAGCCTTTCTGAAGTTTATGAAAAGAGTGTCGTAATCTGTGGCATAATATCTGCGGAAAGCAGTATATAAACTTTTGGTAAATGGTAAAAAGTCTTTTTTTTTTTGGACTGTGTAATTTGTAATATACACTCTAACAACAACAACAACAACTATTTGTTGTCGAAATAGTTACATTTGAACATCCGCCATTTTACAAAAAGTAGCAGCACTTAATTTAGCACCAATCAAAAAACAACACTGTTAGGAAAGAATCTGCTTATCTTTGAATAAATGCAAAATATTACCCCATACATCAGTTTACATTCTTACTAAAAGCTTTTGTTTCATATGATTTCCCAAGGAAGCCCACCCACCCAGTTGTTTGTCATAATTCTATCTGCAAATTTAATTAAAACTTGAGATAAGTTTAAATGCAGCCCTCATTCTCATTATGTGAATTGCCTATTGTACTTCGCCCTAGAGGCAAATGAAATAAGGCAATGAAAGCAGGGATACGCACATTAAAACAATAAACACATCCCTCCATTGGACCGCTCCCATATTGCATCTTTACATATTATTTCCACAGATGTACAGTGGCAAATAGTAATACAAAAATGTCAGTTATTTGCGCTAATGCATTTTTGATGCACAAATTTCATAGAATTTTCGGGCTTAACCTCAACATATGGTTTTTTAGTATTCTCGCTCCCGCTGTTCTTTTCACAAGCTTCTTCCTGCTCTTTTTTCTTCTCTTTAAAGCGCTACCACGAATGCACTACATTTTTTCCTCAGAATCAATTCAACATTTTCCATTTTGCGAATGTTTATGTTAGAAGTGGCTTTCGCATCCATGCAGAAGAAGACGCAGTTTAGACCTGGTACAGGAGCCCTGTGTTGTATTATAGTAATCGGGAGAGATTGTGGCGACATCGGGGTAGCAACTATTTATTGGTTTACCTAGTTGGGGACCGGAATACCCATTTTCGTCGCCGCACGTATAAAAGAAATCCAAGCGTTTCCGTCTTCTGTGCTCCTCCTCTAATTGATCAATCCTAATTCTGGCAGTAATCTCAAAGCCTGGTCCTGAGTTTTGGTCGCCCACCTTTTATGTTCTGCAGTTGTAAATATATTTCAATTGTTGTAGGGTTAAAATGGAATAAAACATATAACTTGTGAGATTTCAACGGGTTCGGATATTATTTGAAAACCTGTTACTGTTATTATTATGAGGGCTTTTAGTTATTCTGCATTTAAAACAAAAAAACAATTTCCCTTTCACCTTATAAATGAGAAATAGGAGAGCTTCTAAAATTCAGTGAGATTAAACGCATTCTATTTTTAAACTCACTCAACATGACTTACAGTTTGACGATGATTCCGAACATCACAGTTTGAGAAAAGTTTACAATACTCAGACACAGCGTGGTGAACGCCGCTCATATAATTATAGGGGGCTGTATGCGGGGTGGAACCTGGGTTTATGCGAACACAAGATCGGGGTATGATTTCTACTGCTCTAGAATCCACCTAGAGAATATCAACACGACGACCATTTTCTTTCAGCTCCTAAGTTAGTTGGATTTGGATTTTGTACGGATACAGACTCAAATCTCTACTCAAAATTTGCCAAGTTTATGTCTGAGAAGGGTCAAAATTGTCTACCTTGGGTTCCTTTCCACACTTCCAGAGACAGGGCTATGACTTTCACAGATCTTGTATTTCGTTAATTAATGGGTATTGACTCGAATTTGCCGGCGAACGTTTAATAGTTAAGTGCAATGGACGACGGGGAAGGTTAGGAGGTTTAATAATAAAGGTTTATCATTCGCACATGTTTCAACACAGTAACTTTCTATGGAAAAAAATTACAAAGATGAATCAATATAATCGCTTTGAAAATATCTACACTTTCCTTTTAGAAAACTCCTTATGGTTAAAATATATTAAATGATTCTTAAATTCCAATTCATTTTGTCTTCAGATAGTTTATTCACAGTCAAAAAGGACATTGTTAACGCAGTTATGATCTGAATAAATAAAAAAACATGCAAACCTTTTTATTATTTGAGGAAATATTACAATTATGATGGAAAGTTGTGTTCGAAATACATAGAAAATCGATACCTGAATTGTTTTGATTCTTGATTCCAAACAATTCATTCCAGTTATTTATGAATTATGGCCTAACAAATCAGAAATGTCCATTCAAATTGCTTCAGCAGGTACCATACGATAGATCACAGGGCATAGTGCTCAAAAAATTACTAAGCAATCGTCGTCTAACAATTTCAAAAAGACTTATTCAGATTTGTATATTTCCTTGGGAAATACTGTCGCTCAAATTGGAAAATATTTTTGAAAATATAGAGGAATATAATATATTGATGACTATTTTTTCCTTAACACTTAATCTTAAATAATTCAACGCCTTTGGAGTGAGAAATTATGTTCGAAATATTTAAGAAAATTTTACCTGACACCAATTTCCGCTTTATCTCCAATAATTCATTGCAGCTCTTCGCAGTAAAAGTAGGGTTGTGAACATCATAATCCTACAAACGCTAAATAATTTATTCAAATTGATTCCGTAATTCTGAAAATATCTCTATTGCATTTGGAAACTATATTCAAAACATAAATTAAAATGATACCTGAGTTCCCTTTCAATCTGATCTCAAACAGTTTATTCTGATGCTTTAAAGTTAAAAAAAACGTTGTAAACGCATCCAGGGCCTAAGAAACACAAAAAGAATCATTTATTGTAGAGTTTATGCGGGAAACTGCAGCACGTTGATGTCGGTTTATACATTTAATGATTTATAATTCAAATTCTTCAAATTATTTTATTTGCAAACTGCTTGAGACCACTAGACGAGCATTTTATCTTTGGGTGCCATGAGCGACTTGGAATCTATATATAGTTCTCTTTTAGGCAAACTATGTTTTAACATTTGATATGATATGATATGAAAATGTCTATTGGGGGGATACAATTTTTAAGACAATACATATTACTACTAAGACACTAAAACTTTGTTCAAACAAATTGAAGAAGAAGCAAGCAAAGCCGTATCGCATATAAATAAATAAGAAACGAATAAACTTTAATGAAAATTTGCGAAACAAATGAATTGACAGTGATTACAGTTATGCATTGTACTATTCGGTCGATCTACCCCACTTCCATAGCTGTGACTGGCCAAGATTTGGCACACGTCATTATTCTGAGAAAACAATAAGAAAGAAAATTATCACATTTCCAGCAGAAATTATTTTGCACAAAAGAAATTTTTGGGCTTCTTGCTGGCAGACATACAAATTTTGTGAAATAATTAATGAAAAAATAAATATCACCCACTGTGCCGCGCTCTGCTTTTGTTGTGGTATCCCTGCGGATACCAACATGCACTTTCTTAATTTTATGTGAAAATTGCTGTGGTTCGTCTTCTCCCATAGGGTCGAAGTGATAAAAGGACAACTGAAATTTGCATACAACAAACAAGCACTGATGACTTCACTTGACAATAATGAATGCAACGAGGAGCAGTGTGCACACAAGGGGTTAACAAGCAAACAAAAGAAGAAAAAATCGCATTCTATGAGGATGGCATTTAATTAATAAAGAATGACAAAAAAAAGTATGAATATCATCAACATGTTGTATAATTTCGCTTATTTAATGTGTATACATCGCAGGCGAGTACAAGAAATAAGTCATCATTGCGAAAAAATCATCACACATTTTTGTGAATGCGAAAACAAAGTTAAAACTTACTACAATAGTGATGATTCAAATGTGGGCTTTCAATCGAACTAAATTTTTTTCTGTGATGAAACTCATTTCTCACTCGGTCACAAAGCCATTGATTTCATCGGAAAAAAGTGGCTGAAAATGATCAATGGCTGAAAAAAAAACATTAAATATATTTTATGTTTATTATATATTTTACATTTCTGCGCTATATAGAGCTGTAATAAGTCTGAGAAATATTTGTATGAATATGGGATTTCAAGGTGCTCAACCGCTTTTTAAAATCTTATCAAAACTGTATTCAACTTAAAAAAGTGTCATTTATTGGCTGATCATTTGTAATAAGACCACATGTAACACATTGAAGGAGGCGTTTTAAATCATAGGTTAAGGCATATCCCTCTGTCTGGCAACTCTAGCCAGGAATAAACCTTCACTGATACTGATGTATACACATTAAAATTGATTACCCCTCAAATCAGATTATCTGGAAAAAATTATGTTCCCTTATAATTTACTGTTTATACGGTCCGCTAAACAGTCACAATAGTTTCTGCCACTTACACGAAGTAATGACACTGCGATATGCCCCATATAAACGACCGTAACCTCGAAGGCATTGTATTTGGTCCTCTATTAGGAATGAGTACATTTGACAGTTCCTTGCGGTTATATTGATTCGCCTCTTTGTGATTCACTATTTTTTTATATCTCAGATAACAACGACAGGTCATATTCGCAAGTTACAAACTTCGACTATTGCATGCAAATGATAAAGCTATTTTTTTGAAATTGGTCTTCTCTTGTGGCGAGGATTTGAAAATTGTGTTCATTTTGCGTCCTTTCTGGTTGAATATGCAACATATAGTGGCCAAATCCGAGTTGACAGCCAACACTCATTCGACAGACTAACGCAAGATCTGGCGGAAATCTCTCCGCTATCTACGAGAGCGCGCAGGAGAAACCACAACAGTCAATCCTGCACCGCGCTCACAAGTGCTCGACCTTTCGCAGACATAAGTAGACTGAGCGATTTTTGCTTTGGCCCAAATTGAACGATATAGATGTGAAGGACATGTAGTTCTTTTTTCTACGTGCCACACATTTGACTCCACAATGGATATTTTGAAAGAGTAATTTGAGAGCATATGCAGATGCGCCGCGAACTGGCAACCGTCGCAGGTCGTGAGATTTGATCAAGTTAGATTTTTAATACGGCTAAGTCTAAACACAAAAAAAAAAAAAAATAAACAAATAAAAGCCTCATCCCGAAAGTTGCATAATTTCTAAATATATAACGAAAATTTTCAAAACATTAGAATTGTTAGGACTAGGAAACGGTGTGCCTATCGGGGTTATAATTTTAATTTTTACCTCTGCCTATGACAACTACTTTGCAAAGTTAAGACATTTTACATTTCAGAGATATTTCTTTTTATATTTTTGTTTTTAAATTTGTTGTTAAATTATGACAGCAGCAAACCAAACAAAAACTGTAGAGAAAACTAAGCATTTTCAGGATCGCACGCCCCGTTCTTGAGTTATAGTAAATTTTATATTTTTGCGGTTTTTTCATATTACAGATTTTTGCAAAATTCTTTGCCATCATGCGAAAGTTGCTGTCTTGTAAAATGTTGTCGTTTGGGCGATGACGAGGATTGCACATTAATCCGAATTTTAATTGTTTAAATTCTAACATTTTCATTGTTTCTATGCCAAAAATGTTGTCATTTTTAATTACACCCTACAGTTTTTAACGACTGGTCGCTTCGATTCGCAGATATTTTGAATTCTCTCATCTAAGAGCAATGCCGATTCTGTAAGCTGATTTCCCATTACCCACAAATTGCACACTAAATGGTAAATTTGTAAAATTGCAATATTAAATTCATGTTCACAAACTTGAATGCAAATTCTTCTTTATATTTTGGCATCTATTTTGAAGCAAAAATACAATACAAAACCGTCAGTTCCCCACAAAATTAATTTAATCCGTGGAATTGCTCAAATTTAGCCTAATTTAAATAACACAGCTGCCGAGGAGCGCCATCCAGTGAAGCCGCGGTCATGCCATTGTCATTGATTAAACACGTAAATTGTTTTATATTTCTATAACACCGTATATTTCTTATAACACCTGGCATTTTCCCATAAGTTCTAGTTTTGGACTGTAATAGCGTGCACTTCCTAAATCAGCAGTTAGCATTTTTATATATTATCTGATGTAAATCAAACAACTTTGGATGAGTCTGAAATGCGCCAGATGATTTAATAGTACAAGTTGTATGTGTTACCTTTATTTTCAAAATTTCCAACTCGATAGAGCTGCAAAATAAAATGAGTAACGGACACATAAATAATATTTGTAACAAGACATATCCCAGCGTAAAACTCCATTCAAAACAACAACAACACCACAATAAATGCTGCAACGTCATACACAACCGACACTAATGCCCATTATTTCATCGTCATAATTGGGTATAAATAGAGGACAACAGGGGAGTCGTCAGCAGGCGGTCAACCAAGAGGTCGATCGCTAATCACCGGACAACACGGGACTCACTAGAAGAAAACTACCGCCGTAAAGTATAACTAAAGAGGCATCACCATCACCGGAGGCAGTTGAAGAACAAGGTTGTATCAGCACAGAAGCTTCGGTTTACTGTTCCTCAGCACAGAAGTTTCGACTTACTGTATCTCAGCACAGAAGCTTCGGCTTACTGTTCCTCAGCACAGAGGCTTCGGCTTACTGTTCCTCAGCACAGAAGCTTCGGCTTACTGTATCTCAACACAGAAGCTTCGGCCTACTGTTCCTCAGCACAGAGGCTTCGGCTTACTGTTCCTCAGCACAGAAGCTTCGGCTTACTGTATCGCAACACAGAAGCTTCGGCTTACTGTTCCTCAGCACAGAAATTTCGGCTTACTGTTCCTCAGCACAGAAGCTTCGGCTTATTGTTCGTTAAGATTAGTTTGTAAGTTTGATATACCGCCGATCCGAACACAGCCCTATATAGAAATCGTAGGACACTCTTTCTGAATTTCCCGATGACAACCGAATCCTGAGAAGCAGTTACTACAGAAATCAGATTTTCCGATTATACTGATAAAAACCAAAGATCTGAGCATACACCGGGAGTTGATTTTTATCATTGAGTCATTCAACAACTATATAAGCATTTACTATAAATAATTGAACAAATAAAACCTCTATTCAGTAAATCTAAACAAAAGTAAATCCTGTATTTTATTTTTGAAAGGTTTATGGTCCCTCAACTTAATCCAGGCCACGACAATGCTACCTCAGCCTACGAATAAAACCATGTTACATATTACAGCTTCTACAGAAAAGTTCATACAAGCAAAGTGTTTTCTAAATCGCTTAACATCTCCTATAATCAGATTTACTATTTTATACTCGTATGTCAATATAAAACATCTCTTATTTACTTACTACTAGAATAGACATCCTTATCTATTACACTCCGCGCTTCAAAAATAATTCCAAGCATTTCGCTTCTTCGCCAATTAGTCACAAGTTTCGACAGTATAGGGCTATCCAGTTTTCGTTTTCTAGTAAAGTTAAATAAAAAACACATAAAGCTATGATTCCGAGTAAAATTTTATTTCGTTTTGATTGGACCTTGTCATTACGTACGAAATAGAATGCCATTTAAATGGCCATCTCTGCATAGGTTGCAGTGGTGGTGGATCCCTTTGAAGTTCCTTCAGCGTCATTTTCGAAAAAATACAATCCAGTGACACCTCCAGACCATAATGCGCACCAATCAGTCACTTTTTTCAATGGCAATGGCTTTTTCGCACTCACTTCTGGAATCTCCGAGATCGAGTTCTTTGTCAAAAACTTTTCGTACTGGAGCATTTCGATCTACCCGCACAATATGACACAACCAACGCAATCGCTGTATATTAAAGCGCTTAACCACTTCGCTCATATAGCTCAATATTCATGCAACGCCGATACTCCCGTTAATGATGGTAGATCCTTTTTCCGGAGTATTTGTCTCTCGAAGACTCCCAGCACTGATTCAACCGTTTGTGTAATAACCCAGGCTTCTGCCGCGTTGAACGAGACAGGTAACATCAACTTCTGGTACTATCAGATTTTTGTTTATCGAGAGCGGGGTTTATCATTGAATTGTTGGCAAGTAAAACTCTCCTCTTTATCTCCATGCTAACATCATTCGTTCTGTTTGCAGCGGAACCGAGGTAAATGAATTCATCTATCACTCCAGAATTATAGTTAAAAACATCCACGCAGCGTGCCAAGCGAGGATATTATTTGCACGTTGAATATTGGTTCGTAATGCGTGGGATAATTTTAAAAACTTAAAGGAATGTTCACAACCATTTTGGTGCCTTCCTCACAAAGCATCGATTGAACTCATATTTTAATGTTTTATGTTAATGTTTTTAATTTAAACAAATTTGATAATTATTCAACGTTTGGCTTAGTAGGCCTCTGAATGACAACGGGTGCATTACACCACCTGTTCTGGTACCTCCCATACAAATTGCCTAATTCTCAAAGATTCAATCTTTCCTCTGTAATTTCTAATCAGCAGGCCGCAGTAGCATAGGTTTTTGTTCACTATAGTGATTTCTAATTCTTCTGGTATCTCTCGCATCATGTGTCTACAGAACTAAATATCTCTGGTACCTCTCGTAGAAATTGATCGAAGTATCAAAATGCAATTATTCCTCTGTAAATCCTAATTCCTGTACTTGCAGCTATTTTCTCAGTTACATCGCTTTATATTGCCTAGTAAGATTTAAAAAAGCGACTAGATAACTCCGCCCTTTACAAATTATCCAATTTCACCCTTTCAACACCACTGAATACAGCACACGCGTCACGCATATGTAAGCTTAGTTCTGCAAACTGAAATGGACTGGGCGGATACCTCGCTTACAATCTGCCCGATTAGGAAAGGTCAGTGACTCATCTATAATTTCTAAGCGGAGAAATTCAGAATATCATAACTTTACATCTTAATTATATTTTATTTAAGAGATTTTTTTTTGTTTAATAGGAATGCACCCTTTATTGCACCAAAGTAAATGAACGTAGTTTGAAGATATAAGTTTGTATGTCAGTTCACCTGACTGAATTTTTTATGTTGGCTAAAAATTTAAAATAGTCACCCGACTAATATTCTACACTAGACACAATAAAGCACATATAAGATATAATATAACAAAATATATAATGATAATTTGGTTAAAACGTTGTTTTTAAAGGAATTAATTTTTTATTAGCTAAGTTTGTGAACCCACTTTTATCATATATTGCACGTAGTTCATCAATATACTAATGAATATGTCAGGTTAGGTTAGATCATTGTGGCAGTCTGAATAGACAGACTCACTTGGACTGCATAGTGCATTTGTAATACCACGGAAACTAGAGATATGGAACACCCCAAGAAGCTCTTAAGTCTGACAACATCTGTATTGTCCGGATTAGAGCCCAGTGTTGATCCACGCCTGTTCGCAGGGCGGAGCAATTGCAGAGAAGGTGTTCTATAGACTCTTTCTCTTCTTCATCCCTATAGTTCCTGCAGAAGTCAAAAGTCGCAACCTTCAGTCTCACTGCATGTCTTCCAATCAGACAGTGTCCTGTCATGACGGATGCAAGTAATGAGACGTCGGGTCTTGATAGCGACAGCAGTTTTTGTGAACGCTTCAGATTTAGGCGAAGCCACATCTGTCTGGATTGATTACAGCCTCGGACAATTTGCTGCGAAATAAGCTCTATCTCGCATTAGGAGTTTGCACGTGGGCATGCCCACAGACTCCAACTCGACTGGAGTTTGTAAGGTTGTCCCTAATCTTGCCAGTTCGTCTGATCTGGAGTTCCCTGGTATGTACCAGTGGCACGGCGCCCACATAAGGCGAATGTTGAAATGTTGAGCCATATCGTTAAGAGATCTGGGACATTTTAGGGCTGATGTTGAGTTTATGAAAACAAAACCCAGAGATTTAACCGCAGTTTGACTGTTATAGAATATGTTTATCCCTACCGTGGTGAGGGCATCATACCTCAGCCATTCTGCCACAATGTGTTACGAAACTAAAAATCTTAGGTTCTTGTGGGACAGACTTGTTTGATGAGTTATCCAGAACTGTCAAATAAGCGGCAGGAGGAAACTACAAAAGTTCAAGCTTACTTAAATAGCAACAATGGTTAACATTTGTGGTTTGTAATCACGGTCATCAAAAAATGTAAAACGAAGGTCATCAAATTTACTGTGTGAAGTACAATATTTAATATCACATTAACAACAATTTAGAATAATAAGACACTGCTGTAAAAATGCGTCAGTTATTTCAGCGGCCAATTTCTTGAGATTTGTCAAGAATTATATAATAAAATAATACAGAGATTACAATTTCGCATAATGTAGCATTCTCAATAGAAATTTTATAAGAAATATAGAATTTGGATAAATTTATGTGGGTATCTTTCATTTGTCAACTAAAATTTTGCAAACTATTAGGCTGCGTTAAGTTTAAAGTAGATTTAAGAAGGTTAACGACAGTTGACGTGACTGCAATACACTCAAATACGACGTAGGGGCCGTAAATGAGGTACGACTTTTGGTTTTTTCCCCAATGTTAAGTTTATGGGGGAAATCCGCATATTGATGCAAATCTCTGTATGGACTTTCTGCTGAAGAGGTATGGATGTTCGCGATTGCAATGCGCCTGTCGAAAACTGGCGGCGTATTTTATGCGTCTGTCCCATTTATATAGAGGTGCCTTATCTCTAGGGACTAGTAAAATGTAGATCCGGTGATAAACAAATAGTCTACGATATGCTTCGAATGTTTTGGAAATAGCACTGGAGTTTGTTTCCAGGATATTTGGTCGCGTAGTTGTGGAAATTGGGTTTGCCAACGTTTTCAAAGCAGCTTTACGTGAAAGTTAAGGGCCACAAGACGATCCCATGATCATGATTGGTAATGGCA
>JAHXMU010000136.1:2579742-2610180 GCA_019455685.1 Philornis downsi | reverse complement strand
TAATCTAATTGAATGTAAGAAGATCCCCCATAGGAAGGAAACATTTTGGTTTTGATTTTTTGAATAACTCAGAATCCGCGTTTCTGAAAAGTCCAACATTTGAACACTCTACTCAGTATATATAAATATAAACTACTTATAAAACATATTACAAAGATATTGTGCCGCCGTGTGCAGAAGCTTTCCAGTATGTAATAAAAACTATGTAAACATGTAGTGCTCATTTAATAAACAGGAATTACTTAGCTTCAATTATATATCTTTGCACGCAACGTACAACAACTTGGCTTAAATACGAATTTCACTACACTCCGTTTACGTTTTTGCAAATTATCTGATATAATCAACAAAACGACCAAGAATATTATTTTTTCCTTGCGACAAAAGTCACAATGAATTGCTAACGTGAAAAATATCAATTATCACATAGTGGTTTTGGTGGCCAAAACGTTTGAGGTGTTGTCATTGAATTTGCGTTGAGCTGCCATGGTGTATGGAATACTCTCTAAAGAAACCTCCTGTTGTTTTCGGAGTTACTTAAGTTTATGTCTGACATAAATTTGTATTAGGGTGTATATCTGATGATTATAATTTTGACCAATTGAATGCTTTATTTATGAAAAATCGTTAGAGAAATTTGTTATCATTATTTCAGAGTACTGCAAATTTCTGTATTAGAATATAATATAAATTAATTTTACTTTTTGAATCGATCGAAAGAAGGGTAGAATGCTAAAAGCGACGAGAATAGATTTCAGACATACTCAGTTTAGACAAAGGCATAATTTAGATCAGCAGAAAAACAAAGCAAACAATAAGTAATGCAAGTAGTGAGCTTTCTGCCGTTATTGAACACTGAAATTTGAACATTAGAAATTGATATAGAAACTGATAGATTAAAATGACTGACATTGATGTTATTTCTGCCCACAGGATCTCGGTCGAAATGGTTATATTAAGCATCTTAAAAGATTTTGGCTAATTTTCTAAAATTCAATTTGTTAATTGCAACACTTAATTCCTTAACTGCAGTAATCCAGATTCTTGCGGATTGTATTGCACCGTTTTTGTTTTTTTTTTTTTTGTTAAATTTTAAAGATTTGACAGATCTGGTACTTCCCATAGAAATGACCTATCGAAAATATATATAATTAGCTTAATATTTTTAAGCAATTGTATAAAACTCGGCACACAATAACTCGTATTGTGCACTTCATAAACCCAGCACTGAAAATAGGAATGGATAACTTTGCTTAGGATCCTTTGATACTTCCCAAACGCTTGTCGGATTTAATCCATATATTCTTACATTCGTAACTTCAGTCAAATTTAATTCACATTAAGCGATTTTTAAAATAAGTTTTTGTAATGAAAATTTACCAAATTAATTTTTTCATATTTGTCCAAAACAATACAAGTATATTGCATTTGATACGGCAAAAATTTGTAACTCAGATGAAACGTTTAAAGTACCAAATATGTTTCATGATCTTTTAAGTCGGTTGAGTGATGTCAGTTTGTCTTTGTCACATCCTAATCAATCCTAACTTAAAAGTACTATAGTAAATATCATCAACTGATTTCTGATATTTGCAATAGAATTTAGTTAATTTGAACTTAGTATTCTTTCTTCCATACAAAGTTGTTTTCATCATTTTCTTCATCTAAAAGTATGACCTTTTTCCTCGAAGCAGGTAGTTTTTCCCAGATTCTTAGTAAAATTTTTGACAGTCAGTAAATTTATTTTAATTTATAAGAAATTTATTCAAGTAAAAATAAATATTGAGTTCGTTTATTTTAATTAAGTAAAATGTTCTTAAATTTAGTTAATCTTCCCAATTTTAAGTAAAAATTTACAACTTTCTTTAAAGCATCAACAATTTTATCATTACTAATTATTCATAAAATTTGCAATTTAATATGAAATTGTGTACTTTTATTGTTCACTGGGTTATAGATGAACATAATTATATTATTATGCTTCGATTTGTGTTTGCTTTTTGCTCTGACACTACGAGTACGATTTGTAGCAACAACTTTGTACTTAATAATAATGATGACATATGTATTGTACATTTTCTACAATTCACTCCATTCGAATTGATAATCACATTTGTATTTGCTGTGTACGGGGAAAACTAATTATTGCTTTTCCATTTTATCTCAATCTTTATTACATTTTGCTCAACACGTTCGTATAAATTACTCGAATGCGATAATATCAGAACCTGTCAAGTAGATACAAATTATTTGTGCACTAACTCACAATGGAGAATAGTCAATTACAAAAGCTTTTAAAACATATAACAAGATATACATATTGTTTATTATTAATTTTGAGAATGTGATTGGGATGAAAGTAACATAAAATCCCTAATGCTTTTCGATTTGTGTTGCTTTAATTGTAAGAATTATATGCTGTACGAGTATGTATAAGCATATCAATTATCCTTTTCTTAATCCGGATGAAAATTATTGCACCCTCACCGGTGGGAGGCGGGGAAAACTCCGAACCCCTTCCGTTCGGCGACGGTGAACGGCAACCATGAAATATAGACATAGGGGAAAACCCCATGCCTGTCCGTACCACCCCGCGAGATAAAAAAGATAAAGATGGCAGGGCACGAACCCGAAACGTGCCCGTGTGTATCCCTATTACCTTCGGTACCTCTGGTCAAACTCCGTAGACTATCTAACTCTGTAGACAATTTACTCCCAGTTTCAACCCCTTACGGCCTAGCGACTGGTGCCCCCGCAAACGAGCACACAGCTGCCGACTATCAAGCTGAATGGGATTGTGGGATCAGCATGATCCGAACAGTCCCACAGCCGCCCAACCCTCAGGTCAGACTGCCTTGAAAAGGTCAGCATACCCACTTCCCACAACTACGACACAGTAACCCTCCGCCGAGCAAACGCTCTGAAAGCAAACACCGTTGCTCTAGCCAAACAACCCTGAGTAGGGAGCATATTGCTAACTATCCAGTCATCGCCTGACCTTGTTATCGCTAATCCCGCCAGTCTTCGACTGGTGCACCACAGTTGCACGACTCGCGATCGGACAGACCTCTCTTATGCGTGGGTAGGCGGGTGTTTCCTAGGATGCTTTGTACCGCCTACCCCTAGAACGCCTCCCTACCTGATCCTGTAATTAAGCAGGCAAAGGGTATGATGCTTGCGAAGAAAAACAAAGTAGTGTGGCCTTGTGCCAGGCGCCCTAGGAAAAGGTGGATTATGTCTTGGGATTCACCTATAATATGTTTCAAACTGATCTTGGACCTCGTTTTTCGAAAACCAAATAAAGGGAAGATTCATAGTTAAACAAGACACATCGTGGCAACAGGTGCGACATAGAGAAGCCGTCGGGAGGTATCAGAAGATTTATCTTTTCCGTAAATATAGTTGTATGACCAGAGAGATCTGGTTAATGAACTATGATAGGAGCATGGTATACTTGCTTTTTACTGTGTTGATATTCTCTCCTCGGACATTGAAAATCTATGCCGTATTATTATGGATTACCAGTTCCATGCGAGGTATGATAAAGCAAAACTGGAGTAGCTTGTCTGCGAAACCCAGACCAGAGGGTTCTTCTCTTATGGTAGCACGGGTGACCAGGGGCCCAAGGAACATTGTTCCTTCCTGGTCAATGGTGTAGGACCCCTAGTGAGAGCATCGTGCTGGCTGTGGTTGCCTGAATAAGTGTTTTCAGTGCTGTTGCGTTGCTCAAGCGTTGGTGAAGGAAGGCATCAGCTTGGAAAACACTGTTCATATCTATCCGAGGTTCTCCTAGATACTTCAACTCCTACCCGGGAGGTGGTTCACTTCATACCAAGTGACTACAAAGGTACTTTGGCTGAGTGCGGGGGTGGGACCTGAGGAAGTTTTTCCAAGGGACCTACTTCCAATCTCTGGTAGTCTAACTAATCCTCCGGGATTGGTGTGAGTACACCAAAGGGGTGCCGGCCGTCACCTGAAGAAAGAAAGAACACATAACCAAGAAAAAGCATGTAATTAGAAACGGCACCTGTGTGGTGGCACACCATGGGTAAAGCTTTTCAGCAAGACTCATGTAAAACCTTCACATCAGAACTCTCTTATGCAGGAAGACATTAAGTGACCCATGTCCCGTCAGCAAGAAACCAAGACAGAGGTTAAAACCAAAGTCAGGGTTTCTTCCAACGAACGTAAATCTGGCAAAAACCTAAATGTAGCACGTCCGTTATGACTCTCTTCCCAACGTGCTTGCCACCTCGACAAGACACATTCGCCCAAGAGACCCCTATACTCAGCCCTCCTCATGCTCTCTACCCCCTCAATGGGCCAGTCCGTTCCCGTAAGTGCATACCCTTCTCTGGCCTTGAATTCCGTCGCACTACAGATAACAACAAGATCCAGCGGAGTAGCAACCATCAGTACCACTCACACCACTCTCTGACAAGAGAGGATCTTACGGTACCCGAATGTAAACTTCACCGATTCGTACCACACAGAGGAAGTGTAAGTTGCCATAGCAACAAATAGCCCCTGACAGACGATACGAACAGCTCGTCTGCTAAGCCCCCAGTCACTCCTCAGCACTCGTCTAAGCTGGCCGACAGCGCGAACAAGCTTCCCTCTCAGCCTATCCAAATGAGGCAAATAGTTCATTCGCTCTCCCATGGCAACACCCAAGTACTTCACCTCGGTGACGCTCCTGAGCACAGACCCATTAGGCAAACGAACAAGAGGCTTTCGAGATAATCTACCCCGCAATAGCATCATGTTGGTCTTATCGACAGCAACATCTACGCCGACATGTTCCGACCATTGCCTAACTATCGTCATCATGGCCAGAACCCTCGCGCCACTCTGACTCCTTAACGTCTATAAGCATTTGCTTATATTCGTTAAGTTCGGCTCTATACGATGATCTGAGGTGGTCCAAGTCTGCGGCCTCTGATCGCCTACCCCTCTGAAAACGTTTCCTGAGGCGTCGAACTTCTCTTCTCTCCCGACTTAACTCCTGTGTCCACCACCTTATTCTCCTCCTAGTACGCCGCACGCTCCTAGGAAGGAGACTGTCGTTGACGCGGTGAACAGTCTCAACAATCGTTGATACCTGTTCATCCACCGTCATCCGATTAAAGGCTTCCAAGGGCAGCTGCAGCTGCGATGTGTGACCCACGCATCCAGTTAACGTTGCTGGTGCGCCACCGCCTGATGCCTACGCTGCTACCTTCAATCCGTTCATAAGTGAGCATAACTTCAATGTAGTTATGGTCACTCACGGACGGACTGACCTGTCATCTAGTCCGAAACCTGGATATGACTGCGCTATTCACAATCGTCACATCAATATCGCTAACTCCATGCCCACTATCGAAAGTCCCCTAGAGAACATCCACTCACTTAGCACCTCACCCCGAGATTGGTTCTGATAGCCGGACGTAGCGCCGGTTACTTTGCTGAACCACATCGGAAGATGCGTTCGCGTCCAAATCGAAGATTACAGGGTTACCACTTGAAAATGATAACGATGTATCCATATACGTCAGATATGGCTCCGAAGGCTCGCTAAACCTGCAGTACAAGGTAGCTAGGAGAAGACGACCGAAATCGCCTTCAACAGAAACACAAGCCCTCATTCCGAGCTACAAATTTTTGTACAATCTAAATGAACGTCATTAACAATGCAGCATAATGTTTTTTATCAGTATATACCCGCATAAAAGCAGGTAACCCTCGCACCCCATTATGGGCTTCGTGGGCCTTCTATATAAGAGCAATGCTGTAGTCATTGTCACAAATGACCTTCCCCAGTCCCGCCATTGCAGCGACGCGTCTACCTCAATTCAATTGCAGAAGACGAGTACCCACTTAATGTCTTGCTTTCGCACTGGCTACCATTGCGCAATACAGCGGACAGACCTTAGACACCATACGGTGATCCGAGGGCTCCCCCCGAAGAGCGCAGTTACGGCACGAGACTGGGTTGAAACAGTTCCTGGCCATATGCCCATGATGGCCACAGCGGAAGCAAACATCTTCCTTCGCCCGACACTCCTTCCTGAAGTGGTTGAAGGACAGGCACTTGAATGGGAATGTAGCAGCGTTGTGCCGCCAGCAGGGAATCCATGGCCGAAGTCTGGCCCTCCAGGACGACATTCACTGCCCCACCCTTGGTCGAATCCCATGGACGGCTATGGAGCCGTACACCAGCTTTAAAAGCCTCCTGGGTCATTTTTCCCTTGAGGTTTTTCTCGTACAGATCACCCATGAACAAGTCAGGAGTGATCTTTGAGTCGACCCCCTGGACGATGTCCCACGGGCCCAACGCCTCAGGTGCCGACACCGTCAGCCCAGCTTCACCGAATTTCTCATTCTCGGCAATTTTCGCACGCTCCGCCCTAGTTGGAGTCCGCAATAAGACTCCACGAACCACCAAGGTTCGTGGGCTTGGCAACAGTTTATGCAGCGATTGATGGTCGCGCAGCCGCTGTCCTCGCTACGGAGGCAGCCACCTCCAGTGCTCGGGCCACCGGGGGCGCAATCTGGCCGGTACCCGCAGGTCGGACGGCATTCAGCCGCTCGTCGCTGCACCCATCCGCAGCACATCGGTGCGGCCCTTAAGGCGCCCGTTCTCCGCAACGATCTCCGTTATGAGATCCTGGTACTCCACAGAGTACTCCAGGAGCTCCTTCAGCAGCACCTTGTCGACGCTTTCCCTGTCCGTGATTACGGCCGCCATCCGTCCGGAAATCCGTCTTGCCCTCCCTGTTGCAGCCAAAGCGCCCACTGCCTCAGCCCCGGAGGGCTTCCTGCTAGTTGTCGGCCTATCAAGGTTTGCCAAGTCTTCCAAAGAGGAAGAAATGAGAACCTTGGCCGACTTGCCTGCTCCTGCTCTGCCCACTCCTAGTGACTTCACCCTCGGCGAAGCTACCGTAGCGGACGTCTTACTACTCTGCCTCCGACGCAGTATAGACGACAGGGGGAGACCCCCCATCAGCCGGAGCCGCCTTCTTGTCTCTGCCAACTATCGGTCAACAGACACAATGCAAAAACTTAAACTAACAATTAACACTAAACTCACCAAAAATGTGCCGCTAGTTTGTAGCAACAATGCTTACAGCAAGACACACTAAGCGGCTTGTGTACCAAATTCACAAAAATGTGAAATCGTAAACAAACGCAGTCCCGTTGCCCTATAATAACAACAACACCCACTTCACTTCACTTCACTTCACTTCACTAAACAAGTTGTTTACGATAAACAACTTGCCGTTGCCCGCACAACAAACCACACAGCAACGAACTGCTGTGTAATGTCTCTATCAAAAACAACTCCGAGAAATTTACTGTTTATCTAAACTCACTCACTGGAAAAATTACCACAAAGAGCTCTGAATAAACACGTCTGTTCACAACAGTTCTCTATAAGTCCTAAGAAAAATTGAAAAAGTAATCGCTCCACTTCTGGTAACTTTCAAAGAAATTACCGATTTATTCTTAGCGTCATATATTTCTAGTAGTCGAACTGAGTTCAATCACAGTTGGTACACGTTATACGTTGGATGCTTTAAATTCTTAGAATTAAAATGGAAACCATTCGCACAAATCTGCTGGTACTCTTACACAAATTGTTCGCTTTATCGAAATATATTTTCCTCGCTGTGAACTCCAATTCATAGACCACAGTTACTCATATATTTGACAATTATATATAATATTGCATTATAATAGTCAAGCTTTATGTGGCAATCGCCATACAAACTACATAATTTCCCCCCTATATTCCTGGATTCATATCTATCGTCCAATTGTAATAAATTTAGTACAATTTAGCCCACTTCAGGCAAATGAAAATAACAGAGCATTTTTTAAAAAATCCGTTTTCTAAAGGATTTGCCAACTCAAAACGCCCATTGTTGTAAACTTTACATGTTTGCAGCAACGCAAAGTTACGTTAGGTGAAGGTAAAAGTTTATTCGTTTATCGTTTTCAAGTAAAATTAAATTCAATGGACAATATCATTATGTACGAAATACAAAGTCGTTTAAATGACCCCTTCTGAATTGATTGCAGCGGTGGATGCTTTTGACGTTCCTCCACTGTCATTTTTGAAAGAAACAACCCAATGACACCTCTAGACCATAATGCCCACCAAACAGTCACCTTTTCTGGATGCAATAGCCTTTCCACAATCCATTCTAGGTTCTCCGAGCCCCATATGCGACAATTTAGCTTGTTGACGTAACCACCGAGTGAGAAATGAGCTTTATCGCTGAAGAATCTCCACTTTATCTGGGTTGTTAAACGATTCATATTCGTAAATGAAAAACACTTCAGATGACAGGTATTTAACAGCTGACAATTCTGCCAGACCTGCGGTTTTTAAATTAAATTAGATGGATATGGATATGGTTTAAATTAAATGGATATGGAAATCACTTCCATATCCTGACTGAAATTTCTATGCTGATTGGTCTATAATTTAGAAACCATGTGATCTATTTTCCTAAAGTTCTTTCAGATTTGATGCTTTATTTTTTGGTGGAACATGGACTGGCTTGAGATATGGGAATTTTCAGCACATCTAGATCGTACAACAATTCTCACTACTTCAAGCAGTACACACCAATCTTTAAGTATAAAATAACATATCTATTATAGTTTTTTATATATCTGCACAAAATTACTCTGACTTTAAAACGGCCAATATTACCGTAAATACTAAATACTTCAGAACAAACCTCTTAAAATTCTGTAAAAGGAAGTAGAAAAGTCAGTTCATTAGACAGAAGTTATTGTGTTGGATTTCTATTTTTTTATAATTTTGAATATTTTGTAGTCACTACTAAATATGTATTGCGCTAATTAGTTCTTACAACTTAGTTTTCTATAGAACATTAAATGCTACTGTAGCACTCGCGAAACTTTCTGCTAAGCACAAGACAATACCTTACTAATAACAATTTTGTCATAAATTGTATAAACAACGTCAAAGTAATTCATTGGGAAAAAAGTGTTTCTCTATCAAAAACTAACGCAAGATGTAGTATATGAAAAAACAATTGGGGAAAATGTCCTAAACTTTTGACATAACATTTCCTGCAAAATCATTTTCTTTTGTCCAGGAAATTTAACCAACAATGGGATCTAATTAGCTTGAAGAGTGACAAATTGAATTGACCCGAAGTGGCAAGTGACGTGCGAGACAAAACATGTCTGCGTACTACATCAAATAAACACTTGAGTTCCTTAACAGATGAGTCCTACATATGTTTATTTGCAGATATTATTTTAAAGCATGAATTTCTGCGTGGGATCAACTTGCTGTATATGATTTCATATAAAAAATGACTTATTATATCCAATCATGTCACACGCCAGAGCTCGTCATTGTTTTTTTCTCAAGTATTTGATAATACGGCAAACAAGGTATGAACACAAAGCCATATAAATGAATGACGGTCTTTGTTTCGCTAAAGATATTACTGTTACAAACAGTGGCTCAAACATAAAAGATGTTGAGTATTCTAATATTGCTGAACAATGCGTTGCTAATTGCTTTATAAGTAACAAAAGTGACGATAACTTTACAGCTGTATTTAGATTACTTCTTCAGATTATTCCTAATGGGCAATCTGTTTATAAGCAAACAGCCGAAGTCCAAAGAAATACGAGTGATTTCAAAACCGCTGGTCTGGCAGGGCTGTCAGCTGTTAAATACCTGCCATCTGAAGTGTTATTTATTTAGTGAAATGTTTGCCATTTACGAATATGGATTGTTTAACAACCGAAGAATGCATAGAAATAGTTAAAACTTACTGCAAACTTGGTGATTAAAACATGGACACTTTTCGTGCATTGCGGGGTGGTTATGGTCGTCATAGTTTGCGTACTGTGCAAAGAATTGGCAAGATTGTTAAAAATTTTGAAAAGACTGAAAGCGTTAAAGATGTGACGACAATTGACCATCAAGATCATGCGATTTGATGCCGTTAGATTTTTTTTTGTGGAACTCCGTCAAAGACAGTGTACGCGGATGAACCACAAACGTTAAAGCACTTCAAAGTTAACATTCGTCAAATTGGCGTCCGAAATGTGCAAAAAAAAATGGTCGAAAACTGCCTCACAACGATCCACTGATGCAACCAATCCAATCCAGTTAAATACATTTTTTAGGTTGCATTACAATAAAACGCTTGGTAAAATGTAAAATAAATCAACCGGATAACCGAGCCAATCCTGGTACTTCCCATACAAAGCAACTAATTCAAACCGTATACATATAACTAGATTCTGTACAATTTAGCACACACCTTGGTTTTAGTAAACCAAGATTTGCGAAAGAAAATCAATTGCATTGCCTTCCCGTTTGGGGTAACTCACACACTAATGAGTATAATTGGCAAAAACCAAGGGATTCTCATAATGTCTTAGCGGAAGACAATGGGTTGTAATAACTATGTTCAATAACTTGTAATTTGTATTCCTTTATTGTTCCTTAATCCACAGTTTTTCGATAAAAACCTAATGATTTACAACGCCACTTCTGAACTAACATTTTTACGGCAATGCAAAGCATTTTAGACGAAGGTTTATTTAAGTTAATTCAACTGAGTAAAATTTCTGTACTGGTTGAGGGGTTGATTTGGAATTTCTGCATATTGGTAGTTGTCACTTGTTGAAGTATGTTTTTAGAAAAATATTCAATTTCATTGATGCAATGCAGTCTTTGCAGCGTTTTTCTCCTATTTATGGTATACAAAATAATAGCACAATATTAGCGTGGGCCTCTTTGTACGTTGCGTAGCAATTACCGCGCAGGCATCATAATGTGAGTGTGCAGCCAAGTTATTTTCTGACCCAGCTTAGCACCTTTCACAGTTGAATATTCACAATTCAATTTGGCTTTCATTTTACGTCGTTAAAAGTACGAACACTAAAATACAAAAGTACGACTAAAACATCTGATATAACATAATTTGCATAAAATCGTTAAGCGTAGGAAGTGTTGAGGAAAATACAAAACACGCAAAGCATATTTGGAGCAAGTGGAAAGAAGAAAGTTTATAACGAGCACTTGAACACTTTTCTATACCACAATATTAATACATTCAGTAACAAATTAAGACAAATTAAAGGTGTTCGGGATAACAACAACAAAAGCGGATTCTGACCAGATAGAGTAGGGTATAGCCATTCGTTATTACACTCGACATAACGTTATTTTTGAGCACAGAACAGAATGTCACTGGATACCAATTATCTGGCAAACATTTTTTGGGTCAAATGAAGCCTAGAATATGAAGCATGTTTATTAACAGTTCATCGCTACCAGTCCCAAAATAACTCTGCTGGAATACCGTTGGCATCAAGAATTTTGTTATTCTTAAGCCGTGGCATTTTAAAATCTTTTGGTTTCATTGTGGGCTATTTATGCTTCTCCATAATTAATTACAGCACATTCTGCATATTTGTGGCTAAATTTCCATCATTGTCCTTACCGGAAGGGATACCTTTTCCATAAAGTTTACTTTTTAACATTTGGTAAGATTCTTTTTTCGTCCGTAGCAAATTTTTTTCTTGTTGAAAAGTGTCTGACAAACACTTAGAATAGTCAAGTGGCAACCGTCGTTAAACTGTAGGATTGAATGTGAAAAGCCCTACCATATCTTATTCATGGGATGCAAGAAAACTTGTTTTTTTTATATCGGTAACCACTTCCAGCGCCTTCCATACAAATTGATTTTTTCCCCGTAATTTCTCATCCGTAACCTGCACCGTAATAACATGCATTCATAATCCTTCTGAACGAGAGTATAAAAACGCAATTAAAACAAACTACAAGAAGCAATCAAGTCAAACTGAAGCTTCAATAAGCCTCTTGAATAAGCTTAAAACTCATTGCAGCTTATAACAATACGTTTCACAAATTTTCAAGAATTCGTGTAATTTTATTGATATTACTTTGTGTATAATAATATATGTAATTCGAATTGAATACTTTTTCAAGTAATTGGAAATTTGTACATGTTTGTATATTAAATATGTGTGTGTGTATGAATACCATATGTACAGGGTGTCCGTCGGCAAGGTATACTATTTTGTTTGTTTATAATTTTTGATTAAATGAAAGAGAACGGATCTTATATTGATAAATGTTTTATTTAATGTCGGCAATTATGTTTGGAATACAACATCAGATGAATGTCCGTCTCTGTTAGCCTCTCAAATGCGAGCCCTTTCCAGCACATTCTTTATTTATTTTCTCACACATTCCACGCAGTATTTCATTAATTTCATCACAAACATATTTTGTTTGAGTTGCTCAAGCGTTTCTGGTTTGTCTACACAAACCTTGCTTTCCAGATACCCCACAAAAAGAAGTCCGGAGCAGTCAAATCAGGCGACCGTGGAGGCCAATCAACATCACCATCTCTTGTTGTGGAAAGAAGTCTCGCAGTATTCCATTGTACTCCTGGCTGTATGCGAAGTGGCAACGGCTCGTTGATACCACATATTAATCAAGCCCAAAGCATGCAGTTGTGGCGTTAAAAAGTTTTCAATCATATCACGATATCGCTACCCATTGACAGTTACCATTACGCCGTTTTCAGTTTCAAAGAAGTAAGGTCCAATGACTCCTCCTGACGAAATTGCACACCAGACTGTCACTTTTAATGGATGCCAAGGTGACTGATTAATAATTTGAGGGTTTTCCATTGCCCAGAACCGACTAATCTGTTTATTCACATATCCATTCAAATGAAAATGTGCCTCGTCATTCATTATGATTTTTTCATGAACATCGGGGTTGTTAAGGGCGAGCTGTAACATCATATTGGCATATGTAAGGCGGCGTAAATAGTTTTGTGGAAGAAGCTCTTGTGTCAATTGAATCTTAAATGGGAACAAACGCAAATCGTTGTTCAAAATTGTGGCCAAAGTTATTTTTTGAAGACCAAGCTCCTGAGCACGGCGTCGAATTGAGGTTGATGGATTGTTTTGAACACTTTCTTGACCAGCGGTGATGTTTTCAGCCGATCTTGCAGTACGTTGTAGTCCATTCTTGTCCCTATAAGCTACAGACCCTCTTTCTTCGAAATCATTCTCTACATGATAAATAGTGCGTCTTGTTGGCACGTTGTTTCTCCCAAAAATTTCACGTAACTTTCTCATCATCACAGTAACCGATGATTAATTTTGATAAAATGTTTTAACGATTAAAACACGTTGGCTTGTCCATAATAAATTTGCCACGTCTCTACTTCACGACTGCCAAATATGAACTGTCAAGACTAATGTTTATCAAAATGGCGGCAAAACAAAGCAGTATACCTTCCCGACGGACACCCTTTATATTAAGGACCAGAGCGAATATAAATATAAGACCCCTTTAAACTTTTTCCAGGAATCTCAAAATCGACTTGAAGCCTAAGTATGAGGAGTATTAACAGAAATAATTGCAATAATAATTATGTGGAAGTCTTCTCAAGGAGTCACTAATTATGATGTATCTAGGAAACAAATAGCAATCCACAAATACTTAAAATAACTTGGATAATAATACTCTATTGGCTCAGGTGGGCACCGGCTGAATAAAGCTAATTCGAGCACGACCAACCTTATGTTACTTATTTACTTAAATGAATAGAAATTCATGCAGAAAGATTCGATCTCCTCTCCTTTTCAAGTTTACTATACGAAGTTTTGCCAATGTTTTAAATGCTTGGTTCTTCCAGTAGAAATTGGGGCATCGTCTATCGAATATGTTACTGCAAACATATTGGTACAAGAGTATCGGTGGTAATACGCACAAGACGACCCAACTGAGACTAACGTTATATTTTGATACGCTCGAACACATCGATTTCAGTATACAGTTCACCCTTCAGAGTACTCGAGGACTCTGAAAGCATGATCATCAGCTTGTGTCATAACCCAGGGTTCTGCGTCATTGATCAATGTAAACGGAATAGCGTTGACAAGGTTGGACTTTTGTTCACCGAAGCAGGGCTTTGTTGTCACTTCACTTAATGAGCCTATAGTAACACTAGTTTTATTGCCGGTGAAGTCAGGGTATATGAGTTCGTTCACCACTCTAAAGTTTTAGTTGCCAACTTTCACGCAGGATTCCAAACGGGTAGAATCGTTGTCCGTTGGCACAACAATGGAACTATTTTGTTCACTACTCAGTGCTTGAGAAAACTGCAGTAACATCTCTCAGCTGTTCGGTAGTAATGTCTGTATGATCAATGCACTCAAGTAACATATTACTTTTGTTGAAGATAGTACCAGTCGTGTTTACTGCCTGTTTTCTCATTGTCATCTCTGAAAGTATGATGAAGAGGTAGATTGCCGATTTGTTTCAATACTCGTTTGGTGTAAAATGGATCAATAACATTTTTGCCTGTCCTTACTGCAGACTTCATGTCGATCGTTTTCGTCCTATTCTTTCGACAAGATTTCACACAATTTTTGCGGTATCGAACTGTGGGTGGCACCTTTATGTCCAACGAATAGGTGATAGGTGTCAATCTGTTATTTTCATAATTTTTCCAGTATTTCTCGTAGTATGAAATTTGGATCTTTGGACTTTAGTCTTTCACATATCATACTCGGTAGAATCTAATAAACGGTGGATATTAGATTGGTCCGCGTTAGTTAATATACATACTTAGATCGAACACTGGACATAATATACGTAAAATCAAATCCCAGGACATGTTCTTGTTGAGCCAAATCGTGTTTAAAAGCTGATCCATATTCACTACCAGCTCATACCCACCAGTCTTAAACAGCTCATCCGCCAGGTCATTAACACCCGCACTTTTGTTTTTCTGAAATCATGATATTGCCATCGTAATCTCTGTTTAGTACAAAAATCAACGGCATCGTCGATTATTGTATGCTATCCAGAATTTGTATCTTATAGACGTATTTATTTCACAACTGCAACACAGCCTGCTTACCTGTAACCAGATTTCCATTTTTATCCTGTTAGAAAAAAATTCCTGTTGTTTTTATTTCTACTTGGTTACGTTTTGATTGAAAATTTGAGCTCCTCTTCTATCCCTGTGCCATTCTATAACCTCTCACTACCACTCTTTCCACACCAATTTCTTCCTCTTTAAAAGTCGGTGTGAATCTCTTACCTGCTCGATAAAGCGTTCCCACGACTCAGTTGCCTGAAACATTGCATATGGGATATATCTTTTCCTTAAGAAACAGTGCGACATTCCCCGTCTTACTGGAGCTTTTCTGAGCGTAATTTTTTGGGCACTTGCCTTCGAGTGAGCAGTATCTTACCACTTTTTCTCATTAGTACTCGCGGATATCGTTAACATGATAGCGGGTTCAATACCCGATACAGCAACCCACCATTAGTGGCGGTCACCTCGATGCCTCCGAAGATCACTTCGAGTTGTCGAGTAATCGACAAGTTTTGTAAATGCTTCTCAAACTGTGACATTCGAAATCTTCGTTAAACTGTAGGTTCTGTTGAGTGAGTCTAAAAAAAAAAGAATGCTTCTAATCTGACCAAGTGAGAGAAGCTCTCTTATATTTCATCCATGAGATGCGACGGTATTTGTTTTGTACTTTAGTAGTAAAATCTCCAGAATGACCCCACTGTCTTGGCTCTGTCAAGAAACTCATCTTCATCTTCCATCGAATAGTGTGCACACAGCTAAATACAAAAATATATAGAATTGGTGAGCATTGTTACTATACGGTTAATCATAGACGTTAACCGCGAGACAAGACGTCAAAGGCTCTTACCCACCACAAATCTACATCTAGTAGATCTAGTTGATATCACAATCGATCGCATTTTTCTGGTCTTCTCATCTCGTGGATGGCAACGATATCAGTTTTATATTCGTCAGGATTGTCGGCAAACCAAATTCCGGTCATTCCAGGTGCATATACTGAAAGCATGCCCTTAACGTCCGCATTTTCGGAGTCATTTTTCAGTTTTTACCAGAAGGAATGAAGTTCCACATTGGACCATTTGATAAGACCACAAATGTAACACCCACAATGGGACGATTAAAATGACAAATATCTTTTGACGAACAAAAGCGTTGACTTGCAATCACATTTCAGACTAACGCCTGCGAAATGCGGGGTTATCGATTTTTCGATTTCAAAAGTAAAGTTAAGTAAAACACACATAAAGCTATAATTTCGATTACATTTTTAATTCATCAAACATCCCGTTTATGCATGAAATACTGTCAATGTCATTTAAGTGACCATTTCAGGATTGCAACAGTGGATTTTTTGAGGTATTTTTAACCACTTTTTGTCACATTCCGGGTATCTGGACAATAACTCCAAATGCTCCAACGTTTAGGGATTATCCGGGTAAACACGGTATTTCACGTAACCACATAAAAACCTTTTGTTTCTCAAATTATGCTACGACTTGTTTTATTCAGTATTACCAATCATTTTGTTAGGTTATTTCTATATCACGAAATAATTGCGAATCCAAATGTGAGTACCAGGTACTCAAAGGAAACAGGAAACCGATCAATATCATGTGAATAACATCTTGTTGGTGCATAATCATTAAATGACAACTTTTTGAAACAAAACTCTACAGGTTAAATAGATTTTTCGTGAGCACATTAATCATTTTTATTTTGTTTTTCATTTTACTATTTTAATTTTTTAATTGCATGTAGTGTGCAAAAATTAAATTTATTAATTAACCGAAATTAAACGAAACTAAAAACTAATATAAATTGTTTTGACCACTGCGTCTATTTCTAACATCTCCTCAGATTAAACAAAAACAATCATACAAAATTTAATATTAATAACTTCATTCCCATTCAGCATTTCAAATATTCTCTATTGGGTTTCCATCATACTGTTCATTGTTTATTCATTGCTTTATCTTATCCTTTCTCTACCCTTTTAATCTTTTTGTTTTTAGAGTAAATTGTATGACAAATAGCGCAAAAGTCGGTGAACGTTTAGACAGAGTAATTGTTCTATGATTGTTCAACTGAGAGTATGACAATATCGTGAATTGGATTACGTGTGTTTTTATATGCGTAATTACTATCTCAGTAAGTCTTCGCAACTAAAATGATCCGGAGGGAGATACAAACTTTGTTTGTTACACATTTGCTTGTAAGGATTTCCGTAAATTTAGGTTAACTATTAACTACAATTTTATGTTAATTTAACGTATATTAATTTTTACATAACGTGCTGCAAATGATTATGATTTTGAGAAGTAAAGAGTTTTAAACATTGAAAGTGGATGTTGTGATTTTGTGAATAACAGTTTGGTCCAGTTTGTGAGTGACGGCAGAATTACTCCCATTTGAGTCCTTGAACAGCGCTATAGAGTGGTTCTACTCGACTTCTTGTGGTTAGAATTTGAAAATATGGATATGCATAAGCTTTAGTTTCAGCAAAATAGTGCTTCATCTAATTCCAGCCATTCGGTAATTGTACAATCTTGCATTTAGAAGGTCTAAATTCACCTTTACTCATCTGCAATTTGACGCAGTTGGATCTTTAAATATAGTTTAGATCGAGTCATTGCCATAAACACGACTTTTCGATACTTAATAGCTGTATAGTTCCTGAAACTGTCGAATATTTTTTAAAAATTGGCTGAAAAAATTAGCTATTACTGTAAAGTTGGCTGCTTCATTCTCCAAGGTTTTTATTTCTCTCTAGAATACGAACGAAAATTATGCCATTTTTTGTACTTGTTTCATTCCATACTTCAAAATAAATCGCCACATGGCTCATCATTTATAACACATCTCGAAGGTAGCATCCCTTTACCTGGTGCTTTATGACTTCATTCATCATATTTTTTTATAAACACTCGCAAAAATTATATAAAATTTATTATAATTTTGATTACGGAAAAATTGTTTTTTTAATAGGAAATTAACTTCTTTTGAAAATTTTTTAAAAAAGCTTTACAAAAATGCTTAAATTTGTTGACAGTTTTTCAAATTTACTTGAATATGCTAATTACTAATTATTTATGTGAATATTCTAAAAATCATGTAAATTTGATTTTTTCTTCCACTTTTTTTTTTTTTGATATTTCATTGAAGTTTTAGTGAGGTGATTATACCTAATCCCGGAACAATGAAGTTATATACGAGGTGTGTTCAAAAAAGGGCAATTTCAAATTTCGCAGGCTACGTACATTCGACTTTTGATTATTATTATTAATCCCTTTTTTCGATAGCAGAAAATCGCCGAACACGCAAAACACTTGTCTTATTTATGTCTTTCACAAACAAACTGAACATTCTATATGGATGAAACCGTCAACATATCTTCGAAACGATTGTACCAACATAAAAAAATAATAATCGAAAGTCGAATGTACGTAGTCCGCGAAATTTGAAAATTCATCCTTTTTTTTGACCCACCTCGTATTATTTGATTCGGTCAAAACACAACATCCAAAGAAAAACGTTTAAAGTGTTTAGCACCTTTTGATCAAATGTGCTTCATGACTTCTTAACTCGACTGTGCAATATAGCTTGGTCTGGTTGGCTGGCCGGTAGATACGATAATTACCACAAAACTTCATAAAGCTTCTTAAAGCGTATAACAGCGTAATATTTGACAGATCGTAATTAGAGATTGCAAAGGAATAATATCGGCTCGCCTCCTTCGGTGGACTGACTTCCCGAAATTCAGATTTTTCACTGAAACTCCAAATCGATACTTCAATTTATCGAAACATAACATTTTTGAAAACTGCATTGATTCACAATATTTTGATAATATTTGGAAAAATAGACCGAATAACCACTATCATTCTGGTACATCCCATAAAAATGACCGATTTAACCCTCATAATCGTATGTTCATTTCTTTTATCCAGTTTTTACCAGAATTTTAGCTTTAAGAATGGAAACGGGCACTACCACTACATACAAATTGATCGACTTATCCAAACTGCATTTTCTCCCAGTAATTCCTAACTCATTGACTGCAATAAGTTAAGTTAAGTCAATTGCATTACCTTATTAAGCTTGAATTATCCGTCTTTTCTAATACCAACCATTCAATTTACCTAATTTATACGCAGATTTATAATTTTTATTCAATTGTACTAAATTCAATATAACGTATCAACCATTAGGTTTCTGGTAATAGTATTGGCTTATCCATATTTCGGTTTCAAAAGTAAAGCTAAATAAAATCCACATAAATCTATGATTTCGATGGTTTGTGGATTTGGACAGTGGATTTGTCGCCCACTTTTTCCCACATTTCGGGCGGTATCTCGGCGATAACCTAACGAATGTTGGTTCTCAAATGCACCAGCGTTTGGGAACTATATACGTAAACATGGTCTTTGCCAAAGCCTCACAAAAAAAATTGACGGGGACAAACCGGATGATCTTGGTGGCCAATTGACCTCGCCAAAAGGCGAAATTATGTTTTCTGGAAACCTCTCATGCAATAAAACCGAAATCGGTCGTGTTGAACCGCGTTTGGATGTCTCCCTTTGTGGTAAGTTTTAACTATTTTTACGCGTTCTTCGTCGATATTCGTAAATGGCAAACCTTTCACTAAATAAATAACACTTCAGATGACAGGTATTTAACAGCTGATAGTATTGCCAGACCGGCGGTTTTGAAACCACTAAATAAGTAATGGATATTTCCATGAGGGAAAATGTTCTGAATTGTCACGCGCCTTGGGATACCTCACTTATATACTAGTTTAGTAAGTTACAATTATGATTAGCGGCTCATTCAGAGCCTTTGTTGATAGGACCCTACCATGCCCCTTCGGAAACCGCATACACTTTAGCAGCAACGTAAAATGGCTTCAATTACAGGTATATGTAAGTCAGTTAGTTCATCTGACTGAAACTTTCGTTTGAAGTCTCAGGACATTGGAAAGGACCACCCCATCCGGTAAGCGATATCCCCACAAAACGCCAACATACCACTGTCTGTAGCTCTCTAGCAATGCCCTTTTTAATTAAGGTAAGGTATTAGTAAAAAGAAATTCGCTTCGCATAATTGTGATAGAGTTATGTGTTAGAAAGATAAGATTTCTTGTTCAAAAAAATACTCAGACAGATTTACGATTGCATGACTCTGTATTGATTGATCGCTCTTCAAAGATGGGCACAAAGGGAAAATATGCCGCACTTTTTTTCAACAAAGATGAAAACGGAAGCTAGGCGGCTGAAAATGTAAGCAGTGTTTATCGTCCTGACACTGCAACAGCCAATAACGCAAAATTTTAGTTTCGTCGATACCATTCCGATAAATTTAACGTCAAGGATGTTCTGGAGGTCCCACAGTGGCAAATGTCGACAAAATAATAGAAATCGTTATGCAAGCCCAGATGCGGTATTGTACAGAAAAATATTTGGGACCACTTAAATAAGGTTGGAAACAAGAAGAAGGTCGATCGATGAATGTGTGTCACACAATTTATTACAAAAAAAATATATAGACCGAATTTTAATCTGCGAATTGCTTCTGAACAGCAACAAAATTGACCCATTCCTGAGCCAATGATGAATGATAATGAAAAGTGGGTTACTTGCAATAACGTCATGCGAAAATGGTTGTAGTCGAATAGTGGTGAGTGGACGCAAATAGTGTCCTAGCCAGGATTAATGGTCAGGAGGGAATTTTCTTCTGTATGGTGTTGCCCTACCACCAAACTCTTAATTCGAGTCTGTACTAACAAATTTTGGCCCATGGGATAGGTCAAATTTTAGATTCTAACAAATTTTGGCCTATGGGATAGGAATTGCTTTCCATCAGAACAAAGACAGCCCACATACATCGATAGTGATTCACCAGAAACTTGGTTGGGTGATCTTATATATCCATCTTGTTGTCAGGATCTAGCATCAATTGATTACTATCTGTTTCTGTCTAAAATTATGTTGTGAAATCTGACTGTTCCTGATTTTTGCTAATAACGGCTACGGCTTCTATTAGAAAAGCATAGTGAAATTATTTTCAAAAAGCCAATGAATTATCGAAAAAAACTGTATTTTTGATCCATACCAAAACATTCCAAAAATGCCAAATAAAGCCTTCAATATCATGCAAAAATAATCTATTTCTGTTTGCTACACCTTATTTGTACTTATTCATTTCAATTCCTAAATAAATTATTATAATTCCCTTCGAATATGCACACCTCATTGGCCTACCGTGGCGGAATGGCGACTGTCATTCCTTTATGTTTGACGAACACTTCGAGCAGCCAAATAATCAGCAACTGTAATAAAAGCCGCTCAAACTGACGTTAGGAGATGTCATTAAATGTCGACATTCGAAAATGTACTTTCATTAAATACAGAGAATAGAACGCGTGCAAGCTCACTGAATGTGGGATGCTCTGCCAAATCATATTCGTGCGATGTAACGGTTTTGTCTCTTTTTCGCACTTTGCTAATGATATTCATTAAATTTTTTTATTTTATTCGCTAAATGTACATCTTAAGCAGCCTACGAAAATCATTAATTCGAATCAGAAAAACATAGAGAGGGCGGTGGATAATTGATATGGATAACAAATATTACTGATTTGCTAATAAAACTCATTTTCAAAACTAGTGATTAGTCATCGGCTTAATTGAATTTGTCGGGCATCTTTGTTCTATTTCGTTAGGATACCTATTTCCAATTTCAGTTATTTGCTTTTTATTTCATTGAGCTCAAAGTAAATGGTTTGTGGAAAGGGGAAGTAAGAACATGAATGAAGGATTTTGTTTTCTCCTTTACTGCTTTGTTTCCAATTAATTATTGTTTTGTTTGTTTTCAGTTCAAGAGTCCAAAATGCTTGGAAAATGCTAAACAATAGAAAAAAGTAATCAAATCATGCAGCCGATGGATAAATTGTTGACTTTACAAAAGTGCCTACAATCAGAATTTTTTCAGTTTGAAAATTTAAGAAAATCATAGTATGAGTTTCAGTTGTAATATTAGTTTTACAGGAGTAAAATACTTGTATTGTAAATATTTGTAATTGCAAATTCCTTAAAATTTCTTGTGAAAATATGCTGGTTTTATTTTGTTTAGATATTTTAAGACGACAGAGTTTTTGATTTGGTTTATACGATAGTTTGGTTTATAACCCCGAGCGTTTGCAGTTTCTTGATATGAGATGATACTCCGGGTATTTGGACTTAGTCCTTACATTAGACTAATCGGCGGAGTTGCAGAACTTCTGCACTTCTGCAGCAGAAGTGTCGTTTAACCCCGGCTTTTGCATCAAACTATCCAATAGATGTTACGTATTTGTAGACGATCTGCAATAAACTTAATAGTTTTTCTCTTTCTTTATCACTGATCCTGTTAAATCGAGTCTTCTCTAATGTGTACACTAAAAGAGTCTTGGTCGACATCTTATGTACTTTTCACCAAATTCATGGTCGGAGACTTATCATAATGAAATATATCGCTCTTACCCTAGCAATCTATATATTTTGATAGGCCTCAACCGCATCAACTGTTTCAGACAAAGTTGAAATTGTTCTTTAAGACTAATGGAGCTGTGTATTTTGTGAAGAATTTTCTACAGTTTGCATTCATTGGAAGTCGATTTTGCTCTTAAAAATCTGCTTAGTCACAAGTAAAAATGTTTTGCAAGTAAGATTGTCCATTAAATTTTTGATTTTATTTACGATGAATCCTTAGTTTGTCATTAAAAACCATTTGTGCTAAAGGCTGGTTCTACGCTGACTTATCATATAAAAAAATGGTTGGGAATATGAAGCTATGTTTTTTGCCTGCAAAATTTTGCTAAGATGACGTTGCCATCACTTTTTTTTTTTGTTGGTTTCCAACACTAAAATCGGAACAGCTTAAATTTTTGCGTCTAATATTTTCGATAATACATTTGTAAACTTAAGATGTGAAATAGTATTACAAAAAAATACTGTTGATGCCAAAATATACAACGGTATTTGCATGGTCACCCTAGTATACTAATTCGCCAAAAATGCATGACTTGACTACATAAATTACATATAAATTCAAACTTTGAAAGTTTAATTGGATTGTTCTGCAGATAACTTCAATCGGTCTTATATACTCTCTCCGTCGCTTTGACATTACTAAAATCTAAAACCAAACTTCACTGGTTATTGTGAGATTAAACGATCTACTTCATTCGGTAAGCATCCCCACAAATTATTTAAGTTCAAATAAAAAAATATATGGTTCAATTCCAAGATTCTAATACTTGTGTTTTCTTTTTCTTTATATCTCTATTCTTGATGAACGATTTGTGATAAATATTAAAAAATCCTATGTAATATTTCTGGTTCACACAATTGTATAGCAAAAGCCTGCTTTCGCTCTACGAAATCTAAAAGTTCTCCATATTTTCAGATAGAATTTCACAATTTTGTAAAAATATTATGTAACTTATTATGAAGTAACAATACAAGCTGTTCCAAATTTCAGTGTTGAAAACCAATATAACACAAGCAATAAGGCGAATTTATTCACGAGCAAACAATACTACGTGGAATTTTTGCCTCCTCAAAAGGAAATAGTATTTAACTTAACATTTTATCACCGTTACAAAAGACTGCCGTAACATTGCAAATTTTATGGTTTCGGTGATATTAAAGGCACTAACAAATGTATACAGCGCCTGAATCCTACTAAATAGGATACCATTTGAATTTTCTCCAGGTTTCCTCATTACCACCTTCAGTATAAAGATGAGGAGATGACAGATAGACGATAGATTAGCATCTTCTCCCAAACCGCTTCTGATATCGGCTGCTTCGAAAAATTCCTCGCCGAAGGGATGTTGTTATTAAAGTATAAGACATGAAAAGCAAAATGCTGTTGCAAACAAAATTCTCCATTCAATTTGTGGGTAATAGGATTGTTTTCAGTCACGACTGAGCCATAGAAAACCAAGTCATCTACCACAATAAAATTGTATTTGACAAGTTCTACTCACGGCGTGGAAATATTTTATTTGCCCTTAATTACATTTTCACCGATTCGTCTCCTATGTTTAAACTGACTAAAGTAACACTGAGCCAACACACACTCACTGTGGTCTTTCACCATTTTGTCCTACCGCATAACTTGAGTACGCAATTCAATTGCTTGGTGTTCGTATACAGATTAAAGGGTATCTCGTACGACGCTAATTGTCGAAGGGGAAGTTTTTATCCGCGATCTTCAGCAGTAGTTCTTCTATTCTTACCAAATTTGGACAATATTTGAGATTTAGTCGCCCATTTCTGTGCCACCAATCGAGTTGAATATTCAATATTTT
Source organism: Philornis downsi (assembly GCA_019455685.1). Taxonomy (NCBI): domain Eukaryota; kingdom Metazoa; phylum Arthropoda; class Insecta; order Diptera; family Muscidae; genus Philornis; species Philornis downsi. The sequence goes on along the minus strand of JAHXMU010000136.1, from coordinate 2,585,907 downwards.
TCGGAGTGTCCGGATCCACTCGCACAACTTGACCAACCCAACGCATGTGTTGCATTTTAATGAGTATAACCACGTCGATGTTTGTAGTTTACACCGTTTATAGTTTTGCCGAAACTCTCCATTAACGATGATGAGTTCAAACATTTTTCATAGAATTTCCCTGAGAAACCGTATTCATCCTACACTATACAGCAAGACAGATTGGAATAGTGCCTGGTGCTGTTGGAATTTTGTGATCCGAAGGAGGGCTTTGCCTCTAAACCGCTTATAAAGCCGAGTATCACTCACATCATTTTTTGCCTGAGATTATTTTTGTTTATGTAGAAAATCGTTCACCGTTAAAGTTGCAGTTACCAATATTCATGCAATGTCTCTAACGAGTTCGATTTCGTTGGTTGTTTTGCTAAATTTTGATAAGGTTGTGGTACCATCCCAAAGATTTCTGTACATCTATATTGTTATCTTATGCAATATATAGCTTTTGTTAAGGACGGTATCACCATCTCCATGGTTTCTTTTGGTATAAAAAGCCTCACTATAATTTCTTTCTATCTTTATATAATATTTGTTGACTGTCGCACCTTCTTAGCAGGAATTCAGCTCATCGAACTCAACTATGGTTTCTCCAATTTTTCGTTATCAGCCTTTTGAAGGCAACTTTGTAGTCGTATAGTAGTATGACGGCCCGTTTTTCTTGGGTTTTATTTGGTAGCGTGCTCAATATATCGTTTTCCTCGGAAAGAATTCTAGTAAGCCAGAGTCATCCTACAAAAATAAATAAATTTCCCAAGTACACCGAACTCTGATATGGTTTCAATCAATTTGAGCTACATCAGACTGTCGAAGGCAAGCAAATAGTCTCCAGGATTTGCATTATTATGAGCATTTGGACAATTATGGACTTACTTAGACCTACTGATGAAATCGAGCATAATATTCCTTAGTCCAGCATATGTTGAACTCGACAGAAAGCTGTAAGTAAGAAATATTGACACTGCGATACTTAAACGCACACTTAGATCGTCTTCTTTGGAAAAAAGAGAACATAATACACTTATATTCCCATCATTAAACGTGCATTTGTTGATTAACATCATGTTTAAGACCTGATGCATGTTACAGTACACTCTGCAAACCCATCACCAGATTTCCTTCGTTGTTCATAAACCGGCACGGCAACTTTACGCTAGCATTTCTTCGCTTTACAAGTGGCTGCAGCATTGGCATGTATGCAGCATTCTTTCCCTTAATGCAATCCGACATTTCTCATCGCACTAGGGGTTGTCTTCAGTAGCTCCATCGAGTACGCGTATGCTGGCACAATGAGTCAGGAAAATCAGGATTAAGGGCGCTGTGTCATACAGGTTGGCCCAAATAAAAATTACCAATGTCAAACACGTATAACTCTTGTAATAATCAGTTGTTTTAAATTATTTTAACTTTAATATTAAATGCGTTTTGTAGAAATTTAAAGGCGCTGTATATATTGAAAATACGATATCCTACAAATATCTAACTTTTTGCTTAATACACAAGCATACGCTCGCTTAAGGTTTCTGGCTGCAGGCTCCGTATTTCATATCGAATATTCTGCTTTAGTTGTCTAACAGTCTTTGGTTTATTAACATACATTTTGTATTTTAAATACCCCAATAAACAAATCTGGCGCAGTCAAAACTGTTAAACGAATTTATTAAAATTAAACGTTCGCCAAAAATTTCATGCAGCAGTTCTATAGTTTGTCTAGCAGTCTGTGTTGTCGCTCCGTGTCTTTGAAACTACACCGTGATAAATTTAGCCGTCAACCGCATTCACCTTCAAGCAATACATTATGTCTCGAAACGTGATATATATATAGAAGCGTTTGAATAGTGTAAAATTGTTGAATTTTTCTACAAAAATATTTTCCAGGTACATAGATTATCCAAGTAAAGGACTACTAAATATTTCAGTTTGAAAAGTTCCAAAAAAGTATAAACCTATGAAATTTGTCATACCTGATATCCATATGCTCAATATACTCTGCTAGTTCGTGTATTAATATTCAATATTTTAATGCAGGATTTCCCTCTAACCATCATCTTTGCAACCTACTTTCTGATAGAACACCCGGTTTTCTCCTTCCCCACACAAACAGCATCCTTACTCGAAAGCAAACCGATATCCTTCATTAAACTAGGTTTACCTGAGTAAATATTTTCGTATTGAAATACAATTTTAACGGTAGTTGGCATGTGACAGGAATTGAAGGATTTTGGAATAGGCTATGGTTACCTCAGCGGCAGGCAGCTCTGCTATTTTGAATTTAGTTGCACACGTTATTTGACCCACTGTACCTTGCTTAGCTGCAACCTGTTGATATTCCGATTCTATGTTTGCATTACAGATAATACTGTCATCTGTATGACTAGTACCACACCTGCCCCTTGTTTAGACACTAAAATCACAAAAACATTTTAATTACGTCGTATGTTTTTCCCCCGTCACCCAGGATATGTGCCTTTAGTTCCGGCATAACAATTTTGAATTTAATTATAAAGTGTGGCAATTAGTTGGTTTGTATTACCCTCTTTAATATTCAGGAATCTTAGTTGCCTGATTAATATTTATTTCATCATATTTGTCTAAGCGGGAGGATGTTTTACTTTAACTAGCTTTGTTTTCAGCAAATATATTATATTTTGTTTGAGAATTGACTTAAACACCTTTAAGATGTGATATAATGACGACATAGTTTGCATTTTCAGTAGCGTTTTCACATGAAAATAACATTTCACCGCCGCACCCCCACTTTATGGCTCTTATTTGCCTATTGCTAGTAAATTTTTTACAGTACCCAAATATAAACTTGCTCCTATCCCAAAACCCTATTGTCAAAAAAAAGGATAGACTATTTTGTGTGTGGCGTAATTTCTTCCTTATAATTTCTATTCAAAAACATGCCATAGTATAATACAAAACTACACGTCACATTTATTACCATCACAAAAGGTAGATGTTTGATTGTAATTTCATTAAATTTCGGTCATCATGCAACCCACTGACGTATGATTTTGTACGATAATTTCCCTTTTTTATATTCAACACCAACAAAATGTTGATTTATTACTCCTGGAAGTGAATTGTGTTAAAATTATGCTTATTAAATGAGTGTGAAAGAAATGACCCCATGATTTATTTGGCTTTTGCTAACATTCAACACTTCAAAATTTCCAAATATCTAAGAAATTCTAATAAAAGCAATGTAATTGCGACAAAGCTAGATTGCGTGCCTGATTACCATTTTCTGTCCGTTTGATTACTGGATATATCTTGAAAGATGTTGAACTTACTTGTAGTTTACTTTTTTCCGGTAATTTTTTGATTACGAAAATAAACGCTGTAAGTATATGATGTGTCTCGAAGTTTGGTAATATTTAGAAGCAGTTTTTTTGGAAATGTAAATTGTGGTAACAGGTAATACTCATACTGGATAAGTGTTTCAAACTCGTAAACGTCTTCACTAAAGGAGCGTGAAGTATTTCAGATTATGCGATTTGCGTTTTAGAAAAAAATGAATTGTTTTTATTACATTCAAAAATTATTAAGAAACTTCCTCAGCTAAAAATTTTGCCATTTGTATTCAATGAGTTACTAATGAATCCCAAGAAATGGTTATGGTGATATTTTTTTGGAAGCATTATTTTTTTGGTGAAATCTGAGTTCTGTTTTTCAATTTTCTTCGTATACTTTTAACCGGGTCATTTTTCTACAGTTATAATTTCATTAAAAGGAATGAGAATTTATACCGTTCAATATGGGAAGTCAGGTGAACTGACTTACATATGCCTTCAACCAACTTCCTTTGTGCTCCTGCAAAAGTAAGAGTGGTGCCATAGTGGGCATGATAAATTCTGAATCAAAGTAAAATAAAAGATAAAGCTTAATCTGTCAATTAAATTGTGTAGTAGTGGTAGGGGGCGCAGCAGTGCAGTATACTTGATTCCAAATGCTTGAAGTGTGTTCAGTTATACTAAAGATACGAACCTAGAAGTAAATAAACTCCCTCGCATCTCATGAATGAGGCATGGGAAAACTTCTCACATTCAGTGAACTTACACGCATTCTACAGGCTGTAAACTGTTAAATACCGATCACCTGATGAGATATTCATTTGACATTTACTGACATGGGGCTCGGAGAACCCAGAAGTAGTTGCTGAAAAGCCATTGCATCCGAAAAAAAACTATTTGGTGTGGATTATAGTCTAGAGGTTTCATTAGGTTGAATTTTTTTTTTTCGAATGACGCTGAAGGGACCACTGCTGCAACCACTCCAGGCAATCATTTAAATGACATTGTATTTTGTATATAATGGCAATGGCTAAGCATTAGGGAAAAAGTGAATTTCTAAAAATTGAAGAATTCGTATGGGAGGTACTGGCATAGTTCATTTACAATCCTCGGCTGCGGTCTCACGAACTAACAGGATGTAGTAAATTTTAATAAGTTTTTAAAAGATTTAGTTTCGTTTCTATAGGGTGATTCTTTAATCGCAGTTTTTTTTTTTTAAATTGAATAAAACGCTCAAATTTGCATCATATATTAAAATTTTTTATTCGAATCAATAAATTGGTCTTTGCCATTTAATTTTCCCTCTCAAAATGTCCATTCGAAAAGTCAAATTTTTCGTCACTTTTTCGAGTATTTCGGCCTGTATTCCACGAATAACACGTGTTATCTTATCCTGTAAAGCTTCAATAGTGTTCGGCTTGTCCACATAGACGCATTGACATTTCACGATTGTCATTAACACTGGTCGCTACGGCTGCAATATTTTCTTCGGTACGCACTCTACGCATGCGAGTCGATGGTTTTATGTCCAACAAAGTAAATTTGGTGCGAAATTTGGAGATAACAGCACGAATTGTTGATTCAGCAGGTCGATTATGACGACCATAAAATGGTTGTATCAAACAATGCACATTTGTCACAGAGCTTGCATTTTGATAATAAATTTCAACGATTTGCAATCGTTGCTCGTTTGTTAGTCTTTCCATGATGAAATGGCAAAGTATACTGTACACTTTTCACTTTGACAAATGACGTTTAGACGCCGTTACCAACCAGTGCTGCTAACCTGAAAAACTTAAATCTTAAAAAAACACCCTGCACTAGTCAGCCAACGTGATCTAAGGATCATGAACCACATTTGTTCCAAATACTGTAGTATGTGAGTGTAATTTCTCTAAGTGTACATTCTAGAAAGATCATCATAACCGCTCCCAGAACATTCAAGTATGATATATGTAATTTCTTTCCCTCTTTATGTTTGGGTGGGACTTTTCTAGAATTACGTTTACGGCAATAAGTTATGTTTGTTCCTCTCACTCCTATTATGTAGTTTATTGTTATCTCCTTTTCACTTGTTATGTATATAAGAACATTCTAGAATTAAGTCTATGATATACAACACTATTCTGTAAATATGTTTGTCTTTGTTGCACCCATTATATAAATATGTGTTCTCTCTGAAATATTGTAGTATTTTCTAGAATAAGTAATTTTACTATAAATAGAGCAACTTTGTACGTTTTGGGGAATTAATAAAGTTGACGTTGATGTGGAAATACGCTCCACGATACCAAAGTCTCAGAAGTGGGATAAGAGCCGAAGAGTGAATTTCGTGTTAGAAGTGTGTAAAATAACGTGGGAAAAAAACCGATCGATAAAGAGATTCAAATTAAGAGCGCAGAGTTTAAGAGAAAAATGACAAAAAAGAAAAGAAAAAAAAAAGCTGTCGTTGGCTACATCAAATTGGCATGCGTGGCAAAGTGCAATCATTGTTCGCCTCAACGAAGTGCCAGCCGAGTCAAGAGAGGAGTGACCAAAATTAGGTGAGAGCGACGATGGCGATAAAGGGGTTGAAAGCGCTGATATTGCATGCGGCGTGGAAGGGTGTGATGGCGCAGAGAACATATGTGCAGTGTTGAGAGAGAGAGAGAAAAACTTAAGATTATAAGTGACGAGCATAGGGCTCAATTAAGATTATAAAGTAACGAGCATACGGCTCACTTAAGATTATAAGGAAGCAAGCAGACGGCTCGCTGAAGGTTATACAGTAACGAGCATAAGGCTCACTGAAGGTTATAGAGTAACGAGCATACGGCTCACTTAAGATTATAAA
>JAHXMU010000136.1:2470447-2534960 GCA_019455685.1 Philornis downsi | reverse complement strand
TTTTTTATCGCAAAATAATTACTTAAAAATGCTTGGGAGAAGTAAAGTGCAAAACGACTAAGATTTTAATGCAACTTGAGGGGCTGTATATGCATATTTGTTGTTCGTTTAACTATTTTATGTCATGATGTTCTAAAAATATGGTATTTTGTGATTCTTTACGAAAAAAAGACAACTGGATAGCGTAAATAGTTTCGAAACTATTTAAATTTAAAAAAGCCCTAGAAATTTCAGTGTTCTAAGTTTTCTTGGATGAAAAAAAGGTTAGCTCCGGCGACCTCCATGCTCTGACTGCAATAAAATGAAGGAAGGGAGATATTATTGCGATTTATGGAAAAAAATCCTTATAATATTTTATACTGCTAAACAAAGTTATAAATTTTATGAAAAAAGTCACAAGAAATTGCGGTACAAATTAAGCAAAGAAACAAAGACAAACCACGTATATGGTGCATACTTTTAGGAACATAAAGCTATGAAACAAGAAAACAAAGTCCGAATTCACAACGCATTTAAAGACCATATGCATTTACGTGTTGATGAGGTTCAGCAAGGCACTGGGACCTCCAACGATGGCAACACCTCAAGACGTTTTTTTTTCCAATCCGTCACTTGTAGCTGACATAACTGAAGTTGAAGAGGAATTAATTGATAGGTTTCGCATAATATTACAAATAATCAGATGTGGCCGAAATGGTTATTTTTTCTGAATAATATAGGCGGTGGGCGTGGCCGATTTGGATGAAACTTTCCAAAATTTTTGTTTCCGTAGTACAGATGATCCATGCCAAGTTACAAGAATTTCTACCTAACAGAAAAATATGTATACGAAAATTTCATTTTTAGTTGTATGGGCGGTGGCCGATGGGCGTGATCGATTTGGATGAAACTTTATATTTTTGCTACTCTACGTCATAAAACGCTCTATGCCGAATTTCAAGACTCTACGACAACTCCTTATGTTTATTGCACAAAAATGTATGAAGCAATCCTATTGTGCGCCGCTTAATTAATGATAGGTGGCTGTGTGCGGAACAGCGATCATGTGAACGATGGCCGCGTGTACTGAACGTCGCGCCACGGCCGGTCACAAAATTACCATACGCCGGCCGTCTTAAGTGATGAATGTGAAAAGATATTTTGAACGACTATACTTCATAAATTGTGGCAGATGTAAAGATAAAATTTGATACAAACTGACACGGAAAGGGCTGCGTGTCGTCTCTTCTAAAAAGCCGGTTCAGCGGCCAAATAATATACTGATCATTAGAACAGAATATTTCTGATATTCACGTAATTTCTACATACTAAATTTAGACGATCATATGTCATAAAATGTCGGAAATAATAAGGAGACGTTTATTACACACTCTGCTGATATTTATAGATAGACATCCCGGGCTTTACGTAGGCTCTTTGTAATAAATGATTCAAAAACTATTATAACAAACTGAATATTATAAAATGTTAGGGGTACTAATATTTGACTAAATGCGTTCGGTGAAATTTTAAGTCGATTGAGTGATGTCCCAGCTCTCTAGAAGGTTGGCTATTAGACATCATAGCTGTAGCAAATCTTTACATACCTTCCTAAAAATAGATCTTGTATAATACTTTACCAAATAGTAGCCAGATTAAAAATACTATATTGTAGCATGTGAGCGTAATTTATCTAAGTGTACATTCTAGAAAGATCATCATAGCCGCTCCCAGAACATTCAAATATGATATATGTAATCTCTTGCTCTCTTTATCTTTTCTTTTCTAGAATTACGTTCACGACAGTTAGTTATGTTTGTTCCTCTCACTCCCATTATATAGTCTATTGTTATCTCCTTTTCAATTGTTATGTAAATAAGAACATTCTAGAATTAAGTCTATGATATACAACACTATTCTGTAAATATGTTTGTCTTTGTTGCACCCATCATGTAAATATGTGTTCTCTCTGAAATATTGTAGCTTTTTCTAGAATAAGTAGTTTTAGTATAAAAAGAGCAACTTTGTACGTTTGAAGGGAACTAATAAAGTTGACGTTGACGTTTAAATACGCTCCACGATACCAAAATATTAATCTCCCTTCTTCTGATATGCCCAGTACAAATTGGCAAGTATTTGGAATTTTAATTTTCCCCCACAAACTCCTAGTTCGCAGATTGAACGATCTGAGTTTGTGTCCATTGTTTTTATTTTCAATTCTCGGTAAAATCCTATCGGTTGAACGTATTCCTTTTGGTACCTGCCATACAAATGATTAATTCATTTTTATTCTTATGTTCTTATTTTCCATACGGTTGCACTAGTCAAATTTGACACACATTTAGAGTTTAATAAGACCTTCCATAAAAGGATAATTTTGTGAAATTTAGTTTTATTCTTGTAACTCTTATCAGGTAGACTGACATGATTTGAACTTTTGATCATTAATTTGTTCTATCATTCCCAGTAAATTTTGAGAAAACAGGCCAACTAACTGGACGCTTCTGGTGCCTCCCACACAAATGACCAATTTAACTGATAATAATTCGATTCACATCTTCTATCCGGTTAACTAAAAGTACAAAATTTTGCACACATTAGGAGTTTGTTAAGATTGTATCTGAGAATAAAGCATTGTTAAGTCCCTTCTAGTACTTTACATACAACATTTTGTTTTTCCCACTTACCTTTTTATTTTTAAGCTGAAGCAACTCATATTTTTTTCGTTGTACTTTTTTATATTATTTGGTAAAATTTGAGAGAAATCTGTTAAGAAACCACAACCTTTCTGATACATTTAGTACAAATAATTAACTCAAAATCATTCAATTTGCAGTTGTATTTGGCACATGTTATCCCTTTGGTAGGAAACTTAGTTCTGAAACCAATTTAGCAAAATCTAATTTCCCCCTCTAGGCCCTAATTCGTGGACTTGAACAAATCCTTCACATATTCCTTTACATTGTCTCATAATTAACATATGTTCTATTATGAATATTCTCTACAAGGAATATAAAATAAATTTATAAAGATTCACTCATTGTTTGCCATCATTCATTTTTCATGTCACACAAAATCTCCATCTAATATGGATATATTATTCATCCTTGCAAACAACAAATTCATTACAAGTCTTCTATTGTCTAATGAAGAATATTAGCAGCGAAGCTAAATAAACAAAAAACATCATTCTTATTATTTGTGCCAGATATCAAAGTAGAAGTCATTATTTTCTTGCAATGTAATTTGGCAAATTTGCTAAACATTCATTACAACTGTAATCCACAGAGAGATTGCTTTGGGTAATTTGACTTTTTTCTCTTTATTTTACAAAAATAATATAGGATCGTTATTATATCTACAGTAAGCCAATTATAAATATCTGTTATCAACGTTTGACTAAGTTATATTTCAAAGTATTACGAACATTTAATATAGAAACGAGAATTAAAAGGACTTTGTTTAATTTCCGGTGCAGGAATTGCATTGAATTACGAAAATATGCCACTAATTGGGCCTTTTTCATTTTGAGCTGCGAAATACGGAAAGCTTTTCATTTGGTTTGTACAAATTTACTGCGCTTTCACGAAAATGCAGGTCACACAAATCAATTTCATTTGACACACAATTAAGCTGTTAAACAAATGTTTGCCATTAGAAAAAATATATAAATAAATTGGATCATATATTTATATATTTTTATAAAGTAACTACGTTTAATGCTCTAAATAAGCAATCACTGTTGTAACTATCAGTAACCATACAATTATAGGAAGTTGACGTCAGCATACTTTTGTCCAAATATATAAGCAAATCTTTCAAATATGTGGTTATTAAAAAATGTTTTTCAAGAATGTTTAGCAATGGTTGTTATCCATTGAAGTAATATTTGCATTTGGTTAATAGTTGGAGTACTTAAAAGGCTACCTTTTTCTAACCTTACAACTCTGGGTTATTCAATCCAAAAATAGTTAAACCGAATGTGTTTGGTGACTCTCTTGGAAGAAGTACATACAGACTGTACATTGACCACCAGAACAGATATTTCAGCCAGGTGAACTGACTTATAACTAACTACGCAAAAGTGTGCGGTGTGTGCTGGAAGAAGAGTGGTGTATCGCAAGGTTCCTATCAACAAATGCTCGGAATTAATTTGCAGTATCATTTCTATTGCAATTGAGTGAAAGACAACATATTTCACTATTAAATGCCAATGACAAAAATGGAGGGAATGGGCATGACTCTGCAGTCAATTTTCATTCTCAGAGCTAAGTTTATCGAACACATGAAGTGTGTTCAATTTGGTCTAAATCAACGCAACTAGTTTAAACATATGACAAAATTGAATTTTGAAAAATCAATCCTATCGGGAGGAGCGTGAAAATGAGTTCTATCGTATTTTTATTCCTAAATACTAATTCTTAACCAAATTCGACCAAATTTGACGTAACCGGGCAGAAGACATGAATGTAAGAATACATGGATTAAATCGTTTAAGCTTTAGTGTTGACTCCTACCAATGGCCCTTATTTGCCTTCCGAACCATACCTATTTAATGAAGACCATATCAGTCCACATATCCATATAGCTACATATAAAAGTGGCGAAGCTTGAGGTATCTCCAACATACAAAATATTTTTAGAATATGTTTATATATGTTAACTACGGTTTTGTTAAGCCAAGAACTAACCTAACTAAAAGTGGATCCACTTGATACAAGATAGTTATTACCTTTCCATAAGCTATAATTTACGAGTATCATTGAAACATCGGTTCACTTTCTGACACGAGTCTTATATAAATGCAACGTCTAAACCTGGTTTAATTTTTTTCGTTTTCAATAAACACTCTTTTCGTAAAATTACATAACATAAGTTATTACACAATACTGTTACTGCAGCTAAGGTATGAACGAGACTGAAATGAGATAGAAACGTATGTTATCAGGCGCAGAGAAAATGAGACACCGCCAAGCTGCCTACCAACATAATAAGCACCATCTAATGCACTGAACTATCGCAACTACTACAACAGAATGCCTCTAATCGAACTGTTCCAACACATAGTGGCAACATTTTGTGGAAACTGCGGGATTCGTTGTTATACCTTCGTCTGGAGGAATGAAGGTAGGTATTACTTTATATGGCAAAAATTCAACATCCTGAAAGAAGCGCTTAAAGCAAACATCTATTTGTTGCTTTCGATTAAGTGGTTTCAAAGCCGCCACTCTGCCAAGGCTGTCAGCTGTTAAATGTCTGCCATCTGGAATGTTATTTATTAAGTGAAGGTTTGTCATTTACCCATATTCGTAATGGTGTTTAACAACAGAAGAACGCATAAAAATAGTTAAAACTTACTACAAAAATGATGATTCAAATGTGAGCCAATCCAGAGGTGGTCATTTAAATAGCATTTTGTTTCGTACATAATGGTAAGGTCCAATCATTATAACGAAATACAAGTTTCATCAAAATGTGTGTTTTATTTAACTTTACTTTTGAAACCGAAAAATGAATAACTCACGACGGACAATTAAGCGATGTTCCTCTATCTGGCTCACTGGCTGGTTGATGGACTTGCTAACTGCTGTGAATCTCCATGGAATTTCTTGAAAATTGGAACTGCCCATTATTTTCCCAGATCGTCATCAAGGATTGCAAATGGGCTATATCGGTTCATTCCTTTTATTACCTCCCATACAAATTCACTGTTTTTCCAAGATTCAATTCAAATTGTTTTCTGTTGCACTGTTTTATAACTCCTGATCAAATTCGAAAAAAATAGACCCATTAACACCATCTCCCACCTTCCACACATGTGGCCTATTTAAACCACATATTCTTAGTTTCATATCTACTAGTGGGCTGCTCTAAATTTAGTCAAATTTGGATCACGTTGAGCGTTTACCAAACTAAGGTCATACAATGGAAATGCAGTTCATTTCCACAACCATTTTGGTACCTCTCTTACAAATTGAATGATTTTTCGAAACTCAATCAATCAACAATTAGTAAACTGTAGTATGTAGTCTATATTTTACCCATTACATTTCTTTACAATCCTCTATAATATCGGAGAAAAATCGACCAAGCAGCCAACCAACCTCTCTTCTCGTACCTACCATATAAATGACCATACGAGTATCCATATCTTCCGGCCAGTTGTACCAAATTCGACAAAATTCACCATATGTAATGCATTTGATAATATAAGTATTGAGAAAGAAAATGGCCAGCATTATCATTACCTTTCTGATTGTACGTTTTATCAAATTTTATTTTCCACGAATTGGGTAGCCTGAAGTTATTTATATTCTAGTCAATTACATTGACTAAAATGCGTTGGTAAAATGTAAAAAAATCGTATGGTCACGTCGCACTTGGTATCCTCCATACACATTACATTATTCTTAGTTAGTTAGCGCATTCAATTAGGCTATATTCAGTATAAATGAGCTCGCATCAGGCATTTAGTACTGCGAATGGAGAAGTCCCTTACGCTACCACATATACAAATTGATCGATTTAGCAATTTCTTCCAAACTTCGCGAGTGGAGGACTTCAAAAAGTTACAATTTTGCTCCATTTACTGTGCTTTAATACTTGGATTTTTTTTGCAATTCATATATATAAGTCAGCTATACTGGCTGAAATTTGTGGTTACTTTATCTTGTACTTAAATGTGATTCAGCTAACCCCTCCTGTATATATATATATATATATATTCTGAATCCGATGAAACAGAGTTTTTTATGGCTAATATTGACCAATTATGACATAACGCGGTCCAACTGTGATACTGCACTTAGATCCATTTATTATTCTGCTTTTTATAATTTTATTAGTTTGATGACCTCTTAATCGATCAAAGTGTATTGACTACTAGCATCAATAAATTTCTCCGTTTAGAGATGTGCTTCAACTTAACAACACTTCGATGTAAGTTTTTTGTAACTTCAACAAAATGAACGCTAATTAAATTCACTGTACATTTTCTACATTGAATACTTCCTCTACACGATTACTGAACAAGGAATAGCACAATTTTGCGCTGACAATTTTGTTCGTTGATATTGTCATTGTTTCTGTCCACTCAAACGTGATTTGTATAGCAATTGCAGGCTATTCGTTTATCATCAAACCTAAAACCATATCCTAAATGAATTGGTTTTCCGGATCCTATTTGAATCTCCCTACCATTATGCTATCGACATTTGGGTTATAATACTAAATATTTTTTTAAAATATTTCATTCAATTAAAATACGTGGATGTACAAAATTTTTTTAAGGACAGCAAATTTTTTTATATTGAAATTAAAGATATGCGCGCGACTTGAATTTGGATTAGTTGAGGAAATTACTCATGCCCAACTTGTCTTGTCTTGTAACTAAAAATATCAAATACAAAAGTTAGGTTGGAAACATTTAATTATGCCAGCTCCTAAATAACTTTTGCTTAGTAAATCACAATACTTATATACTGTGGCTATCATTTAAGCACTTACATAAACGTGAAAGTAAAGTATACACGATAGTCGCGGGTTCTAACAATTGCGCCATGGCCGATCACGGAACAAATATAGCACAGTTCAATTTTTTAAATTTTTGACTTATCTTTTTCAAAAATTACTTTAATCAATAAGCTTTAATATTTGTATGTTCTACAAATGCAATGTACGAATTACCATTCAGTATAATATGCCATCAATCAATTCCCATTGGACCAAAGGCACTTGCAGTAAAAACTTCACGCAAATATAGCTAAAAAAGTTAATTCTTACACCATTTCTCCGCCAAAGTATAAAATGAGATTTTAAGTCCAAGACGGCAGCAAATATCGACCGTATTTCATATTGTTACAGTTACAGTCAAGTTACGGGACAGTTTTTAATTACAAACTTTCAAAACATGAGGATTATTTTTGTAGAACTTTTAACAGTTTCCGAGTTAGAAGTTCGATCCGACCGAAACCTATGCAACCACTAGCAAGAATTTTGGTTCACAGTGACAGTGCAATGAAAGTGGGTGTGGCGAGAACGTCTTCTCATTCATAAACCATTATTTTTGGTTGTTCTTAGTCTTCTCTTGCAGAATATAAAGTGAAGTGAAAACAAATACATTATCTTTCCAATAGGTGGCTTCTCGCGTTATGTAATGTGAGAATGGGCACTGCATTTTATTGGAATAAAAAGAATTAAACTTGGTTGTTACCATTTCATTTCAAATACACTTTCATATTTTTGAAATATATGGAACTCCAAAAATTTCCGTTCGAAATTTTTGGTTTATGCGACAGTGTATTTGGAAAAACCTGAAAACGTAGAAAAAAAAAACATTCGAGAATGCTTTTTTAAGTGAAATTTGTTTAAACAATATCTGAGTTGTCCATGATCTCGTTGCATAACAGTACTGTTGAGAAGAAATGGCCAAGCCTGCTGTCATTATGAACTCGTTATTTTGAATATTATCGGCGAAACTTTTCATTCAGTGATAAAGAGTAACAATATTAAACAAAAAGAAACATATTAAAATATTAAAAAGAAAATGTAAAATGAAATGGTAAAAAGAAATATTCTGAAATAACTCCGAAGAACTAAATTTGCATCTGCTATAAACTTACGTTTTTTTTTTTGTTTTTTTTTTTTAATATCTACTAAGTAAGAATTTGAATCTGTGAATTTACATAATTGGCACAAAACTGTGAGACGTTGCTGCAGCCTTCTCAAGTATTGAGGACAAATTAGTAAAAATTATTTGATTGTATACGAGAGCGTTACCAAATTATTTGTTCCAACTAAAGAAAAACAGCATGTTTAGTTGTCACGTAAATGCTGACAACTATAACTTTGAAATGGTTTCATGTTCTCCAGCTCATATTCATGAAATTAAGGGAAGAGTATTGATTATCATGCGATTTAATGAAAAAGCCTCTCTCTCAAAAATAAAATCCAACCATAGTAGATGCTAATCCTACCTATCTTGGCGTATAGCGTACGATCTATGATTATGAAAAGAATGGACGATTCATTTCTAGGAATCTTCTACAAAAAAATGTCCTGCAAAATGTATAACCCATCGTCATTCATGGAGAGTGCTGTATGTGCAATTAATTTTTCGAACTGTCTACCTGCATCGACGTGGTCAGTTGCATGAAAATAAGGCGATTGCGTTGGCTTGTTCATGTTGTTCAGATGGGTCAAAATTCCTCAGCATGAAGGATCTTCCAGAACGTGTTCAATGGGCTCCGCCAAAGAAAATGACCAAAATCACATTGAAAGGATCAGGCTTTTGAAACGCTGCCAAAACTTTATGAGACAATTGGAGAAAGAGTGTAAAAAACAGAAGCCCGGATCATTGATAAAAGTTCGTATTTTAGTCGCTAAGTAAGAGAGCAACTATCTTTTGAGAAAGCAATTAATTTAACTTTGTATAGTAAGGAATGCTTATTCCTTGGCTCCAGTTGTAATGTTAGCATTACGTTCAAAGTGACCAGAAACTGACAGAGATGGCAAAGAGTGAGAATGTTACCAAACAATTGTCTGTTACCATTCGGCATAAATCACCTGTTCCCTAAAATAATGTAGTTCAAAAAGGGAACTAGGAAAATGTACATGAATTTCCTTTAAGAGTTACTTATAATGTTTTATAAAATGCCCGTTGCTATTAGAAATGTTATGAGTGTAATTGAATATCACATACCTTAAATCTAACATCTGTTAATACCGCTATTAGTTACAATATAATATAAAATAATAGAAAATTCAGTTGACATGATTAACATTTTGCATGACCAAAAAATGTTTAATTCAAACAGTTACTTGTTTTGGTGGAAATAGTAAAAATATGTCTATAGCTAGTTTAAGAGACGTATGTAGTGAAGAAAATCCAGTAAACAATTTAAAGGAATTTTCGTTGCCAGCAGATTTTGAAGAAAATTTGTTCATGACACTTGATTTACAGCACGGATTGGCAATATTTGCAATTGTGTGTTCTTATTTAAGAACTTCTACCATCTTATGCTTAATATCGCCATCAATTATTATGTACAATATACGATAAATTTCACAACAAAACAACATTGCTTTCTACTAATGCTTATGCTCCTCACACAATGATTTATACAATTCCCATTTATGATTCATTTGTCTTCATTTCTATCTCAAAGTTGCTGGGAAAGTTCACAATGCCAATTTTGAAAGAAATTTTATTTTTGCGTTCAGTAATATTCTTTGAGGATTAAACATTCCTGCCAAGTTATATTATGGATAGATTGTCATAGAACTGAATTACAAGCAAAACATTTTTTCATAAAAAAGATGATGGATGATTTTCGGTTGTCATTCTTTATTTCGTTAATAACTTCTGGCCAGCAAATTGTCGTACGTCATTGTGCAGTGGTCAAAGTGTTTTTTTCTTTAATTTATCTTATTTTGTCTTTTCAGTTTTTATTTAGGATTTAAGGATTTAAGTTTTTAGATTTATGATGGCCGTATCTGTGAGTTGTCATTTGCAGTGGTTCGCTGCACCTGAGAACTAAACAGCAAGAAATTCCTCTAGTATGCGGGCATTTACACAGAACAATCACATTGATAGGCTAAGTACAACTTCCGTGATTAGAAGACGTCATAAACAGAAAAATTGTTACGAATCCTCCACTAGTGGATAGCACTTTCAGCAAATTCCATTCTCTTTGCTTTTATGCAATAGGATGAGGGTGACATATACAGGGTGGGGCAGTAGAACGTGCATATTTAAAAAATATGTAGATTAAAAAATAAATACAAAAGGTATGGTTAAAATAAATCTAAGGCATTGTAGAGTAATAAATGGAGTTTATTTTTTAAAAATAACATCATCTAAATGGTGACCCTCTCTATGACGGTACTCCTCTAACCGCAAACGAAAATTATTGAAAACTTTCTTCAGTAATACTGGTGTAATGGCTGCCATATCACCACGGATATTCTCCGTGAGCTGAACGATGTTTCTTGGATTATTGCTGTAGACTTTGTGTTTGAGATATCCCCACAAAAAAAGTCAAGATGCGTCAAGTCTTCACTACATGGCGGTCATGGGATATCACCCCTTTTCGAAATCAGTCTGCCAGAGAACATCTGCTTCACCACCGCCATTGAGTCGTTTGATGTGTGGCAGGTAGCTCCATCTGGTCTGGCTCCATCTGATGGAACCAAGTTCTGGAATTCACTATTCTTGAACTTTCAATTTCTGGAGCCAAACATCCGTCCAATATCTCAACATAGCGTTCCGTATTAGCCGTGACGTTTTGGCCCCGCGCATTTTCGAAGAAAAATGGACCAATTATTCCTCTGCCAGAGATTGCTGCCCATACTGTCACTTTAGAACTATGCAATGGTTTCTGGTGTTTGATTTTGCGATTTTCACTGTTCCAGTAATGACAATTTTGACGGTTTACGAACCCATTCATAAGGAAATGAGCCTCGTCAGAGAAAAGGATATTGTCAAAATTGGGAAAATCGATTAAGCATTTCATTAGTAAATGCGAGCCTTGCTATGGAGTCAGACTCTTTCAGTTCTTGTGTTAATTGCAGCTTATATGGATGCAGTTTAAGATCCAATGTTAAAATTCGTAGCAAACTTCGTCGCGATAATTGTAAAACAGATCTCTTGCAAATCGACACTTGTGAATTTCCTCGTACTGACTCCATAACTCCCTCAACATTGTCTTCGGTCCTAGATGTTCTTGGGCGACCATTTGCTTGTGGTTTAAATGTTGAGCCGGTCTCTTCGAAACGCTTTACCCATATTTTAATTAAATTAGCACTCGGAGCTTGACTAATTCGCCGTAGTCCATATTCAGCACAATATAGTCGCCTAGTAGCAATATATGAACGAGAGTTCTCGTAAAATGCGCACACGCAAAATGTGCGACGCTTCCCGTCGAAGTGATTCATAGCGACTAAAACTTCATGAGCCCGCCGACCCAGTCCAGTAAAAGCGCTTCAAAGACATGAATATATGATAACATTAATTAACTACGTGTTAGTGCAATTAAATTCTCACTGTTGTATTTTTTATAAAAATGCGACTTTATTACGAAAGCATGTTTACAAATAATTCATTGAAAGTATTGCCCATCGTTAGCTACTACTTTCTCCCATTTTTCTGGCAAAACTAGAATTCTGTCCCGGAAAACTATTAATCTTTTGAGGCTATCCACGAATCTAACCATTCCTTGATGTCGTCGTATGAGTGGAACTGCTGGTCAGCCAGACCGTGCGCCATCAAACGGAATAAGTGATAATCGGACTGCGCACTGTCTGGGGAAAATGGCGGATTGGGTAATACTTTCATTTTAGCGTTTCCAGGTAGGTTTGAACGCGCTCAGACCCGCGAGTCCGTGCATTGTTATGCTGAAGAATCACTTTTTCGGGCCTCTCCGCGTATTGTGGACGTTTCTCTCTCACAGCTCGGCTCTACCGCATTAACTGAAGTCAATACCGATCCCCAAAAATGGTTTCGCTTACTTTCAATAGCTTGTCATAAATATCACCGACCCTTTACAATACGATGCTGTTGTTCACAGGCGAAACGTCCCTTGGCTTTAACTTATAAGGAACCCAAGTTCTTTGCGGGTAACTCTTAATACAGAAGCAAGCTCTACCTGCGTTTGACATGGATCCCCATCAAGCAATGCCGTCGATTCAATGTCTTCTAAGGTTTTCCGTCTTCGTTCAGGCGAACGGTCGTTAATATCAAAATCACCGTTTTTAAAGCGACGTAACTAATCTCGACACATTGTTTTACTTAAAGAAACATCTTCGTAAACGTTTTGAAGCTCTCAATGAGCTTTAGCCGCCGCTTTTTTTTCGATTGAAAGAAGAAAATCAGTACTTCCCGCATATGACGATTATTTAGCACAAAATCATACATGTTCACACAACCAAAAGAAATTACTATTGTGTCGAGACAATGTCTATGTTTACCAAATGCCTAAGCTTGGCCCATGATGTTTAGGTTATGGCAAAATCAACTAGCGCCATCTATTTGCAAACAGCGGGAACTTAGTTGCGCTAATAATAATTTGTATTTGAGGTACTACAAGGAGTATGGTGGCTTCATCGACTTATCCTAAGTTTTACAACGAATTCTTGATTGGAAAGAATTATAGGCTACTGCAACCTGTTAATTAAAAATCACGGAGAAAAGACTGAATTTCGCAAAATCGGCTAATTTGCGTGACAGTTACCATAAGGGATATTACTTTTGTGCTAATTTTTACTGACCAAGAATGGATTAAATTTTTAATTTGTATGGGAGCTACCAGAAGGAGTGCCAATCAGTTTATTCATAGTACAGGGTTTATAGCACGAATTTTGGGTAAAGAAGTTACCAGAAGAGGCGTGGCTCATCAGCCGATCTTTTTAACTCTCGCCAAGCAATACAAAGCAATACTATGGAGAAAATTTAAGTTAAATTTATTTAATGAATTAAGATTTATGGGAAAAAAATCAGCAATTTCAAAAGATCGGTCGATTTGTGTGAGAAGTACCAGCAGCAAAAGGAACGACCGATACAGCCCATTTACAATCCTCTGCAATAATCTGGCAAAATATTAGGCTATGTCAAGTTTTACCGGCCAGTCAGCCAGACAAGCAGGCGGTCAACGCTCAATCGAATTATAAAGGCATGAAACATAGTTGATCAAAATATGTTTGGTACTTTAAACGCGTTTCTCTAGGTGTTACATTTGCCGTAGACGTATAAAATGGGTGAGAAAAAAAATTAAGATTGCCTAACGATATCATAAGGAATGCACAGCTTTCGTGCTCAAGAATCGCAGCTTGTGTTTGTATAAAACTTACATCTGAATTTGCAAATATGTCCAATTTTCAGTGCTGTAATGAAGATGCATCGTGGAAGGAAGCACCACAATGGCTTAACTAAAACGATTCCCAAATCGATACAGGATTTCAACAACACTACAGTTGAGTTACGTTGCCATGCGGTTGGGAACTATATTCACTTTTTGCAGTTTTCTCATTAAGAAATCAAGCCGCAAGCTCTTCCTATTTTAAAAAGTTGCTTCAATGTCAGATTTGGGTGTAACTTCCTGAAGCCCAAATTTCTAAAGCTGGCTGTCAGCCATACAAACCACAGCACCACATATTAATACGTGAGCAGGACAAGGACCGATACAGGATAACAAAAAAACAATTTAAGGCAATAAGGAAGATGTATTGCTTATATTTAAATGTACTAATTCATTACATAGAGTTATCCATTTTTCAGTTTCAAAAATAAAAAGTAAAGTGAAGTAAACATAAAGCTATGATTTCGATGAAACTGTTATTTCATTATAATGCTAGGATCTTGCTATTACACAATGTCATACAATACAATGTCGTTTAAGTGACCGGCTCTAGATTGGGTGCATCAGTGGTTCTTTTGAGGTAGTTTTCGAAAAAATATGTCCCAATGACTCCCTCAGACCATAATGGGCACCAAACAGTCACTTTCCCCGAACCCCATATCCAACAATTTTACTTGTTGGCGTAACCATCGCTGAAAAAAATTTTGTTCGATTAAATTTCGTATGAATCACCACTTTTGTAGTAAGTTTTACGTACAAATGTTTTTTTTTTTTGGCATACATAGAGTGATCCAATTTAGATCAACTACGTATCGTTTTGTTCGATAATTCGCAGTCGTTTTGAAGGTAATTGCACGATGCCTCTCTAATAAAAACCTTCGCCACTTTGGCAAGCCATCTTTACAAGCCTCTCATAAGGTTAATTTTTCGTCAGCAAAATCGTTCGCCATACACAGGAACAGATGGTAATCGTTTATTGCCAGGTCCGAAATATGTACCTATAGATGATGTATAAGGAACTTCCAACCAATCTCCTGGAGTACAATTCCTCCACCATTGGTCTCAGATGGTCTAATTTTTGAGAGTACAGGTCCGAATTAGGGATTTGACTGTAGGGGCGTAGCTCACAGCAGACGAAAAAATGCATAATGTGAGCTAAATTTGACTAAATTCAGTACAACTACAAGAAAGTTATAAAGCTAATTTGTATTGGAGGTATAAGAAGAAGCGGTCAATTTTTCTCAGCGCTTTAGGGAATTAAGCGAATATAATGAATAAGAACTTACCGATTGGAAAGTACAGCAGAAAAATCGAATTATGGAAAATCGGTCAATTTATATGGGAGGTCCCAGAAGGGCCCCGGTTCCATTTAAGAAAAGTACTTTGGCAAATGCTCAACGTGTATCAATCTTTACTAAATTTATTGGAACTAAAGTAAAGACATAAACGTACAAACATATGAGAAAATCGGACATTTGTGTGGGAGGTACCAAAATGACCACATATAATCGGTCGATTTTTTCAAATTGTGAACTGACATATTTCTTTACACAAATTGAAACAAGTATTAAAATTTTAACTTTTTGAAGTCCTCCGTTTGGAAAATATAGAAGAACCAACGACTTTTGCTCACTCGACAAATTTGTATGGTTGGCAGTGCAAATAACTTTTATTCGCAGCACCAAATGCCTGACGCGATCTTAGTCATACTGAATAAAATGGTATTGAAAGAAGGATACAAATTTAAAATTATATGAGTTAAATTATCATGTCCTCAAGCCAGCCTTCGGTCAACCACCAGGACAGACATGCATCGCTCAATAGATTTTGAAAGTCACATTTCTTTGAAAAATACTTGGTTCTTTAAATGTTTTCTTCAGAGTGTCACATTTTTGCCATATCAAATGATATATTCCTACATTTCCCCAAAATGTTCTTATTATCATCAACGAATTCGGAGTTACAGCGAAAAAGCTTCAAAACGTTGGTCAATTTGTGTGGGGGTAGTAAACGGAATGGATCGATATAGCCCTTTTAAAAACTCCGACTATGATCTGACAACATATTAGGCTATGCCAAATATTAAGAAGTATCATAAAGCCTTAAGGCAATTGTCTTGCCTATCATACAGTCAGCGAGAGAGAAAGACGGAATTCACTCAATCGATTTAAAAAGTCATGAATCTTATTCGACTAAAAGATATTAAGAACCTTTACCGCTTCCTTCTAGAAGGACGTTTTTTCCTCCGGGTGAAGGTCCAAAAATTACAGTGCTTAAAGTTGCAGCTCAATTATGCAAACATTTAAAAATTATGACAAAAACAGAACATCGAAACGTAAGGATGTCTGTTTGGGTATACCGAAGGATACTTGAACTTAATTAAGTTAATTTCTATAATACACAATGTTCTAAAAATATATTTTGACACAGTGTACTAATTTTAAAGAGCGCGCCGATTATGCTCATTTTCAAAATAGACCAAAACTTATGAAAATATCACTACATGCTTAATTAATTATCTTCAGAAAGGAAAAACCATTATCGGCGAATATTATGCTAATTTATTGCAGCGCTCAGGTGATCAAATTTGACGAAAAAGAAAGTGTTGTTTCATCAAGACAATGCTCCAGTTGACACATCACGATGACCAAAATAGATAAATTAAAGTTCGAATTGCTTCATCACGTGCCTTATTCAACAATGAGGAGGTGGAGTCTGCGTTAATTCCTATTTTAAGGAGTTTAGCAGTTCTTAGTATAAACAGAGTATGGAAGCTATTGAATGTCGCTGCAAAAAGATAAAAGTAGATTATGTTGAAAAATAAAAAAAAAAAATCCCAACTTTTTTATGTCGGCTAATTTTGGGATCGTTCTCGTAGTTTGCAAATCTGAATTTCTAAACACGTCTCATTTTGGGATTTCGCCATAGGAAGAGTATTTTGCCGGTACTGATATGCAATCTTTGGATGTTTGTATTTGTTTATGTGATACAGATTTCTTCAATTTCGTATTTGTAGTTCAAAATCGCAAAAACTTCCGCACATTTTCGATGTGCTAAAAAATTTGGAAAAAAATTCGGATCCAGTCTCCATATTTGAAACAATTGGAAAAAATCCGGTTCCGGTTTCGAGATTTCTAAAAAATTTTCCAAAATCGAAGTTTGCAATTGACTCTTACAGATACGATATATGACTTGTAATCAGTCAGGAAATAATGAACGCTATACAAGTGCAGTCAGTGTCTCTCACGAAAAGTAAAACTATGGTTTCTTTACGAATAACACTCTATCTGTGACTACATATATTTTGAGAAACACCATCGAAATTCAAGTAAGGACTCAACAATTTAATGTAAAACCTGCTACTAAATTACGATCGAAGTAAAACCTTTCTCGGCCATTTCCTGTACTTCTGAATAACTTTTGATTGACGTGTATTCCATCAGAAAAAGAAAAGGAATGAAACCCAAAAACTTTAATGCATTTATGTTAACTTTACAAGTTTCGTATTGGATTATCTTCTGCAATACAACTGTTTCATTGTATCAGTTTTAAGGACGTTATCTCTAGTTGTCTTCATCACACCGGATATGTATTCGTATATACAGTCTTATGAATGGCGTCATCAAAGTTTCCTATGAAATAAGAAATGAACAACAACCTCCCTCACTCACCTCCCCGAATGCTGGGACTTATGAACAATACGTGTGAAAACTTTTGAAATATATTGACAAGTTAAAAAAAAAGTTACATTTTTTTTGTCACGTCTTCGTATAACTAAAAATGGTTTCAATGTTCGTTTGTAACGAATTTAGTGTACCTTCAGGTGATAGTTATGGCACAAAAACGGAAAATAAACTTCTACACGTTTTGTGTGAATAATTACGCAGGGGATCAAAATACAATTTTTTCGCGTATGTGGTTAGTGTAAGATTTGTTTTTAAGTTCGTGGAATTGAAAGTTCACCATAGAATAATCCCGGAGAGAAAACTACTCAGAGATAAAAAACTTTCGCATTTTTTGTGAGTTTATATGAGATTTCTATAAATGCGAGTTTTTCTAACAATGTTTGATACCGTAAATAGTTTTACATGAAACTGGAAGGAAATATCAGTCAAAGTCATGATGTCATGATTCATGTTTTACTACATTTGATTTTAAACTACTTTAATTCTGTTTAAGGATTTCCTTTGCAGACAGTTTAGTTATTTTTTATGTTATTTCATTTCAATTATTTAATACTGGAAATTCAATTCCTTAGACCTCCTCCTTAACTCAGGTACTGAACTCAGGTACCTAACTTAGGTATTGATTTTATCAAAACATCTCTCTTGGGACCAAAACAGGCGAATTTCACGGAAGTCTGGTTGCGGAATAATGCTCTTGGTGCCACAATTCTACCGTGCGTTGCGCGTCGAAACATTCAGGACCAAACACAAATATCAATGCTTGAGAAGGCTGCAGTAACATTTCCCAGTTTTCTGTCAATAATGTTTATATGATCATCATATACAGGCAGCATATGGCTTTTGTTAATAATGTACCAGTCGCTTTAACTGCAATTTTCCCCGAAATTATCTTGTATGTTATATTAAAGAGCTCGCACAATAGACTGTCGACCGATCTAAATCATCCTTTGGTGTATAAAGCCATACTAAAACTTTTCGGTGTTATTCTACAAAGTCGTTTAAGGTTCGTTGGAATACCAAACTCAACCATGATCTCATAAAATTTGTAGCATATCGGACTGTCGAATGCAGCTTTATAATTGTAATAAAAACACTACACCATGGTCACCTTTTTCTAATACAAGAGATGATATACCCAGATCCCATTCAATGGTCATGCATTCTTCGGTCCAAGTCGTGTTTGGAGGCTGAGGCATGTTAACTAACCGTTTATATCTACCGGTCTTAAACAGCTCTGTCGCCAGGCCATCAGTACCCATAGTTTTGTTGTTCTTATGCTGTGATACCGCTATCCTATTCTCATTTTGATTCGTTGTTGGTCAATCTATGCTATCATCGGTAATGAGCGTGATATCTTTGCTTGCTCTGCCATCAGGTACTAGTAGCTAATTGAAGTTCTATATTTTTATTTGTTATATGATCTGTGTATCAGTGGCAAGATTTCCATCGGTTTCCTTACAGAAGAGATTACTTCAGACCAATATATTCTTGCAAAAACTGATGTTGATGCTAAAATCTATTGAAATAAAAATTCAATGAATGGAATTTGAGAGAGTTTCTCACATTCGATACGCAATCTATTCGCAGATACACTGAATGGGATCTACTTTTTAATGAATATTCCTAAAGTCAACAAAGACAAATCTTTTACTAGTACTAAATGTACAGGAAACAGGAATCAGAATCGCTATTCGTTTCCAAAGTTTATGAGAAAGATTATATCGAAAATGCGCAGTTTTCACATATTTATGCCCACATTGCTTATTCCATTTAGCGATATCCATCTTTCTTGTCGTCCATGTATTATTTTTTTTGGAAAGGGTAGATGTCACAATTATAGACCGAGTTGAACAAATATAAGCACTCGTTTTAATTGTTCCACCGGTTAAACCTATTAAATATCTGTGATATCCGTCCATGTTTTGATATAGCCCCCACACAAATTGGCCGCTCAAGCCAAGTATAGTCATTTTTGGAGATTGCGGTTTCGATATCAACTCAACTAAATTTACTACAAAAATATATATTGCTTAATTACTCTCTAAACTTCTCGTAAATGAACTCTGTGAACCCATATTTTGATACAGCTCACCAAAAATCCATCTAGTTTTTTCTACAGTCACACTTATTATTGAAATTAGATGTTTTTAGTGCATATAATTTGGTAATTTTGAATTCTGCCATGATTTTATAATATCAATGTATGAAAGCTAAGTCTTAGCTTAGTTTTATCTTCTGCATTGGAAAGAGCTTCAATTTAAATTCAATTCATGTCACCTAATCAAGGGCCATCAGGAATAAACTTAGTAGATGATTATTCATATCGATTCTAGCTTTAGCATGACCTCCATTCAATATTTGTCACTTCCAGAGGTTTACTGATTTACATACCTTCACTCAATATTCTTTGTTGCAAAAGTAAGTAAGCAAGAAGAACCGTAACAAATTTCAATGTTCTTATCTCAAAAATACTATAAATTAAAACAGTCGCTGAATAAAAAGAGTAAAATTAATATTCTTTTAAGTCCTCCATTTAGAGCTAATAAATGCATCGTTAATTTTTGCTAAATAGGCCAAATTATGTGTATCCAACTCCAAGGAGCAGAGCAATGCTGTCCATTCTTGTTCCCAGAATTAAGTTTTCCACGGAACGAAAAATTTAAACTTGAGAATATACAACTAAATTTAAGTAAGTTGTGGCGTACTTTCCGGTCAATTTTTTTAATTTTCACTAACCATTGTAAGAAAATGCAATTATCAATTATCAATGCGAATTACTGTTTACAGTGGAAAAAATAAGCTTCAATAAATCGGTAAACTCGTAAGCGAGGTAATTTAGTACTACTGCTTGTAAAATAAAAAGCTAAAAATAGCAATCCATCATTTATATGAGAGCTATTAGAACGGACATGTATACTTGGTTGATTTTTCTCAAGCTTGGATTAATAACTATAGATTGTAGGGGAAAGATAGATTTGGAAAATTGTAAAATTTGTATTTGGGGTACCAGGATGCACGGTAATGCAAACCGTTTTCTTTTTGAGACCCTACTTTTTCAAATGACTAACGTGCACCAAATTGAACTAATTTTAGCTGAAGGAAGTGGGAAAGGGATATCCATTTTTCGGCTTCAAAAATTAAGTTAAATAAAACACACATTACGATTTCGACGCAGCTTTTATTTCATTATAACGCTTGGACCTTGACATCACATACGCAATACAATGTCATTTACATGACCATCTCTGGACTAGTTGAGGTTTTGAGGTAGTTTTCGACCATTTTGTTCGCACATTTCGGACGGTATCTCGTCAATAATTTGACGAATTTTGGGTTTCGAATACTCCAACGTTTGCACATCATCCGCATAAACACGGCCTTTGACGTAGCCCAACAAAATTGACCCTGCCGAAAAGTAAAAGTACGCTTTCTGGAAACTTCTCAGGCAATAAAGCCAAAATCGGTCGTTTTGTGTGGCTCGTGGTACCGTCTTGTTGAAACCCGATACGATATTCATACCTAGTTCAAAATCTTCAATTGTAGGGCAAAAAAAGTCGGTTATACATATATGGCGATGGCGCTTTAAATTAGCGACTCAACCGTTATGGTTGGTAACAGTTCCTCCAGCTTCATTTTTTGAAAAATACGGCCCAATGACATCTCCAGACGATAATGCGCACAAAGCAGTCACATTTTCTGGATGCAATAGCTTTTCCACATCTGGATTATTCTGGCACTACATGTGAAAATTTTGGTTGTTGACCTAAACACCGAGTGAGAAATGAGTTTCATCGCTGAAGGAAATTTTGTTCGAAAAATTAGCATTGAAAGCGCGTTGCTGTAGCACACAAACAGCATATCTAAATTGTTGTGAAGGGTCAGTCGGCTTTAATTATTCCGTGAGTTGGACTCCATATGGATCGAGGTGCAAATCCAAATACAAAATTTAATTATTCCGTGAGTTGGACTCCATATGGATCGAGGTGCAAATCCAAATACAAAATATGCCATAATGAACCGTAAGATAGACGCAATTGTTGAGAACGCCATGCAATCGACAACTTCGGATTATCCGCCACATTTTCACAAAGAGAAGCGATATTTCGGCAGTGTGTGCATTGCTGTGATGCACAGACCTGAACACATCGGTAACGCTTCCAGTATCTTCAAATTTTTTTAATAATCTTTCCAATTCTTTCCACATTAGATAAATTTTGATGACCATAATCACCCCGTAATGCACAAGAAGTGCCCACGTTTAAATCACCTCCATTGTAGTAATTTTTAACTATTTTTAAGCGTTTTTCGAACGATCCATATTTGTAAATGATAGACCTTTCACTAAATATGTAACACTTCAGATGATAGGCATTTAACAGCTGATAGCCTTGACACCATTAAATGGATAACCCATTATTAACCTAAGAAAATATGAAGTGAATGGGTCATTTGTATTGGACGTACCAAAAAGCGTTTGATTAATGGTTAATTTTATCGTAATCTACCAAGCGTTATAAAATAACGTAATGAGCAAAAATGTAGATTGTTGCTTATTACGATTGAAGAGTTACAGGTACCAAATAAAATTTTGAGAAATCTGTCAATTTGTGTTTGAGACAGCAAAAGGGCTGAGTCTAAATAGTACATTCACAATCCCCAGCTGCCATCTGAAAAAATAGGAGGCTGTGGTAAATTTTGGAAAAACTCATGAACATTTACGACAGTTATCATATCTGCCAGATAGTCAGCCTGTAGGAAAAGACAAGAACAAGTTCTACAATGTAACACTCTGTTCTTTACCTTTCACATAAACTGATCGATTTTCGGAAATTAATTTCATGTTCCAGAAAACGTCATAAAGAGGTTTTGCCTTATTTTCGTGTATTATGGTAAGAAAGAGAGACAAAATATGTAATATATGAAGTCCATAAAATTTCTTATAGATATTTTACTTATAAACGGATCACCAATTGGATCTATATGTATGTTGAAACTTCATAAATATTATGCGCCTGTTTAACCTTTACTTGAATAATAATTTTATGAAGATTTTAGTCCCAAATATGTCTACAACAGCAAGACACAAATTTTGAAGATAATGTGTCATAGTATTGCCCACCTTCACTACAATAATGGGCAACCGATCTATTCCTCCAAAAGGAAACTTTGTGGCCCACTCGTGGCAAAGACGATGGCTGAACTTGTATTCTTCTTAAAACATCTGAAAAAATTGGAAAAATTATATAGGAAATTTCACATACGTTATTTTACCTACAATGTAATAGTGATAAAACAAAAGTTGAAAAATTAATAATTAACGTTTGAAACGATATTTTTAATATTGCCTACAAATTGCACCCCATTTTTCTTTTTTACAATTCTGCCCAAAAAGACTTTTCACTACAGCACCTAAATGACCAATTCTCTGATAAAACTCATAACAACATGTTCATTTTTAAAAAACTTTTTTAATTTTACTATCAAACCACAAAATTACTAACAATATACAAATTTTCAGCATTTTTTTTATGCAGGATCAATTTAATGTTGCTGCAATTTACAATATTATTATTACAAACGCCATGATGAACGTAGTATATCCCAATATCGTAGATTAAGGTGCTAAAAGTTTATTCATTAAATATTCACTCCTATAGCACCTCGAGGCACATTCAGTACTTCTCATAATTTTCCAAAGACTCGTCATTTAACAATGAAGTCTTTCAATCATTCAAAGCATCAAAAGCGAACAGATACAAGACGACGTATCAAAGTATTCGTATTTAGAGTTTACGGCTCAAAATAAAAAAATATACGTAGAATTGTGAAATGAAAAACTATCTCTTTGTTGCACAAAAGGATTTAATCAGAATGAAGGAGTTTTTGTAGTATTAATATTGAAACAACAGAAATCAACCGTTTGATTTGATGGCAGGAATAGCAAAAAAAGGATAAATGTTAGATAGAGATTGCATATTTCGAAAAATGCTTCAGATATAACCAAAATAGGAATTATGTTGGCACTACGTTTAAAAATGCAATAAATGGTGGAAAATTAAAAATTCTAAAAAAATTTTGAGTGGGAAGGCAATTGATATATTTCTGCAAGGTGGGGCACGAGTAATCACCCTATTGAAAAATTGTTTCCATTTTTTTTTGCGCAACAATTCGTCGGTTGTGTTGGTGTAGCGTGAATTTCGTTGCAGATTTCCTGGCCGGCCGACACTAGCGGGAGCAACACTACGGTGTTTGGCCACTCGCCGCGCAATTGGGCATTATCTGGCGGTCCGTACGCAGAATTTTACTGAATGATTTAAAGATGTGCAGATATTGCATCAGCTGTTAGGTGTTGACCGCCAAGTGCGTGTAACCTGTGCTCAAGCCATTCTGGATCTTAACGAAGAGGAAGACGATTTTTCATCAAAAATCATTATGAGGCTCATTTCCATCTTAGCTGTTACGTGAAAAAAACAATATTATCTTTTCTGGTGCCCCGAAAATCCGCGTATCACCAACGAGAACCATTACGACCACTCAAAGTTACTGCATGGTGTGCTGTTTACGCTAGAGGAGTCATCGGAGCATTTTTCTTTGAGAACGCCGCGGACCAAATGACGATTGTGGACGGCGCAAACTACTAAGCCATGATTACCCAAGTTTTTCTTACTCAATTAGATCAATTCGGACTGGAGAACAGGTGGGCCTAACAGGACGGTGCAACGGTGCTCTAACCACAACCGATATTCTGGAGGAAGCTTAATCGCTCATTTTGGTTATTTGACTCGGCTGGCCATATCTCCCGTTTTAACCGTTCCAAACTTATTTTTATAGGGTTTTTTTGAAGTCGCGGATTGAAAGGTAAATATTCGCCAGGAATGTGAGAACCTATAGCCCGTTGTTCCGGCAAGAGTGATCGAAAATGTCATAAAACGGGGCCGTTTGGTTATCAGCTTTGGCGGAGGAAACTTGGCTGATATTATTTTCTGGACTTGGTAGAATAAATTCTAATGGATCAAATAATCATATTTCACAATCAGAACCAGCAAAAAAACATCAGGTGATTACTTTTGCCCCACCTTGATAGAAACAAGGTTGCCCTAAGGAGAGCAGCAAGAAACCAGAGTGTACCAATTGAGTACCAGAGTACCAATTGAGTCCTCATTTTTCTGACCAAAGAGAGAGTGTTTATTCCCAAATGCTATGCCCTAGTTCATTAAAAAAATCCTTAAAAAATTGCTAAACTCTAAAAATGAAATACATTACATTTCGACCCATTTTCAAACAAATTTACCACCAGATAAAATATTTGTCTTAATTTTTGCCATTCAGCAGAGATGACACCTTATACGATATATGAATTGGCAACATACACACAGTTTTTAGTTAATAATTAGAAGGCACAATTGCTCAAAAAGTAATGAAAACTATCATTATGCAAGCCTAAAGCATGCAGTTGTGGCGTTAAAAAGTTTTCAATCACATCAAGATATCGTTTCCCATTGATAGTTACCGATACGCTGTTTCCAAAGAAGTTTTCAAAGAAGTCAGGTCCAATGATTTGTCCTGACCAAATTGCACAACAGACTGTCACTTTTAATGGATGCAAAGGTGACTGATGAATAATTTAAGAGTTTTCCATTGCCCAGAACCGACTAATCTGTTTATTCACATATCCATTCAAACGAAAATGTGGCTCGTCACTCATTATGATTTTTTCATGAAAATCGGGGTTGTTTAGGGCGAGCTGTAACACCCTATTGGAGAATGTACGGCGGCGTAAATGGTCTTGTGGAAGAAGCTCTTGTGTCAACTGAATCTTAAATGGAAACAAATGGAAATCCTTGTGCAAAATTGTGGCCAAAGTTGTTCTTTGATGACCAAGCTTCTGAGCACGCTGGCGAATTGAGGTTGATGAATTATTTTGAACACTTTCTTGAGCAGCAGTAATGTTTTCAGCCGATCTTACAGTACGTTGTGGTCCATATTTGGCTCTATTAGTTACAGTCCCTCTTTCTTCCAAATCATTCACTACACGATAAATAGTGCGTCTTGTTGGGACGTTGTTTCTCTCAAAAATGTCACTTTACTTTCTCATCGTCACAGTAAGCGATGAACGATTTTGATAAAATGTTTTAGCAATTAAAACACGTTGGTTTATCGAATATTTTCCCATAATAAATTTGCCACGTCTTTACTTCACGACTGCCAAATATGATCTGTCAAGACTAATGTTTACCAAATTGGCGGCAAAACAAAGTAGTGTACCTTCTCGGCGGACACCTTGTGTCAATACTTTCCTTTTTTTCTTTTATTTCACATTCAAATTTCAAATTCAAACATTCACGTTATTAAATCAAGAAGTTAAATATTTTGTGCAAACATTTACTTAATAGTATACAGGGTACCTATTTTTTGCTTTTATAAAAGTAAAGTTAAATAAATCACACATAACGCTTGGGTTTGATGAAACTTTTATTTCATTATAATGCTCGGACCTCGCCATTATAAACGAAATATTCGTATAATGTTATTTTGTTTTGAAGTAGTTTTCGAAAAAATATGCCCCAATGACGCATTAAGCAATCACTTTTTCCAGATCCCATGGCTTTTCCACAATCACTTCGGGGTTCTCCGAGTCCAATATGCGACAATTTGGTTTTTGACGTAACCCGTTTCCAGCTTCATCGCTGAAGAAAATTTTGTTCGATGGAAAGCTCACATTTGATTCACCACTTTTATAATAAGTTTTAACTATTTTTCCGTGTTCTTTGGTTGTTAAGTGATCCATATTCGCAAATGGCATACCTTTCACTAAATAAATAACACTTCAGATAGCAGGCATTTAAAAGCTGACAGCTTTGCAAGACCGGCGGATAACTCTATATTTGCTTTTTTTATGCAATGGAAAGTATATTATATTCAAGTTATTTTTTACAGATAAAGTGAACAAAATTAAAGAAAAAAAATTCATTATTTATTCATTCGTACACTTTAAATACTGTTGTAAAAAAAAAAAACAATTCTCTCGTACCAAACAAGAATTATTAGTAACTTGTGGGATATCATTTGCGTCTAAGAACATCCGAAAGTTGCTTTTGCATTGAATTAATTAATTTGAATGTTTCTCCTTCGCTGATTTTGTTCCATTGCTCCATAATGTCGTTTTTTTTTAGCATTTCTTCGGTGTTGTGACAGATTCGAAAATCTCTAGTAAGACCCATAACTGATTTATGGGGTTCACGCCTGGTGACTGAGAAAGGGATCAATTGATGCTTAGGATCATTATCTTGTTAGAACCAAAAATCTTCTTCCAGGTTCAATTGTTGTGCATTTTCATATAAATTTAGTTTTAAACTGTTTAAATAACTATGTCGATCCATTGAGAATTCTATAAAAACCATTTTTTCAATACATTCATCTGATGTCCTCTTTCTTCGTCAGAGCGGAAACCCTGCTGTTTAGCACAGTTCGATTTCTCCGCCCAAAATATTTGTTCCCCAAAGATGAAAACTTGCTTTCTTCGAAAAATTTATGCCCTTTCCCAGAATTCTAAAGTGATTTCTACGTACTCGTTAGCAAAATTCATCCATTTCTTTCGATTGATATCGTTTCTTTCTACGCACTACGTCTACAATAGTTAGCTTTCTTAATATTTTTCGTACGACATCTCCATGGGTGTCTTTACCGTAATCCTCTATTATAATTTCGGTGATCTTGGAAGCCGTAGGATTTTCTTTTACTGATATAAAAATAGTTTATTTCTCCCCTTCGATCAGCCTAAGTAAAATAGAACCAATGGATTGAAAGCTTTCAATTGCATATTAGATAGTATTATCGCGGATATGGGGGGTTTGGAACATCGACAAATATTTGATCAAGAGGTTTTAGAGAAATGAGAACGCAAAAGCACGTATGTAAGTATTAAATTCGGGGTTTATTTGACTGCAAATATATATTTCACCTTCAGGGCCACAGTGTTAAGTTATTGATGATAGTTGGATAAAATTACAATTACAGTTCTTTCAACGATTCTTTTCCTCTATGCAATAACTGAGGATTACTTAATTGACTGAGATTTAGAGACGAACTGACTTATATAGTTATAAGTAAAGATTGATAAGCCTCCGTCTATTAACGAAACTTACTGCTAGAATATTGTTTGAGTGATTAATATAAACAAGAGGAGAAAATACTCATAATACAGGAAGGATTATAAAATTAGGACTATTTTAAATTACTGTTGGGTTAGGATTCAAACAGATAGGAGAGCGACTTCTAAAAATGATTTTACCAAATACCCGCAGGGGGTTTCCTTCGTTATGCAGTTGTAGGATAATTCTTCCTTTATCGGCACCGATTTCTTTTATTTTAGAGCTCAGATTTTCACTTCGGAGCTATCTATCATCGAGTGAAATCGATTAAAACCAAACCACTATTGTTGAACGTAGTTAAACCTTCCTTTCCATGAATTGAAAAATGAATGTTGTAAAGTAAAGTAAATTATGAATTGAATTGAATTTGGAAAATTAAATTGAATTGTATTCAATTAAATTTTATTGTTTTGAATTAGAATTGCACTATATCAAGTTACACTGAATTAAGTTTAATTGCATTGAATTGCTTATGTGAAACAGTTTGTAAATATTGTAAATTGTAAAAATTAACTATTCTCTTTGCTTGTGTAAAAGCCTCTTCAAACAACCATGTAACTGTAAAAACTTCTATTTTGTTACGCCCATATGGCAACCCAGCGGGGCACGGAGGTCTCTTGGTTGAAATCAGCGGGATACTTGATCTCTTTTTCCGTCAGCCGCCAACCGGACTACTTCGCCAGCCGTCCTCAACATACGAATAAAACCCGATAATAATGTAAGTTAACCTTAGTTCTTCCACAGAACCTCCAATCTCTCTCCCGGCACCTAAGTTCCAAATTACATTTTCAGACCAAATCTGACAGATTTACACACTAGCATTTGCATCGACCTTTGCAATTTACAACTATTTTGTGGCTTTGTTCTTTAATATCGCTTGAAACACTTTTGCGTTGTAAAATGTTGGTGCGGTTTCCCGAAGTATATGTGTACGAATAACTTTGTTTTTTGGTACATAGCGTTGCCACATCGAATTTCTCTATTGTAAAAAGATATGGCAAAAGCTCAGAACTTTTGAAACATACCAAAAATAGACTGCCCGACAAATCCATGTTACTAATTTGGTAAATAAAATTTATTGCCTATAATTGGTTAAACATTGAGCAATGAAGTGTGCGAATATTTATTCTGGTAAGTGTATATCGATTTGGCCTGTTTCTCTGATGAAAATAAGTGCATGTTGTGTATTTATAAATAATCTTGCTCAAATTTGTGGCGCTCCCTTAAACAATACCGTATATGAACAATACCACTGTATGCTGATTTCACGTAACAAATAAACAGTAAAATTGATGAAATAATCTTTATGGAAATGAAGTTGCTGTACATTTTCACATTTTTCCTGTACATTATTTGTTTTACACAGAGCTTTGTAGCAACCAATTAGCAAAATTTCAACAAAATCTCTCGAAAATGTAAAATGAATCTGAGATTTCAGCAGTTTTTCTTAAATTGCAAAACGCAAGCGTTTGTTGTGGATAAAATTTACTCAAACGATTATGGTTCGATGTCCTTGTTTCTACCGCATGTCTATAGAAATGAAATGTGGGAACCATGCGCCTAAAACCTTATTTTGCTCCCGTGCTTCAGTAACAAAACACCTAGAAAATCTTTGATTTCCCAGTTTGCATCACACACACAAAGTCAGAAACAGAAAACTCTTGCTCTAATGAACGTTCACGTGAATGTTTATTCCTTAATCCGTAGGTACGCGTGTGTGTGTTTAAGTTTAAGAGTACTAACGAGATGTGTCAGCACAAAAAGGAGACAATATCAACAGCAAAGTAAAATGAAGTTCCATAAAATGCTGATGGCGACAATAATTTGTGGGGTCTATGCACGCAAGTGCTACACGTACATGCGAGCATTGCTTTCCCATTTGTGCGTCTAAAGGAGTAAAACCCTCTACTTGCCTCTGTGAAATGGTTGTACGTGCTGGTTTATCTACGTGTATCGTGTTCTTAAATCTGAACAGTAGTTGCCAATGGTTATTGGTGAATATGTAGATATAGGAAGTACAAATAGAGCAGTAGATAGTAAGTCAACGTAGAGACAGAAAGGGTAAATTTACGATTAAGATTTTAGTCTCCATGAGACTTAAGCAACAGTTAAAAACGACTTTCTGTTCAAAATGAATTTTAGTATGTGGAACGTTCATTTTGAAAGTGATTCGTGTTAAACTTTCCATTTTTTGGCGGGTATTTAATATTCAGCAGTAAATTGTGTGAATAATAGCAGTAATTTGTATTAAATTTGAAAACAATCCTGGAGATTTGGAGACATATAATTTGATTACATAAACAATTTTGACAAACTTGTGTATAATTCCATATTGTTTCAGTATTGTAAAGAACTTGCCTTACGTGTATTAATAATGAATTTACCTGAATTAAAATTGTACAAAATTTGAAATTTTTATTCCGACATCCTAAATACCGAAATATTGATACTAAGACCAATTTTTATATTCCGACTCATAGACCCGAAAACGAACTTCTGATTTATTTTATAAAATATCCACTGCAGCAACGATAAGCGCGCTGTTCAAGTCCATTTTTAGGAGGGTGTCAGCAAGCAAAATTGCTAAGCACCGGACATCAGACAAAAGTTACTGTTTGGTTCGAATTTTGTACCTCCGCCATCTTAGATCCTTATTTATTTGGAAACGACGTTGGTGAGGCCATCAGCGTTAACGTCAAGCGCTACAGATCAATGATAATAAAATTCTTTTGGCCCAAATTGAACGATGGACGAGGACGACATGTAAGGAGACGTAAACTGGGCCCCAAGACAGTGGGTGTTAAGCCAGGTAGAGTTTTTCATATGTGGTTTTCATATGGGTTTTCTTCAACATAACCCAATCAACCCCTTAAATTTAACCGGATATATGTAGAGGAATCACAGCTACTTTCGATTTGTGTCATCGTACAAAACCGAGCTGGACATAATAAAAAAAGGATTTCGCTAAAAACTTTCACACAGTACGTTCTGTTCTGCATTGGTCCGTCCTATTTGGAAAACTAACATGTTTTTGATTGGTTGAACAAATGAACAATTTTTTAATTGCTTTAGGTATGTTATAATGAAAAATAAGACTCGTCATAATATCAATGCAGAATAATGTCTATGCCGTTATCGACAAGAAAGAAAACAAATTCTCTTCCATCCCATAAATGGATAAAGGAATATGTGGAACGTAAAAATGCATTATTGTTATTCATATCCGCAAGAAATGAAAACAATTTTATTCTATAATGCCCTATGCAAGATATAAGTGCAGTGAAGTGTGATTACCAATCGCTTTATATAGGGTATTTTTTAAGATTTAAGTTTTTCAGGTTGGCAGCACTGGTTGGTAATGGCGACCAAATGTCATTTGTCAAAGTAAAAAGTGTACAGTACATTCTGCCATTTCATCATGGAATGACGTATGATCAACCACAACGTCTAATTTTTCTGAATTTTTGGCTCATTTCTTGTTGAACGGATACGTAAACAAGCAAAACTGTCGCATCTGGACAGATATTGCGATTTAACGCCCCTTGATTGTTTCATGTGGGGTTATGACAAGTCGCTAATCTATGTGGACAAGCCGAACACTATTGAAGCCTTACAGGATTACATAACGCGGGTTATTCGTGGAATAAAGGCCGAAATGCTCGAAAAAGTGACGAAAAACTGGACCTTCCAAATGGACATTTTAAAAATTAAATGGCTAAGACTAATTTATCGATTCCAATAAAAAATGTTAGTATATGATGCAAATTTGAGTGTTTTGCTCAATTAAAAAAAATACGATTAAAATATAACGCTATATACATTTCAATACATTTAAAGGCGTCGCCCAAGGTTACTCACAAGTGCTTTCCACATTTATTCTCCCCTATGCGAAAAGTGTCTTCTGACATCCTTCCAAAATGGACGATGTTCCTTGGGACTGTTCTCTGTAAGAAGAGCATTAGTGATAATACTTCTTATATGGGAAATGGCTTTCAAAATATTTCCCGTTCAAGTTATTTGTACAGGCTGGCGTACCAATCGTGCTACGGTGTAACAGTAACTGTCAATGGGGACTGTTATTTAAAGATGTTGAAGGAGTTTTGAACCCAGAACTGTGTCGAAGACGTATCCGTTTCAACAGCATTTGGTTATGGCGGAGCTCCAACGCAAATTCCAAACAAATTAATATCCAGAAACCAGGTCACCTGACCTGGCTGCAACAGACTTTTTTATGGGGGTATGTCAAGCAAGAGGTGTGCAAAACAAAACCAAGGAATTTGGCTGAATTCAAGCAGTAAATTAGAACAATAATTAAGGCGTTCTTTTCTGATCAGGGGGGTTACTTTGTATTGCGATGCGAAAGAAAAATAGCAGCTAATCGAACACTTGGTACTCTTTAACGCGTTTTCGTATTTTCCTTTCGCATCTAATTTTTCCCCTTTTCGCAAATCTGGCATCACCGCACTCTGTAACAAGAAAGCGTATGCCAAAATCTTTGTTTAAGCGCAAATATTTTGTGCTAACAAAATACCAAACGCAAAGAAGCCGAATCATGTAAGTAAACAAATAAATTTGTATATTTATAACTAAATTATTATTTTTTAGGGAAAAGCCGAAAAAGTTGCAAACTCAAAAACGGCGATTTGAAATTTTAGTTGATTTTATGCTGCAACATAGCGATTTGGCCTAAGGACGGCTACATTGTAGAAATGCCAAACAACGCGCCAACTATTTATGGGTAAAACTGGCGGACGATCTCAATTCAAATGAACCTCCTATGAGGGATGTAGCTGAATGGAAAAAAGTAACGTATTATGTTTGTGTATTTTTATGAATGTTTGTGATATATGTGTATACATTAGGTTTGGTTTAACCTAAAAACCCATCATTTTGTGATCACATATCTAAAAGTTTAATATTAGAGAGGGAATTAATAAGCCAAATACAAATGTACATTCATAATAACTCACCACCACAGCGTTCATACTGTGCTTTAATTTTCTATTGAAGTATAAGTGTTCATTCCTGGCCGGTCGGATCATTTGTATATGGGTACCGTCCACTGCCCCAATCACCCCAGCAATGTCACATGTCTGGAGGAACGCTCTTTTAACTTCGTTTTCCTCTTCTGCAGTTGCCTCTAATTTTATGTGCTTGGGACAGAGTATTCGCTCAATCACCATGCAAACTTCCTGTAAGCAACGCGACATAGATTGCTGCGATAGTCCTAAGAGATGGTCTTGCACAATTTGGTGTTGATACCCACCTTGGCCAAGCACTTTCAAAGCAGCGGCCATTTTTATTGCGTTTGGAATTGCTGTAGATCTCTTTGGAACGATGAGGTCGTTCTCCTCCGTGTTCTCCTTGTAACACGTTCAACATGTTCATTTTCTTCTTCCAGCCATAACGCCACTGAATCCATCACTATTTAATTATTTTATATTATTTTTTTTAATAAAAAACACGACACGCACATTTATTCAAAATGTTTTTGTTTGCAAGTTTTGACGTTTCATTTTGTGATTTCCCCTTCTTGGTTATTTTAAGGTGCCAGTGTTGCTCATTTTTCAAATTCTTTTGCAAAAGTTATGCACTTATCGCATTTACCTTGCGCATCGAAATTGCTTTCGCATCGCAATACAGAGTAACCCACCAGGTGTCCCATATGCGTGAACGAACGAACGTCGAAGTCATTTATCGTCTATTATCTTTAAAACCAATTAGTTATACAAAATAAAATTGAATTTACTATATAGTAAAACAAAAATAAATGAAATACATTGATAAATTAAAAAATAATTTGAATTTCTTATTGTACCGTATGTGGTACAATACCCTGTGTATGCGAAATAATTTTCAGTCCCATTTTGATATATCGGAAGAGTCTTCATAGACATTTTTTATATGATTGGCTTCGTTTTTTTATGCGAGCGCTGTCAACCTTTATTTTCTTTTGCATATCTAAGTATGTATTTTGCTTTACGAAAGATGTTTTCACATTTTTGTGTGAAATGTGTTTTATAGAACAATTTTCTATTCTTTGTTTGAATTTATAAACCTTTCTTACTATATATAAAATGTGCTTTTTAAGACATTTTTTTACATGAAAAGCGTCTTTTAATATACATACTTTTCTTTGCAAATTGTGGCTTCTAAGACACATTTCGAAATCAAAAATCTTTCCTATTTGAAAGGTATTCTCCAAATCGTTTTTTATATAAAATTTGTTTTCCAACACAGTTTAGTAAATAGAAAGGATCTTTCAATATAATGTGTACAAATTGAATATGCGCATTTCAATACGAATTTCAAGACGTTTTTTTATATAGGGAAACTATTCATGTAAAAGTGATTTTCGGTGTTTGTATTGCAAACACGTTTGATATCTATACCTTCATCCAACGAATGTACCACCCCGTTGGAAGCATTTTAGGCACCAAGCATATTTCGACCAAATGTGTTTAATTGAGTTTCCAAGTTTGTCTGGCTGACTGGTGGACACGATAGCGGTCACAAATCTTTATTGAAATTCTCAAAACTTGGCTCAATTCAATATTTTGCCAGACGATGGTGGGAAATGTTAACAATTTCTATTCTATCACTATCTTCAAGTAATGTTTTTGACACTTCCTACATATAATGTATTGCGTAAAAACATGTAGCTGATTCCCCGTATTTCAAACGTCTGTATTTTATATATATTTTCTAATGTTTGTATCAAAAGTGACTAAGATATTTTTGTCATTTTTCAAAGTAGTTAATAAGCAAAGTATCAAATAATTTTAGAAAAATACATTACACTCCACAAATCTGCTTACTATCGGAAGCATAGATTATTGTTCATGGCGTTGGTTTATAATTCTTTGCAAAATTTTATAAAAATTAACCAAGAGACCACAGGCTTCTGGTATCAATTCTTTGCAAAACTTCATGAACTTCTAATAAATAATTTATTTCACATATATTCTTGAATCCATACGTTTTAAATGGTTATACTAAATTCATTGCCACTCATCATGCGTTTGCCCAAGAAGTTTGTGGAAATGAAAACGGTCTTTCTCCTGTACAGATTTAACGAAATATTAAAAATTAATTTTGTACCTGTCATCCTTAATTCGTAGACTACAGCAGCTTATACAGGGTGTCCGTCGAGAAGGCATACTACTTTGTTTGTTAATAATTTTTGAATAAATGAAAGAGAATGGATCTTATATTGAAAAATGTTTTATTTAATGTCGGCAATTATGTACAATATCGGATAAATGTCCGCCTCTGTCAGCCTCACAAATGCGAGCCCTTTTGAGCACATTTTTCGTTACATTATCACACATTTCACACGGTATTTCATTAATTTCATCACGAATATTTTATTTGAGTTGCTCAAGCATTTCTGGTTTGTTTGCATAAACCTTGCTTTTCAGATATCCCCACAAAAAGAAGTCCGGAGCAGTCAAATCAGGCGACCGTGGAGGCCAATCAACATCACCATTTCTTGAAATAACTTGTTGTAAAAAGAGGTCTCGCAGTATTCCATTGTACTCCTGGCTATATGCGATGTGGCACGGTGTTGTTGATACCACATGTTAATCAAGCTCAAAG
The DNA here is from genome assembly GCA_019455685.1 of Philornis downsi. NCBI lineage: Eukaryota > Metazoa > Arthropoda > Insecta > Diptera > Muscidae > Philornis > Philornis downsi. Next base: position 2,499,692 of record JAHXMU010000136.1, on the reverse strand, counting down.
CATGCATTTGTGGCGTTAAAAAGTGTTCAATCATAACACGATATCGCTCCCCATTGAGAGCTACCGTTACGCCGTTTTCAGTTTCAAAGAAATAAAAGGTCCAATGATTCCTCCTGACCAAATTGCACACCAGACTGTCACTTTTAATGGATGCGAAGGTGACTGATGAATACTTTGAGGGGTTTCCATTGCCCAGAACCGACTCAAATGAACCGATTCAAATGAAAATGTGCTTCGCCACTCATTACGATTTTTTCATGAAAATCGAGGTTGCCATGGGCGAGCTGTAACATCCTATTGGCATATGCCGTATGGATGTCCCGCGGCGTAAATGGTCTTGTGGAAGAAGCTCTTGTGTCAACTGAAACTTAAATGGAATCAAATGCAAATCCTTGTGCAAAATTCTGTTCTCCCATAATTTTCACGTAACTCTCTCATCGTCGCAGTAATTGATGGTTTGTTTTGACAAAATATTTTAACGGTTAAAACACGTTGGTTTGTCGAATATTTTTCCATAATAAATTTGCTACGTCTCTACTTCACGGCTGCCAAATATGAGCTGTCAACACTAATGTTTGTCAAAATGACGGCAAAACAAGGTAGTATACCTTCCCGACGGACACCCTGTTTGTTCGCTAATTGTTTCGCAATCCTCTTCTAGTACTCCGTCTATAAATTACTTAATTTAAACCATACAGTCCTTCATTCACATATTTTATTGAATTTTTTGGATTTCTCTGTAATCTAGCATGCGTCACGCATTTAGTAATCTTACTTCAAGGAATTAAAATGATGGACTGCAATTCCATGCCCACCAATTTACATGCGTAGCACCCAAGATGCATATAAATTGGTGGGTTCATCATAAACATCTGATCCTATAATTTTTAAGTGAAGGACTTCAGAAACTAACAATTTTGCTCATTTAAATGTGCTTTAATTAAACACATTATTTGACAAGACAGTTGCGATTTACTATGCCCTCTCATTTCCAGGCTAACGTAAAAGGAGTTTGGGTGAAGATATGACCTAAGATGAAAGCGAGTTCACCTGACCGAAATTTCTGCACTGATGAAGTTGTTCTTGTAAACAGAGCTTATGTACGCTGCACCAATCATTTTATCTCTGTACACCAAACGTAAGTTTTTGGTGTTCGAATGGTTGGATTTTGAGCTACAGTTGTTTCATCACTTTCTTTCCACACTTTCTTTCCCACATACTACTAATTGTGTTACTGACCGCTGATAAAAGAAAACTTATAGGATTGAAGTCCTTATTAAAACGAAATATTTTCTTTTATTTCAATGCCCTTACTGACCCCATTGAGTGTACATCGAATGTTTGTATGTGAGTTGAATGTTTCGTTACAAATTCCAAGTACTCCGAAAATATTTCGTTGTTGTGTTGCTACAATTTCAAGTTGATTTCGAATAAATTAATTTAGCTGCCATACTTGCTTGGAGTTTCCACGTTTCATGTTTTAAAATAAATTTGAAAGTGTCCGCTAATAAAAGAACTAAGAATATTTGAGAGGTAAGTGATAGGAAAATAGGTGATAGGTGAAGATAATACATTATTTCTTAGCACTAAATGTACAATACAAGTAGAAGTGGTGTAAATAATACTTGAAGTTCGTACGAAATAAGTACAAATATAATAATTCGATCAAGATATCTCGACGCACCTTAAATATACAAAGCGTCACTTAAGACATTTTGGAAAGCGTCCAAAATGGAAAATGTCTTCCAGAACACTTCTCTAGATTTGAAGCGTCTACAAAGATGCTTTTCTATGTGGAGTGCGTCCGATGGGGAACTTTCCAATATGGAAAGTACAGAGTAGCGTTTGAACGTGGTAGCGCGTGATGGTACCACGCTGTCAGAGGTGTCAGAAGTGTTTTCGTAGTTAATTTCTAAGACGTTTTGAGAGCAATTTTATATATATCTCATATATATGTATATAAAGTGTGTTCTAAGACACTTTTCTACATGAATAGTCTCCACAACACGTTATTTTGTGTGAAATAGGTCCTGTATGACATTTTTCCGTGCGAAAGGTATTTTACAGGATGTATTTTCTACATGAAAGATGGTTTTTGGGACATTTTTTCCTCATGAAAAGTGTGAAATTAGATATTTTTGTACATAAAAGATGCCGTGTAAGAAACTTTTGTTTACTTCTGTATGTATGAAATGTCGTATAAAACACTTTTGTATAAGAAATGTATCGTATAAGACACTTTTCTTTATGAAAGGTGTCTTATTAGACACTATTGAATGTAAAAATCGATTTATAAAACGTTTTTATACGAAATGTGTCTTATAAGATACTTTTTTATATAAAGGATGACTTATAAAACTCTTTTGTATATGAAAAGTTTCTTACACCCTTCTATATCAAACGTCTCATAAGACCTCTTTCATATACAAAAGTGTCTTATAAGAAACCTTTCATACAGAAAAGTGTCTCATAAGACACCTTTCATATAGAAAGGTGTTCCATAAGATACCTTTAATATAGGCAAGTTTCTCATAAGACACCTTTCATAAAGAAAAGTATTTCGTAGGACCCCTTTCATAAAGAAAAGTGTTTCATAAGATACTTTTCACACAGCCAAATGTCTCATAAGACACCTTTAATATAGAAAAATGTGTCATAAGACACCTTTCATGTAGAAAAGCGTCTCATAGGACGCCTTTCATATAGAAAAGCGTCTCATAGGACGCCTTTCATATAGAAATGTGTCTCATAGGAAGCCTTTCATACAAAAAAATGTATTATACGACAGAGGACTAACACACCCTCACATTTTTACACCAACGCAAAAGCACGTTGGTTGAAAATACATGCAGTTTAATACATCTATGTAATCGTTTGAGAATTGTCATAAACGTTAATGAAGTTTCTTAGGACTTAGAATTATAAATTGTCCGCATTGGCTTCCATTTATTTTACAACCTCTATAAATTGGTTTTTTTTAGCTTTACATCTCTCATATATTTTTCTGTAATTTCTAGTATTCAAGTTTTTAATTCGTATATTTCTGTTTGTTTCCTCAAAACCTCTTCCTTCATCTATTCCACATTTCAGTGTTTTCGTATTATACGCACCTGGTTACTTGATCCGTTTAAATTTTCGTGTTAGCAAAAGTTTTCTTTTAAGACAATTGTTTATTTCCAAAAAAAGAAAACGTTTCTTAACCAATGTTGGTTACGAACTGCATAAATTGGGCTTTGTTTAGAAATAGTATTAGAAAATAGACAAATTCATAAATATCTTAGTATGTCTTGCTCTTAAACATCTCCATTTATTTAGCTACACTATTATGAAGTATGTAAGTATTACATTTTAATTATATCCTTATTCAACAGCATAATAGATAGCACCAGCAATTTCGGGCCCTTTTTATTGCTTATTGATTCAATTGAGGTATGTCCGCTATTCTGCTGGCTGGATGGGGAACTGATATAAAGGATAAATTTAGGCTCAATCTAGATACATGTCATCTATAAACAATTAATGACCAGCCCAAGCCATTCAACCTACTATTCTTTAATAAATATAGACACCATGTTAGTCCCTTTTACTAGCTTCGTATTAAGATTATATTTATTGGCAACAATCACTGTTTATATACTGAGTAAAAGTTATAGGCTACACAATAAATTATGCTATTTTATCGTTGTTATTGATTCTGGTCATTCGTACGTGATGTGCAATTTAATTCAATTTAAGTTTCGAAACAATTCTGTGTACTCCCTTGAAATGACTAACTATAACGAATAAAATGCATTGAAACCCATTAACCCTTTGTTGTCTCTTCGCGAAAGACAACGGCGTTTTTTGTTTAAAATGTCACACAGTAAAAAAAATGTATGAGCAGAAATGTCAACAACAGCTGCCTGCCATACCAAACAAAATCAAGGCAAAATAAGCTTAAAACAATTAAATTTCGACATGGCTGAATTTCATGGAGAAAGTCACCCATGTATATCGCATTTTATTCGTTGACCTTTTGCAGAATTGCTATCCTGCTATTGATTTCAACTGAAAAGAGTTAAAATTCACGAGAGACGCAATGAGATACGTGATAATTTTACTAACAATTTTGTCATTTTAGGCACTGGGTCACATCTAAAAAAAGTTAAATTGAATTAACTAAACAGTTCATTAGTGAATTCCTCAGAAATGCTGAATTGTTTACTTTGGCAATTAAAATAAATGTCAATCTTAATATAAGGGAATTTGGTTATAGTAATACATCGGTCAACAGGATTCGGAAGTGAGAAAAAAAAGGATAATTTTCGCAAAATTTCGGTCTATCTGCCAACGGAGTGTTCCTAAATGTACTTCGACGTTATTTTGTGCCCAATGCCGTATGATAATGACGTACACAATCTGTTATCCATTTCTGACCGTAGGAACAACCCAAGTCGATTTACGCAAATCCGCCAGTCCACGTAATGCGTGGACTATGAAGCTGAAAATTGTCATGCAAATATCTCATTTTCATTGGTAGGTTAAAATCGATAATGGGCCAAATCAGTCAAGTTGGAAAAACTTGTTTACATAATGACTTTTAACCAAAATGCACAACGTTTGGAGAAGACCAAGCCTTCTGAAATGTAATTCTATTAGATGACCTAACACTTAACAAATTTGCACGAATTAATATGTTTGTAGTTTTCACTTAAGTCAGAAATTTGAGTAGAATCGAAACCTGCCTTCTTGTACCTCCCATACAAACTTATCTGCTGACTTCGAAACTTTGTCACACTGTAATTCTCTAGTGGAAGGCGAAATATCATGTCAATAGTCTTTATCTTATGCCAAATTTTTGACGAAATCCAGAAATGATTTCTGCTGCCTTCAAAACAAATTTATCTTTATACATGAAAATTTAGTTGCACGATAACCGCCTATTCTGATCAAACTTTACATGAATTAACAGTTTGACGAAATCGTGTTATGTCTTATTGTCCTCCCTTATGGGCGAATTTATAGTGAAGTGTGGATTTTTTTATATATTTTAACAACATAGTTAACTGATAGGTTCATGTATGTAGAAAATATGGTTAACTGTAGCACAGGAAAGGAGACAAATTAAATCTTACTGAAGTCCCTAATTCAGAAGTTACAGAGGGATCATTATTTGTGCGAAATCGGCCAATTTATGTTTGTATCATCTTAAGGGGCGTGGCACCTCAATATTTGTACCCTCACTAGTTACGATAAAAATTTAATACACAGAAGAAAATGTTTAAAGTACAAAATATATTTGACCAAATAAAGTACCAAGAATGTTTGACCACATATATTTTACGATTTCTTAAGTCGATTGAGCAATGTCCGTCTCTCTGGCTCTTTAGTCAACTCTCCCGTTCTGGAACTTCCCAAAAAACTAACCGATTTGTCAGAATTCAATTTTCTGCCTATATTTTTCAATTTATAGACTGCAATAACATAAATTTTTGCCCGGTGTATTATTTTATTTTATTTGTTTGAAATAATCAACCCACTAACAAAGCTTCCTCTAGTACCTACCACATCTTTGATTGAAGTGAATCAAATTTTGGACACGTTAAAGGTTTGTTAAAATAGGGTCTGAGTATAAAAGTAGACCTCGTTACGACACTCTTTCTGGTACCTTCCATACAAATTGAGCGAATTTCTTAAATTAAATATTTACCCTGTACATGTTAATAAAGTTTGTTTCAATAACCTAAATTTTTGTCTATTGTATTGGTTCGTAAAACGTGAGAAAAAAAAAAAACTACCAAATAATCATGCCTTTTTTGGTACAAGGCCACAAACAAATGACAGATTTAATACTTAAATTCTTATATCTTCCAAAGAGTTGCACTGAATTCAGTCAAATTTAGCATACACTGCGGGATTTGTACACTTAATTCTAAGAGTGAAAATGGACTACATTGACATGTCGATATGCCGAAATTTAATTTTCTGTCTGTAAATTCTAATCCGTCAACTGGAGTGACCAACATTTTTGGTAGTGTTGTTTCTTTTCAATGGTTCGTAAACTGTGCACAAAATGGTCTGCGTAACACCGCCCTATATAAATGACTTAACTTAATCTATACTTATGTCCCTATATTCATGTCGTTCTTTCATTAATAATTTAGCAAATATCAGCATTTTAGAAAATGTAATTCTGCGAAGGATACCAACGTTTAAATCAGCTGATTTACCCAAAATCAATGGTTTGTCTATAATTTTCAATCGGAAGACAATAAGTTTTCAGTAGGTTGCAAAAGTAATGAAGCTTATTATGTTTGGTTATTTGTATTGGGCGTTGATGAACCTCCGATTTACCGCACCCTCTTTGACGGCTTTTTACTATAGCGCTCTGAATTGAAATTCGGATTATCCGCCATATTTTCTCTAATGGAAGGAATATTTTTGCCAATACATACGAGTACATTGGCCGCATCTGTAACACTTCCAGTCTCTCCACATTTTTATAATCTTACCAATTCCCTGCACAGTAGGTTACTTATGAGGACCATAATCACGCCATAAGGCACAAAGTGTCCACATTTGAATCACCACTTTTGTAGTAAGTTTTAACTATTTTTACACGTAAATGGCGAACCTTTCATATCATTTTGTGTATATGAGTTTATCTAAGTGAAACTTTGCAAGGCGGCATGTTTATAGAGCACTACCACTCCGTTTTTGTTTTACATAAGGATTTTCTCGATACTCACTTGATGAAAATTTTAATGTGGTCACGATCCACCAACAATCGGGCATTCAATTACTGCAGCTTTTTCAGGTTTTGTGTGATAGCTTACCGCCATTAGTTGCTCAAGTCTGTAAACAAATGCTGTCAGTTATATTTTACATTTTCACCGGAAAACGTCTCCGTACATCTTTTCTATTTACCATCCTTCCCATAAAATTTCTGCTTTGTAAAGCATGAGTGGAAAGAGCAAATGTCAAACGTAATACATTCGATGCTCATGTCAAATATTTGTTGTACCGTGTAAATACATGTGTTCATACTTATTAACATTAGTATCCTGTCCCATGAAAGTAATAACATCAAGACTTTCGATGTGAACATTTTACATGACTTCATATAATGGGATGGTGCAAAATGTATGCATTGATTTGTGTTAACTTGCACATTTATATTCCAAGTCAATTTGTTTCATTTATAGCAAGTGATTTATTAATTCCAGCAAAATGAATAGATATGAAATAAGTATGAAGCAAGTATTTACTATATGTGGAAAGCAATGTATTACACTATGGGCAGAACAGAAATATTGTACGATAGTGCAAACAAATGGCATAGTTATTTTAAGTTCATAATAGCCTTTTAGGAATATCACTACAGGCAAGTAATGTTAACCTAAGTGGAATAAAATGGAAATAGCAGTATAAGGTTGCACGCTATAGTTGGTAAATGATTTAATACATCATCGTTGACCGGACATAATTGAAATAAAATGTCTGCTATGTAGGACGATGAAATCGTTCAATACATTTAAGAGTTATCAGAATTGGGCTGGCAATTAAATTCACTTTCCTTTTTAATCTTAATTCTAGTAAACGCTTCGCGTGGTCGAAATTTTACTAAATTTAGTGCTATCGAATGTAAATTATGAACTTAAGTATTTGTGGATTAAATAAAATCATTTGTGGCGTCAGGTTTTAGTTTTTCTGTTAATTTTTTTTTTTTTTTAATTTTCCGTGCATTATACGACAATACTACAATTACAAGCAAGAATTTGAATTAATTTTAATTAAACATACAATAAGGCTTTTAGGAAAGTGGGTATCAGTCATGTTCGCTGCAAATTTTCGTATATTTATTCCAACAGAAAGTTGAAGAGATCGCATGATAGATTGGAGCCCTGTCTAAGTCCTCATTTGGTGTAAACCAGATCAACAAGATTTTTGTCTATCTCTGCTGACGAATTCTTATAGATCAGAGACATTCAGGGTTGTTAATTTAGCTTCCTCCGGCTAAATTTAGTCTTTTTCCCTGTTTAGCCTACTTAACGCGTAAAATGTGGATTTAATTTAATTTTTTTTCATAATTTTTTTTACATTGTTTTTGGCTTTTTTATTAAGTACTCGTATGTTATTGCAACTTATGAAAACTAAAACTAAACCAACTACCTTTCTCTCTCACTTTGCGTGAGAGCAGGTCAAAACCTTTTTAATTTTCCTGTAAAATAGCTTGCAGAAATGTTTTCAAAGTAGAACTAAATTATTCGCATGGAGGAAATAAACAAAGAAAGATATATTCCGATAAAGTAAATGTACTGAATTTAGTGACTTAGAATCTAATTATTACAGATTAATTAAATCAAATGCAAGTTTTTCGTTTAAAACTGCTGTACTTGGGTCTTCCCTATTGAGTAAAACTGAGAGAAAAATTTACAATTTCAGTTATATCAACATTTTTTAGAAAATTAACTTCGATCAACATCAATTATTCGAGGAATAGCTGGATTTTGAATTTAGATAAGGTTAACATTTTAATTGATTTCACTCCAGAATACAATTTTAAATCCATACATAATCAATTTATAAAGTTAAATGAAATACAAATATTGTATAGGTAGTATATGCATATAAGTGTAATTTCTCTAAGTGTATGTTCTAGAAGGATCGTTAAGAACACTCCCAGGGTATTCAATTATCGTGTATGTCATCTCGTTTTCTCTTTTTCTGTAAATAGGAAGTTTCTAGAATTGCGTTTACGACAGTAAGTTATGTTTTTTTCTTTTACACTGCTTACATAATCTATTGTTATCTCTTTTTCACCTGTTATGTAAATAAGAATTTTCTAAAAGTAAGTTTATGTTAAGCATCACTATTCTGTAAATGTGTAAATGTGCATTTATCGCACCCATTATTTAAATATGTGTTCTCAAATCTTTTAGCATTTTCTAAAATAAGTAATTTTACTGTTTATAAATAGTAGTAGAGCGACTTTGTATTTTTGGATGAATCGATAAAGTCGACTTTAAAGTGGAAATACATTCCACAATTCTAATTATTCATCAGTAAAATCAAGTGTTTCTTATTTGACCTGTTTTATTTGCTGTGCTAGGTAAAATTATTCTTTTAAGTGTTTCCTCCTGTAGAATATAATTTACAAACGACCATTTACTATAAATTTTTATAATAACTTACACAAGTTCGTTAAATCAATAAACGCACTTTTCATGCAACGAATATCGCTGTTTGTACGGATTTAATGATGGATAAAAAATATTCAACATAATCACATATTTTATTATCTGAACATAGTTTTTGTTAACTTTAACGCACAACTTAACTTAAAGTACAACTTTAAAGTTAACTTTAAAGTGCAATGTATAAGCTTCGCTGGTATATTAATTCAACTATAGCTTGGTACAAATTTTGCCGAAGGAACTTACAAAATCAACTTCAAGTCTGCAAAAAGGCTCTTCTCAATCATTTGTCTTAATGTGGATATCTGGTCAGTTATTAATTTGCCAACTCCAAAGATGCTTCTAAAGTTTCAGTCGAGTCAGATAGACTTTGGCCTTTAACGTATCACATTCAATAACAATATTTGGTACATATACGAGTACTAGATATTGTGTACTCGTACTGGAGTCGTCTTTTTTGAATACAGGTTATATACAGGACGCCTAGCATCCTCGTTATTAACTGATCAAAACCGGGTTTTCCTGGTCTGTTGGAAAACCCGGAGAAAATACGGCATAATTCACAGTTTTTTTTTTAATAATTGCATAAAAAAAAAGCAAGCCAGGAACTGTGAGTAATGTTTATCGTACTGATACTGCAACAGCCAGTCACGTATATTGTTTTCGTAGATTCCGTAGCGGTAATTTTGATGTCAAAAACACACCACGTCAACTGTCGACAATGTCTATAGTATGATGGAAATCGTCAGGTCAATAAGCAATGTTTTGATCGTTTGGGAGCTAACCATTGCGCAAAAAATCGTTTGAAACCACTTGAAAAAGGCTGATTACAAAAGGAATCTCACCACACGAGTTAGAGCAAAAGGAACTCATGGACCGAATTTTCATCTAAAAATCGCTACTGAATCACAACAAATTCAAAACGATGGTGACTAGTGATGCAAAAATGGGTCACCTACAATAACGTCAACAGAAAAGGCTTATGGTGGACGAGCTAGAATTGATGCCCAGGAATATTTTCCAGTGGGTTTGGTGGATTTGGCATGGAATTATCATCTACTATTAGCTACTATTCTATGGCCAAACTCTCACATCGAACCTGTCCTGTCAACAATTACACCATCTGAAAGTATCAATCGGCCAGAATTGACCAGCTTTGGCCAATAATGGAGGAATTGTTTTCCATCAGGGCAACTCATATCTATGATGACTCGACAGAAATTTCTGGAGTTTGGTTGGGAGGTTCTTATGCATCCATTTTATAGTTCGGACCTGGCAATCTAGAACGTGCTTTTGTTCCGAAAGAGTTCGTTGCTGAAAAATTCGCCTGAAGAGAATCTTGTGAAAATCGATAGTTTAAGTTTTTTTGCCAAGAGGGACGAAGATTTCCAAGCGAGAGGCATAGAGAAATTGCCTTCGAATCATTCTAACTATACTAACTAATGCCTTCTACGTCACGCAAAAACAATGGACTTATATTTACTATGAACTATTTATCCATTAGGTGGTTTCAAAACCGCTGGTGTGGCAAGGCTGTCGGCTCTAAAACAACTGTAAGCGGATGTTATTACTTGTTTAGTGATACGTTTGCCATTTACGAATATGGATCGTTTAACAACTGCCGAGCGCGCAAAAATATTGTAGATAAAACTTACTACAATAATGAAGATTCAAATGTGGCTACTTTTCGTTTATTACGGAGTGATTATGGTCATCATATTAGATCTACTTTGCAAGGAGTTGACAATATTGTAAAGAAATTTAAAGAGACGAAACGTTATAGATGTGGTCAAGCCTGCGCACCATCACAATGTATCTACAGCCGAAAATATCGCTTCTGCCCTTTCACCGGCAAAAAGGCGGGTAATCCGAATTTCAGTTCAAAACGCTATGGCCGTTTGATAAACGACTTTGTTTTGAAAATACTAAACTGGACGATATGTGGATTCAACAAAACGGTGCAATTTCAGGTTTTGGCGGCGTCAATTGGCGATTCAATCAAATGCGATTTTACACTGCTAGACTTTTTTGTCTGGGGCTACGTCAAAGGCCCTACGTGGTTAATAGCCAAACGTTGAAACATTTGAAAACCAACATTCATCAAGTTAGCGTCGTGATACCGCCCAAAATGTGCGAAAAAGTCATCGAACATCCTCAGAAGGATCTACTGCTACTGCAATCATCTAAATGACATTGTATTTTGTACATAATGGAAAGGTTTAAGTATTATGAAATCGAAATCATAACTTTGCATGTGTTTTGCTCAAATTTACTTTTGAAACCGAAAAATGGATAACCCGTTATATACTTACGGGCCCTCAAATGAGTATTTCTAGCTGTTATGATTGGAGGGGATCATTGTGTGATTTAGTCGTCAAAACCTGTCAACAATTAAAAGTCGCGACAAACGAGTTGCCCACTAGAAATTTCTTTATTGAAGTTTTCCGCTATACTTATACACATTAGCCATTTAAATTTTTAATTAATTTGAATTTTTTTTTCTTTTTATAACACAAATGTCTATACATCTTTAAAATGTTGTTTAGGGTCACGCCCAGAAAAAGATGCATTTATATTCATCCGAAATGTGTAATGATAAATTTGCATTATTACCACTTTACGGCAAAGGTATGAGTTATTGTGTTATTTATATTCAATTTTACATGATCGCTTACCTATGAAGGGCATATCTAGAATTCGACTTGACCGAGCTTTGCACTTATTTTCCATTTGTTGCGATTATTATTACAGAATGCATCAGAGCGCAGGGTAAATGTCAAAGCTAATACACTTTATCTTCGTACAAGATGTTTGCACTTGTTCTCATTCATATGTATGAAATATGTGTACAGACATATCCTGCATCAGTTGTATTCCTTTGCACTTATCTGAGTCTAATGTTTGTGTTTGCAGTTTAAATAGTGCATTATTGGTGCATGATTTTGTGCGCACAGAGTGTGTAAGGATGTACTGACATGTATTAACTTATACACTCGGAAAAGTCAATTTGTTCCGTTTGGCAGTCAGCTTACAAGAAAACCAATAACAAAAAGGACGAAATAGAAATATTATATAAACAATGCATTTAAATGATATCATAAGCACTTAATTCCCATGTTTACGAAATTGTGCAACGTTTACATTATCAACACATTGGTTGCAGATGATAAATACAATAATCTATAGATGGAGACAATTCAAGCAGCTGATAAGTGCATTAGTGAAATTGCCACAACGTGAGCTGTCATTCTAGTGTTTGAATGCAAAAGTGAAATATTAAATTGGGATGTCAGTATACTGTAGAAAGAGCTAAATGCGTTTTTCATCCCAAGGAATGTCCATTAAATTTTTATTAGAAATTTAATTTTTTATGAGGGAAAAATCAGTTTCATTCATAATAATTATCAACGCCGACAACTTCTCCCATGTAAGAAAAGTGCATATAGTCGCATTATTTTCGTTTTGTGCAATTGAAAATGTATGTTTTATTATGTACCAGTAACCGATTTATGTATGTATATTAATATGTGTTTATTATACAGGAAGTAGTGAGGAAAAACTTCCAATAAAGAATACTGCATACAGTCCGCGCCACCAGAATAGGTTCAAGCATTTTGATAGAAATAACTGTTAAGTGCAGCGACAACAACGGGAGGAGGGGCCTGTGACATTAGTTTTATTTTGAAATCAATCATTTCAAAGAATGGAGCATCAAAAATGAATGCAAAATATATCCCGTTTTGGGGCGCCTACTACTTTTGTTTTTTATCAGCAAAAAAGTTTACATAAAAACATGCCACTGGAGTAGGTTTGTAGGTTTGAGTAGGCTTGTCGGAAAAGCAAGTATTATCAGTTTATACGAATAAGTTAATTTGATTAAACGATTATGGGTCGCGGTAAAGTTTTTAGCACCGAAGAAAAAACGAAGATTCTAGTGCTACACAACGAAAGGCTTACAACTCATCAAATTACTGAAAAGGCGGAACGATGCCAAAATGTAGTAGTCAAATTTTTAAGAGATAAGGAGTGCTGTGGAATGAATATGAAGGGATGTACCCATGCTGCCACATCCCCTGCAGATCGAAGAGTTGCCTCCAACTCTGCTGATTCCGTACCAAAAATTAAGGCTAAAATGGGTGTGTCTGCTAGTCTTTCTACAGTGAGGAGAGTAATTAAAGGAGCCGAGTACTTAAAAGGAAAAAAATTGAAGGAAAAACTTCCAATAAATACCGATCGGAGAGAAAAACGATTAAACACATGAAAAACGCAACACATGACTTAGAACAAGGAGTGGCATTCGGTTGTGTTCTCCGATGAGAAGAAGTTTAATCTTCATGGTCCGGATGGATATAACTTTTATTTCCCTGATCTAAGAAAAGAACAATTACATTTGTAGCGTTGGCTTAGCTGCGAAAGAGGGGAGCGATCTCCTACTATGGCCAAGTCGATTTACAATTTTTAGCGACAAAAATGAATGCTAATTGCTACAAAGGGGTACTCCAAAAGGCTTTCCGGATTTTTCCAACATTTGTGGTCTCTTACAATTGTCGTTCCAACAAGATAATGCTATTATCCACAATGCAAGGGTTGTAAAATCATGGATAAGCGAGCAAAACGTCAATATCTTGGAGTGGCCACCATACTCGTCAGACCTTAACATCATCGAGAACATGTTGGCATGGCTTGTAAGAAAAGTATACGAGTCTCGTCGACAATTTGATGATAAAGCCACTTTAATTTGGCGATGAAAGAGGCTTGGAATGAGATTAACGTAGAATATGTCACGTCCCAGTACAAATCTATGCCTAAACGCATTATGAGGTAATTTTAAGCAAAGGCGGAAGTACAAGTTATTAATTTTAGCTAAACTTACTGTTAAAATAAAAGTAAATATTAAAGAGGTATATTTTTTTATAATAAAAATTACTACTGTTTTATTTTAACCTATTCAGGTGACGCATATTTAATGTATGCATTTTTGACGAGGCAATCAAAAGTAGTCTCCACAGCGGTGCCGTAAATATTTTCCATTTCTTCTGCTATATTCTTAAAAACGTTTGTATGCAATATAAAAATAATGACACAGCCCTCTCCATCCCTTTTTGATTTAACACTTTGCAGTTATTTGCGTCAAAATGCTTGAACTTGTTCAGGTGGCGCGGACTGTAAGTAGCATAAATTGTCGAAGGAAAAATATATTTTATGTTTATTTAGGTCAACCTAAATTATCATAATGGGTTTAATTTGCCGATGTCGGCAAACCATTTTTCCTGGACAGAAACTGAATAGAAATATGTCCAAAAATGCCTCTCCAAAATACAAGATTATTAATTTTTCGGTTTCAAAAGTAAAGTTAAATAAAACAAACACAAAGCCATAATTTCGATGAAACTTTTAATTCATTATAATGCTTGGATGTTGTCATTATGGAACACAATGCCATTTAAATGACTGCCTCTTGGTTGGTTGAAGCAGTGAATCCGTTTGAGATAGGGGGATTTTCCACGTAAGCACGACCCTTGGCGATGCCAAAAAAAAAAAAAAATCTAGCAGCGACAAATCGCATCTTGTTGGCCAATTGGCGTCGCCAAAACGTGAAATTACAATTTCTGAAAACTTCTCATGTAACAAAGCCAAAATCGCCAGTGTCGAATCACGTTAGAATCCTCACTTTTCAAGTAAGTTGTTCTTTGGTTATTAAACGATCCATATTTGTAGATGGCAACCTTTCACTAAGTAAATAACATATCCGATAACAGGTATTTAACTGCCAATTTAATAAGTCTGGAACTTATCAAAAATACACAATAAAATAAGCAAAACAATTACTTTCTAGAGTTCTTTGCTTAGAAATTACGCAGGTCCGATTACGCATTACGTATTTTTGCTGAAGTTGTACTTTGTAATAATGAAGTTATTGCAACTGAATTGAGTCTAGGACTACATGGGTCAAATTAAGTAATTTTGTATTGGAACTACAAAGGGGGCGTGTTTATCCGTACGATTTTTTCACTTTTGCGAGTATACAAAGCCTGCAATATCAAATTAGGGACTACAGGAAAAAACTTAAATTTGGATAAAGTAGTAAACTTTTGTATACCCAAAAAAGAAAAAAAGCCTAATTTTGTAGAATTGATCTCCCTACTACTCCCTACTGATCCCCTGCTTCTGCTACTGAAACTAATCGTATTCATTGAATATTATGCATCTTTGCGTTGAATTGAATAAGAAATAGTTGTAAGTAATTCAATTCTCGCTGATTGCAGTGAGGTTGGGTACTAAATTTTAGTTGAAATAAACTGGAATTGGGTGTGAACGGACGACATTTCAATGCGAGTGAGTCATATTTAATTCAGTTCATATTTAAAATCGATAACGCATATATTGCAGTCAAACACACTTTTTATTAAAATATTCCTTATTCGTCATATATTTAATTATCACATTACAATATATGGGTGGGAACAAATTTTATTTTTTTGCACACAAGAAACGAAAAAAAAAAGTGCACAAAAAATTAAATTCAGTTCGTGTCATAACAAAAAAATGACTTTTCTCCTGAATAGATAAATTTTACTAAATTTGAGGTCGTATTGTATGGTTTTTGCTACAGGTACTTTAACACTAAATTGAATCGTACCTGCAGTTAATTTAAATAAAATTTGTATTAAAAACAGGTAGACAGCTTGTCTTAAAACTAGTATGTGCAGACTTAATAGTATTGCAATTAAACTTGAAACTATTCTGATCATATGTATTATTCACGAAACTCTTTGAACTCAATTTTGCTTTATTTGAGCTTAAATTTGGAAGCTTTGAACCCAGATTTAGGCAAAACTCTTTTTAGCTCACAACTCATAAACGAAATTCCACGATAAATTTATATTTACTTGAAATGAATTTTAAACTAAGATGTAGTAAGAATTCAGTTTTTTTTTTAAGTAATTAAGTGAGGTTGTCGCCACGTTAATTACCTAATTTGTATCTTCAAATTTCAGAAATATTTGTTTAGCTGAAATCAAAATTATTACAATTGTATTTGGGATCGTACTTTTAGTGCATTGTTTTGATTGAGAACTTAATTAATTTTAGAATTTAGAGTCATAATAAGTATAATCCGAGTTTAACGTATTTGTGCCCTTAAGATTCTGTTGTTCTTTTTAAAATTTTCTGACTTAAATTTATGATATTGTTTGAAGCCAGCAAGCTGTTCCTTAATGTTAGTATAATTATATTTAAATTGAAGAAACTTGTTCGAAAAAATTTGATTATTTTTGTACTTACATATATTAATTACGTAAAATTTTCAATAGTATTCAAACCAAGTTAGATGTAGTCAATTTAAGCTCGTTTCAAGACCAAATTTATTAACATTGCGGAGATTTAGACTATCATTACGTTCGTAAAAACTATAAATAATCATGTGGGCGCCTGAATAAAAAAATATGTTTTTATCCGTCATACAAATCTAAGTCGTCCGTACCCCGTTCAGTGAGATCACATGGCTCGTCCCATTATCGCAGGCAGTATAAGTTTAGCTCAGAGCAGGCTAGGCACAATGACCCAAACTTTTGCTTAATAAACATAAAGAAAGATGAAAATTTCTCAGAAATTTCCAACAAGTTGACCAAATAATAGATGTTGGAAGGAACAACAACAAACATAAAGAAAGATGATAATTTTTCAGAAATTTCCAACAAGTTGATCAAATAATAGTTATTGGAAGAAACCTATTTAATATACCGGGTTATCCATTTTTCGGTTTCAAAAGCAAAGTTAAATAAATTTCATATAAAGCTATGATTTCAATGAAACTTTTATTTCACTATAATGCTTGCACCTTCCAATTATGTACGAAATACAATGTCATTTATTGGTTGCAGCAGTGAACCCCTCTGAGGAAATTTTCAATCAATTTCACGCACATATCGGGCGGTATCTCGGCAATAACTTGACTAATGTTGATTTACAAATGCTCCAATGTTTGTGAATTATCTGCGTCAACACCGTCTTTGACGTAGCCTCACAAAAAAGTCTAACGGCGTCAAATCGCATGATCTTGTTGGGCAATTGACGTCGCCAAAACGTTAAATTACGTTTGCTGAAAGTATCTCATGCAATAAAACCAAAATCGAACGTGTTGTGACACTCGTGACACCGCCCTGGTGAAACCACATATCGTTCAGTTCATAATCTTTACATTCAAGGCAAAAAGGCCAGTTATCATATGGACATAGTCCTCTGAATTGAAATTTGGATAGTCCATCACAATCTCACTAACGGAAGCGATGTTTTCTGCAGCGCGTACATTGCGATAATGCGTAGGTCTGGCCACATCTGTAAAGCTTCTAATTTCTCCAAATTTCTTTATGATTATGCTAATTCCTTGAACAGTAAGTCGATTATGACGACCATAACCACCCCCCAATGTACGAAAAGTGCAGTGAATCATCGCTATTGTACTAAGTTTTAAGTATTTTTACACGTTGTTAAACGATCCATATTCGTAAATGACAAACCTTTCACTACATAAATAACACTGCAGATGACAGGTATTTAGCAGCTGACAACCTTGCCAGAACCAGCTGATATCCCTGTATATGTGTTCTTAAGGAGAAGGTTCTAATTTTATGTGTGGCTATTGAAAAATACTTGATAATACACAATTTCATTGGGGAGTCGGTGTGTTTCACATATTTATGCTGGGTATATAAGCTTCGGCCCTCCCGAATACCTGTGCAACTGTGTGCTCACTTGTTAATTTTATTACATTTCGACCAAATCGCCAATTCGGCATTCTATCGACCGAAGAACCTGAATCGATCCCGAGTTACCGAAACTAGAGTTCCTGATCACCCAAAATCGTTCTTAGAATATCATAACGAATGTTGTTGACAGCACAACTATCACAGGTCTCAGGCGGTTAGCTAAAAACGTTCCAAGAGTTTTCTTAGAGTCACTTCGAAAAACAATCCGTTTCAACTCTGAGTGGTTTAAATAAATATTGCAACTTATCATATATCGAAGCCTATTATGCAGAACTTTAATTCCCCAATAAGCTGATTTCAAAAATGCCATATTCCGTTGGGCCTCAACATCTACTGACCTTAATTATTTTGAATCATTTATATTATTAGTTAAGGCAGTTCTTGCTGTAGTCATAGAGGCAGTGAAAAATAGTCATATTGCACATTCGTTACTGAGCATGGACGTCGTTTAAGAGCAATTATTTTTAAAAGACGTTAACAACGTTTTACAACAACGTATTTTTGTCCTCGATTTATATCACGAATAATTCGTACTTGAATGTTTCCATAATCAGGAACCTAAATTGCCTTTTTATTCTGTAAGGTTTTCTATATTCCTGAAGACGGCGGATTCTTATCCTAAGCCGAAGCAAATATGGCGTTGCAATTTATATCAAAATCATGACGTCATGACAATATTTTAGGCAACCATAAAGTTCAATTCAGCTGCATTTGCAATTTTATTTCCAAAACTTGCTATAGTGTAATGTTTATTGCCACAAATAGTACACAAATCTGTTAAGTGGAGAGAATCGATTTATTCAGTAGGATTGCATAATTCTTCTGGAATGAAGGCTTTGCTATATTTTACAGCGCTTAGGTGATTTTACAGTTATTACTTCTAGTTATTTTTAAGAAAATAAGAAAATACATAAAACAGGGTGGCGCACTAATCGCACTACAACTGATGTGAAGGTTTTACATGAGTCTCGCTGTGAAAGCCTTACCTATAGTGTGCCACCACACAGGTGCTGTTTTCTAATCATTCACTTTTCTTTTTTGGTTATGTGTTCTTTCTTTCTTCTAGCGACAGCAAGCCCCCCTTTGGGGTACTCTAACTAATCCCGAAGGATTAGCCAAACTACCAGAGATTGGAAGAAGGTCCCTTGGAATAGCTTCCTCAGGTCCCACTCCCTCACTCGGCCAAAATACCTTTGTAGCCACTTGGGTAGGGTAAGAGTTGAGCCAATCTAGGAATACCTCGGATAGATATGAACAGTGTTTTCCAAGCTAATACCTTCCTTCACCAACGCGACATGAAGCAACACAAAAGCACTGAAAATACTTGTTCGGGCAACCACAGCCAGCACGATGCTCCCACTAGGGGTCCAACACCATTGACCAGGAAGGAACAATGTTCCTTGGGCCCCTGGTCACCCGTGCTACCAGAAGAGAAGAGCCCTCTGGTCTGGGTTTCGCAGACAAGCTACTCCAGTTTTGCTTTATCATACCTCGCATGGAACTGGTAATCCATAATCTACAGCATAGATTTTCAATGTCCGAGGAGAGAATATCAACACAGCAAAGTACACCATGCTCCTATCGTAGTGCATTAACCAGATCTCTCTGGTCATACAACTATATTTACGGAAAAGATAATTCTTCTGATACCTCCCGACGGCTTCTCTATGTCCGCACCTGTTGCCAGGATGTGTCTTGTTTAACTGTGACTCTCCCCTTTACTTGGTTTTCGAAAAACGATTTCCAAGATCAGTTTGATATCATATTATAGGTGAATCCCAAGACATAATCCACCTTTTCCTAGGGCGCCTGGCACAAGGCCACACTACTTTGTTTTTGTTCGCAAGCATCATACCCTTTGCCTGCTTAATTACAGGATCAGGTAGAGAGGCCTGAGTTTTAGGAGTAAGCGGTACAAAGCATCCTAGAAAACACCCGCCTACCCACACTAATCGCACTACAATAAGAAATTCAAATAATTCCGTTTAATCAATGTATTTTATTCATTATTTTATTGTACACAAATTTAAATGTTATTTTATACAGCTAATCGGTTTTGAAGATGATATACGGTAAATAATCTCCACGCTCATTGACGCATATGCGACACCTGATCAGGAAATTATTCATTGCAGAATGAAAGGTTGAAAAGCCTTAATTATTGTTTTAATGGTCTACTTTAATTCAGTCAAATTCCTTGCTTTCTTCTTTGCTTGACATAACCTCATAAAAAGTGCGGTGCAGTCAGTTCAGATTAACTTGGGGCCAGCGGAAAGTGGAGTTTCTGAATATTAATTTGTTTTGGGATTTTCGTAGGAGCTCTGCCATAACCGGTCTGGTTATGTGTGCAGTTGTTCCATTCTGCTGGAATCAAACTTTGTTGAGACGGATACGTCTTCGGCGCAGTTCTGGGTAGAAAAAACAGTAGCACGATTCTTGCGCCACTGTATATGCATAATTTGATATTGTATTCTAAATGCAGCATGATTCGTGCGTCACCCTGTGCATGTAAAATTTATTTGTTGTAATCTAAATGTTTTCCACTTTTCTTTAATAGAGCTTCAAAATTATACTTTTCATAAAATAGGCTTAGCTTCTGAAAATGAAAAGCCATACCCAAAAGCAATTCATAATCAGTCTGAAAAATAACATTTTCAGCAACTCCAAAAGCGCAGTGTTTATAGCTTCTAAAGAATCAGTTCTATATCACTCCTAATATTAACCAAATTAAGTAGTTCTTAACAAAACGAACTGCATTGAAATGGAAAGCAATTATTTGTGTTTGACATCCACATATTTATGGCGACAACTGCAATATTGCCAACATGTTGGCTTAATAAAAAAGTTTTATAAATTTATTGGATTCCAGCTTAAGAGAAGAAGAATCTTAACATCAATTTTTACAGAAAATCTCCATGTTTCTTTATTTTGAATAACGTATTATTCGATGACTATATTTGTAAGAAACTTTAATTGCAGGCTAATTTTGCTACAGGAACCTAGAACTAAAAACAAACTTTCTTTGGCCTAATGAAAAGTCTTTGCACTTTTCATTAGGCCAAAAGAAGTGAATTGTTATTGCTGAAATAATTTTCCAGAAAGAGATTATGAGGTGTAGGCTTATATTAAATTTATTGCCGATTACGCAAATTTACATCACTGCTCCAAAAAGAGCGGTGGATTTCTGCTTCTCTGGATACATTTTTTGTAATTAGTGGAAGTGAAAGTGAAAGTGAAGTGAAGCTATCATAATTTTTCATTATTCGTTGATTTAATTTGCTTCAATAACTACTTTTAACGAGTTTTAGACTGCAATGCCGTGGGAGAAAATTGGCTACTCTTGTTCTAAAAATAACGCAATGCCAATTTTGAAACTAGTTATGCCTGCAGCCCCAAGTAAGTCTTTTGTTAAGTCATCTCTTTCTTTGTTAGCTGAAATGCTAACGAACCTTTTGCATTTAATTAAAACCCTGAAGCGGAAATTAAATTGTTCTTTTGAACAAACTAAAATAATTGTTATGAAAGAAACTTAATGTAGCAACACATCCAACTTGTCTGACAAATAAATATTCAGCGAATCGTTAAACGAACTCCATATGCTCTCTCAGTAACTTGTTAAGCAACAAATTTCCTTAACGAACTTGCTCGAATTTGGGTCAACATCCTCTTTGCAACTTGTTGATGTGGCAACAGCAGCAGCCGTAACATTTCAGAGTTTTATGCACTACATAAAACTTAACAAATTAATTAATTTTTTCACACAAAGTACAAACAGACTCGACAACGACGACAAACAACCAGCATCAAGTGTTGAGTAAATAACTGGTTCTGTTCCCTTCGTTACAGGCATGACTGTCCGTTCTGTTGGTCCTTTAGTTAGCATTTTTTTCGGAGGCCCTTTTCCATTGGGTGCTTGCACTGAGTGTGGGTAAGTGGCTACTGTTGTTAGCATTTCTGGTCTCCCGTGAACAATAGAGAGGGGTCTGAGCAATTCCGTTGTCGGTATCATTCTTGGGAACTTATTTGGTCCTGGTAACGACGTTGCTCAAATAAGCATAGAGGTAACTGAACGTTGAATATGAACCAATTAGGTTGTGAAGAGTTTTCGCAAGCTATATATAAACTAATCATCAGGCGAATGCCTTAAGGCTTAGTGGGACTTGAGAAAACGATAAGTGCAGCCATATCGAAGGATGTTGTCGTGCAATCAACTGACTGCATGTATACTTATGTATTGAATAAATATCAAATACTCAAGAAATTCCATAATTATTAGTATTGTACTTGTCAAAATAATCAGATTCTTGCTATTATAACTTCAGATGTAGACACTTATACTCTACTGCGATGTTTGTGCCACCCAGGTTCGAAGGGTTCAGGACAAAGAAGGTGAATATTATTGAAGAAATTGCTACAATATAAATATAACAAAATGAAAAATTGTAATAAAAAAAAAGAAAAACAAACCAAAGATATAGTCATCAAAATGATTAGCCTAAGTTAAATAGTATTCATGAAATTTTCTTATTTTCTAAATATTCTACAACTCTCTGTTGGTAGCTAAAGTAAGGAAGTGATTGGTATGAGTGACCTCAAGTAAGTATCATCTGTTACAGAAACTCTGATCGGTAGCCCAGTAATCATTGAAAGCCCTAACATCAGGATTGGACGTGGTAGCCTAAAAAGACGCGCGTCTTAAATAAAATTGTTCCGAAAACACCAGAGAGTGAAAGAGACATGGTTGAAAATCAAGAAAAAATAATTCAGAACTAAGATATATGGACCAATATTTAAGGATATGCACCAGGAGTTAGGAATTTTACAGAAAAGATTGCTCCATCCGATTAATATGGGTTATCCATTATTCGGTTTCAAAAGTAAAGTTAAATAAAACACACATAAAACTTTGATTTCCATAAAACTTTTATTTCATTATAATGCTTGAACCGTGCCATTATGTACGAAATAAAGAGTTATCCATTTAGTACTTTCAAAACCGCCAGTCTGGAAAATCTATCAGCTATTAAATCCCTGTCATCTATGGATCGTTAAACTACCGAAAAATGCGCAAAAATAGTTAAAAGTTACGCATTGTTAAACGATCCATATTCGTAAATGGCAAACTTTTCACTAAATAAACAACACTTCAGATAACAGCATTTAACAGCCTTGTCAGAACTTCAGTTTTGAAACCATTAAATGTACTCTCCTATATTCCTACCCACATGTTAGATAAAGACACTTTTCGGAATTACGCCGAATCAATTCTGTATGGTTTTTAAAACATTTGAGACATGCTTCAATAAGTTGAATCTCTACATTCTCTTGGCCCCCAAGGTGTCCTGACTTTACATCACCAGATTTCAACTTAGGAGCTACTGAAAACAGGAAATTTACAAAACAAAACCAACAAATTCAGTTGAACAACTGTGATATCTGCTGCAGCTGCCATGCGGAAAGTCAATTGTAAAATTCAATCTACATAGCAACACCTCTGATAACGAATTCATACCACTATCAGCAACTTTAACCTATTTCTAACAGTTGCCATAAAGCAGCTTGCAACTTTCCTCATCGTAACTCAGAACCCATATTGATCATGTGATAATAGGTGGAAGATATGTTTCTAATGTCATGGAACTGACATATACTCATACCCGGATCACTAAAAAACTTGATATCGATAAGAGATAGCCATAGTCCAGTTTCCCAAATTCTCTCAACTTATATAACAATACGTCTCCGACGAAGATGTTGCTGACACACAACATAGCAACATATTGCACATTCTATGGCAGGCACCGCAAAAGCCGTACTTTGGTATTAAAAACCGGGACTAGGTAATCCCTAGTACCATTCTGAATGCGTCATGGGCTCTTAGGAAGGAGGTACCGCATATATGGTAAGGCTGCAGACAGTTGTACCGCTAACTGTGAGGGAACGCTCTATAAGGAAAACAGAAGAGAGGCACGACCGCTTTTTTAGGGAAAGAAATGCTTTCGGAATGAGTGAAAGAGCGAGAGCATACAAACGAACACGAATAGAAGCGAAATTCAATCAAAAGATTAAAAGCAACGGTTATGAAACAGTTACACAGAGTTCCGTATAAGAAAAATGAAGAACTCCCGGCAATTATGGACGATGATATAGACCGCCCAGAACCGAGTTAAAATGGATTTACGGGCAACAAAACTTGGCATGGTGACGGCTTGCCCACTTAGCCATTAATGCAGATGGCGACGACATGAGAATCAACATGAATCAGGCCCAAAAGAAGATTTGGTTCCATGAATGCATACCCGGTGATTGATCTATAGTATATGTGCATTATGTCCTGTGTTCAACAAACAGTATTAGCCGTTACCTATCGATAAAGTGGTTCTGTCCGTCTCGTAAGGCCTCGTTTAAACTATGTTGCCCAATATTTTACAGTTGTAGGGGAAGGAGCAGACTCTCTCAGAGTAAACTCTACATTGGTTGGACTGAGATTTTTCAATTGGAAATATTGAATTACAATGTTTTCCGTGTTTACAAATTCACAGAGATCGCTTACTTCTGATGGCTCAAATAAAAATATTAGCAACGTGGCGCCTTCAAACTTTAAACATAGGTTTTATAAGGGTGACACTTTTCACCAAAATAATTTTATTCAAAATACTGGCATCATCTATACATCAGGTCGGCTAGTTTTGGGACCGTCCTCGTACCATTTGTTGGCGACTCCGACTACTGGTCTGAGGATATTTTACCGGACTTTTAAACATTCAAAGTGCGGCCATCTAAAGAAGGTAAAGGTCGATCAATAAAGGATAAATACTTATGTCGGAGCTCGAACATATATGCGCGATTGTGAAATTCTCTGTTCTATTATCACTAATTTGGTACTATTTTTAAGGATTGCATTTAAAATGCAAATCTAGACCTAAACCATTGTGCTAAGCTCAAGTAAAACTATTAATAGAAACAGGGTTCCAATCTAGGATATCGAGCACAGTTATCGCGTACACTAATCATCATTCCGTATGCAGTTCAACAATATTTCTATGTATGTCACGCTATCAAAGTTGGAGCTTTAAACATAAAGGCTCTTGAAGTTTGCCAACTATATTTCATTTGAAATACAACATCTTTGTTGTGAAATGCAAATGTACTGTGCTGACAATTGCATATTGCAACAAACCAACAAACGTCTCCACAGAAACACGCGGACATGGAACAGGCAGTTCCTCTGAAAGTTTGGACTTGGTTTTTCTACTTTCTGACATACAAAGAAGCTGCAAGTGTTCATTTGCCTCGAGTTTGTCAAAGACGACAATTTTTTTGAGTGAAGAAGCAAAGGCCAATGTTTGTTTTGACACCAAAAACAAAGCGAGAAGGAGAGAAAGAACAATTCAACAAAAGTTGCAAATTAAAACACTTTTAGTTTCATGTTGTTTATTATGTTGCAGTTTTAGTCGCTTGTAGTGTTGAAAACAACACGTTATTTTTATATGTTTCATTTTACATGGGCTCTTGTGCAGAATTTGTACAAAAATATGCTTATTATCTTCCGAACTTTGAAATTCATAGTGCCGTTATAAGTACGTCACCTATGTGTACAATTTTGGCCAAAAGTCAGGGGTTTTGTTATCTTAGGCTTTCATATATATTGTAAACATTTTTATATAGATTTTTATAAAAACAGTCTAATGGCAAAACCAAACTTTAGATAACTGAGTAATATGCTATGACTATTTTTCATGATAACATAATTGAGGATAGCGAAATGATAAAATCGAGATCAAACAAAAATATATTCCTAAATGATGGGTGATGCAAGGATCAAATTTTACGGCCCCGAAAAAATGGCAAAGTTGAATTTTTCCAGGTGTTGGATCAGTAACAAAAATTGAGTCATAAAAAGTGAGCAGTATTGCACTTCCGCTTCTGGAAACTTAAACGATTTAATCGTGTAAATGCGTTTATTAATTATTTATTACACTTTTTTGCTTTTTATATATCTGGTATCTACTGTAAATATACTTCAATTTCTAGCATTGTGTACAAAGAATTCTAAACCGTAATAAATTTTTAAACCCCGTTTTCAAAGAAGAATTTTGTACCAGTCACATTTCTTTTTTCGAACTAATCCCCAAGATAGATTTTAAAACGAGGGCATCAAACAGGGATTGATGCACAAAATTCTTATTTTTGACCCCTTCGTAATATAATTTCTGATTTAACGTTCCAAAAAGGCTACCATTGCCCATTTTTTGCGAATTCACAGAATTTGAAACCATAATTGGTTTCAATATTTCCTTATTATTATTATTATTAAAAATTAGCTGTAGAATAATATGCCGGTAAATATTATTCTACGGCTAATTTTTTTCCTTCATTCATTGCACTTGGGAACATAGCGTTTCTACAAGAGATTTGTAACTAATTTTATCGTTAGATAACAATTTAATTTTATCCAACGTTTATTGGAAGCGTTTGTGCGCTTCTCTGGTCTACGGTGCTTAGATTCGATTTTACTATTTTGTATCCCTTCCAAACTCTGAACAGTAAAATTTATAACAATTTATTAAAGGTTAGTAAACAGCTCTTTGCTATAAAAATTTCACTATGAGTGCTATTTCAGTTCGATGAAAAATGAATGACTGTTCGTAAAATATACTCGTATCAACATACGTCGCTTTCTTATTGAGATGTACTTGAAATGTATTTTTTGTATTTTTATATAATCACACTCAAAATTGGTACTTATGTTCGAACTGGGATGGTTCTCCTCCTTATCCATCATTCCTCACCATATATCGGGTCATTCATTCAGTGGTTTCAAAACCGCCGGCCTGGTAAGGCTCTCAGCGGAACAGTCATTTATTTAGTGAAAGGTTTGCCATTTACTAATAGCGATCGTTTAGCAACCGAAGTGAAAACTTACTACAAAAATGGTTACTCAAACGTTGGCTTTCAATTGAACAACATTTTCTTCAACGATGAAGTTCATTTCGCACTCAGTGGATAAATCAATAAGCGAATTTGTCGCATGGGACTCTGACAACTCAGAAGTCATTGTGGAAAAGCCATTGCATCCGGAAAAAGTAACTGCTTGGTGCTCATTATGGTCTAGAGGTGTCATTAAACCTTATTTTTTGAAAACTACTTCAAAAGGATTCACTGTTGAAACCAATCCTGAGGCGGTCATTTAAATGACATTGTATAGAGTGATCTTTTAAAGGCAGTTTTTTTTTTAATCGAATAAAACACTCAAATTTGCATCATATATTAAAATTTTTTTATTGCAATCGATAAATTGTTCTTTGCCATTTAATTTTTAAAGATAGTTTCATGTAAATGTTGTCCGCGGCTCCGTCTCAAAATGTCCATTCGGAAGATCAAATTTTTCGTTACATTTTCAACAATTTCGGCCTGTATTCCACGAATAACGCGTGCTATGTTATCCAGTAAGGCTTCAATATCATTCCGCTTGCCCACATAGACTAACGATTTGACATAACCCCACAAAAAATAATCAAGAGGCGTTAAATCGCAAGATCATGGGGGCCAACTCACAGGGAGAAATCGAGAGATAAGCTGCTCACCAAAGTCATCTCATATCCATTGTTTCACGAGCAGTGTGGCATGTTGCACCGTCCTGATGAAACCATATGTCAACCAAATTCAACTTATCCAATTGGGGCAACAAAAATTGTGTATCATGGCTCGATATCGTTTGCCGCTGACGGTAACGTTTCTTCCACGTCGTTTTTGAATAAAAATGGACCGATGATGCCACCAGCCCATAAACCACATCAGGCTGTCGTTTTTTCGGGATGCATCGGTAATTCATGTATGGCATGTGGCTGTTCATCACTCCAGATGCGACAGTTTTGCTTGTTTACGTATCCGTTCAACAAGAAATGAGCCTCGTCGCTTAACACAATTTTTCGATAAAACAGCGGATTTTCATTGTGCTTTTGTAAGACCCATTCACCAAAAATTACACGTTGTGGTAGGTCATTCGTCATTCCATTATGAAATGGCAGAATATACTGTACACTTTTCACATTGACAAATGACGTTTGGACGCCATTATCAACCAGTGCTGGCAACCTGAAAAACTTAAATCTTAAAAAATCACCCTATTTTGTAAAGTGCTCATGCATTATAATGAAATGAAAGTTTCATCGAAATCATAGCTTTATGTGTGCTTTATTTAAATTTATGTAGGAAACCGAAAAATGGGTAATACTCTTTTATTAATGAACAAATGGTAAAAAGTTTTCTAAGTTATTCAAAAAGTACTAGATTATTCCTTTATGCGGACCACATCATTGTAAACATTTAGCTATAATATAAGCAGAATCAAGTATTGCCTTATGCCGCCTTTCGTCAATGAAAAAAAAACTTAAAAATATGAGCAGATAACAAAATTGTATTACCACATTTTGTACTAGTGCTGAGCCCTTCCCAGTCGTTCCAGTTGTCTCTCCGATTCAAGTGTTCAAAGCTTAGTCGACAATCGTGCACAAAATTTCGGCCTTTTGCAGACATCAACTTGGCAAATTTTGCGTCAATAATAGGGCTTGCATCTGTAAGAAATCCAATTAAACCAAAAACTATAGGAAAGCGATCATGAAGCGTATATTCGCTGACTGGATTCTGGAGCAGCTTAAATTGGACGCCAATCCATCGAAAGCTTCCAATTACACTTTATCTTCTGCAGCTTTCTTGTGCCTGCGGCTTCTGCTTGCAACCTACAAAGGGTCAGTGCGCTTAAAGTCAACATAACCCGTGCCATTGCTCAAACTCAGCTAGATTTATGCGCTGGAGTCATCAAAAATTGAACCTTCCTCCCTTTTGCACGCAATTCGGCAAAGCCTCGACAGTCATTTAAACGACAACAAACTTTATGTTAACGATAGGCCGCGCAAAAAAAAAAAAAAGAACCAAAAACTCCAAATAAATCACCCGTTACAATTACAATTATTCTTAACGGGGACTGGAAAATTTTTAATATTTCTTATTTTTTTTATTCCGTATACAATTTTAAGATCCCCTTAAAAATCAGTAACAATTGAAACTACAATATTCTAGTACAAATTATATTAATGGGGTTTTTTCTTCCAGAAAGTGTTCTTTTCATGGCTGGGGTTATATTGTAATTTGATTTAGATTTAGGCTTATAAATTACAATTTGCACAATAAAAGTGAAATGAAATGAAATGAAATGAAGTGAAATGTAATGAAATGAAATGAAGTGAAATGTAATGAAATGAAATGAAATGAAATGAAATGAAATGAAATGAAATGAAA
>JAHXMU010000136.1:2437280-2470437 GCA_019455685.1 Philornis downsi | reverse complement strand
ATGAAATGAAATGAAATGAAATGAAATGAAATGAAATGAAATGAAATTAAATGAAATGAAATGAAATGAAATGAAATTAAATGAAATAAAATGAAATGAAATGAAATGAAATTAAATTAAATTAAATGGAAACATTTTCTGCAATAAAATCACGGGCAATTTAAACTTAAAGCGTTTCCCCTTTGTAGTATATATGTAGTTCCAATATTCTGCAAAAAGTCTCAGCTAAATTAAATTAAAAAATCACAATTTAATTGTATTAAAGAACATATTTGAATGTTTGTTTCTTATCATAATTGTAAGGTCTCCACAAAAAAAAACAATTAATTTATTTATGAGAATACACCAACCAAGACAATAGAAGCTCAGAAATCCTGTAAAATGGAGTTTGTCTCGGTTTTGGATTGATTTATTATTCAAAATTTTTTAGTATATTGTAATGTTTATCAATTGTGTCATAATGGCCCGGATACTTTAGTTGTTAATTGCATGTTAGGCATCGGTTCACATTTGCTTAAGTACACATGCTTCCAAATATTAGGAACAAATATACATGTGTTTCCTGTCAATGACATTACACGGTAACCACTTAAATAATTTAATTTTGATGCTCAACTGGAAAGCACACAAACACTTATTTTGGATTTTTACACAATTCAGTGAAAGCATAACGTCCTTCGCTCACTTCACGGTGATATTTTGAAGAAGTCAGTTACATTAAAATTATAACAAAATTGTTACCTCTATTAATATTGAATGCCATAAAGTTAAAGTTTTCAAATTTTTGTAAAATTTGATCAAAATACAATAATTAGGTTATTGTAGTGTGATCAAACTTACAAGAAGGTATGTTTCACTTCAATTTGATCGAAATCGGTTCATCTACCAGGGAGTTGCACTGCAACAAACTTTTAAGGCCCACAGATCTGTTTCTATGAGAGGTGTAAAAAGGCATGTACGATTCTGTGCAAATTTCTGACTTAAATGGAAATTGCGATTGTTCTAATTCATGCAAAATGTTTAACAGTTTTAGGTCTTAACTGTGACTCAGAGAAACTTAACTGTGTCCCGGGAAGTTCATTTATCTGCGAACATTCCTTCTACTTTTGTGCAATCGTTATACAGTGACGAAGAAGTTTGTGCCGATCAATAAACAAATCTAGTAAAATCTTTATAAAAAAGGTTTTCAACCAAATGTGTTTCATGACTTCCTAAGAATTGAGAGACATCCGTCAGTCCGTCTGGATGTCCGGCAGTGTAATCGGCAACTGACGCAGTTTTAGTACATCTTAGTTCGAAATATTCCACATCTTCCGGCACTATCAAATTTTAAGCCCAAAACAAAGGATATTTACTAAAAGTATTCTTAAGCCAGTTCACCTTACTGAAATTTCTATACTCTGTTTCAATTTTCTGTTAACATTTTATTACATTTTTGCCAGAGATTGAAAACGGACCATGTGTTTCCTCTCTAATTTAAAATTGGTAGGCTGCAGTAACTTAATTTGTTGCCTATCATTTTAATTTGTAATGATCTTTCCTGCATCTGCCGTAAAAACGGACGATTTAACACACTAAATCTTGTGTTCATGTTTTTCATTTATTTACAGAGATTACATTGTCACTTTCATTATTCCGCAATTTTTAATTAACAACATGTTTTTGTCCGCTGTATTGGTTAATAGTTTTCTTCTGGTAATTTCTATACAAACGACGGATCTAACCCATCTACTTTTAGTTTCATATTCTCGTAACAATTCCATACCCCTTCTGCTATCTTCCAAAACTAGCCGAGCTGGCGTCTACGTATATGGTGCCGGTAGCTTGGGATAAAATATTTTGTCGAAAAGCGACAACCTTATAAATCATATGTTTTAAGTTTCAAGGCGCCACGTTGTTTAGTTTTTCTATTTGAGAGAAAAGTAAACGACCCCGTTAAATGTGTAAGCTTGGAAAAAATTGCTCACCGTTATGTAATTCAATATTTCTATTTGAAAGGTCTCAGTCAAACCAATATTAAAGCAGAGCTAGTTTGTACTCTGGGGGAGTCGGCTCCTTCGTTTACGACCGTAAAATATTGAGCAGCAGAGTTTAAACGAGGCAGTATGAGCTTCCAAGACAAATCCGTCGTGGTCGACCAATTGAGGTGTCCACGCCAAACACTGTTAAATAAAATCTACAAAATGGTATTGGATGACCGTCGGCTGAAGGTGCGCGATCTAACTGAAATAGACATTTCAAAAAGTGCTATACATCGTACATTGACCGAAGATCTGAATATGAGGAAGCTGTGCGCAAGATGGGTGCTGCACCTGTTTTCAGTAGAGCAGAAACAGCGTCGTGAAGATGTTTCAGTAGAGTAGTAGAGTTTGGCGATGTTTCACCACAATGAAGCCAAATTTTTGCCTTGATTTGTTGATGAGACATGGGTCCACCACCTCACACGTGAGACAAAGGAACATTCAAGGCAGTGGAAAGGAATGGGGGAATTGCGTCCGAAGAAAGCGGTGACGGTTCTTCTTCTCCAAAAAGGAAAATCCACCAGCGGTGAATATTATGCTAATTTATTGCAGCGCTTAGGTGATGACATTATGGAAAAAAATACTTCGAATTGCTTCATCACGCACTTTATTCGCCGGATTTGGTTCCCTCGAACTATTTCCTATTTCCAAATTTCAAAAAGTGTCTCGGTGGTAAAAGAGGATACTATTTTAAGGAGTTTGAAAGTTCTTCTTCAGGGTATAGAAACTGTTGAATATCGTCGGAAAAAGTCTATCGAGCTAAAGGTAGAATGTGTTGAAAAATAAAGAAAATGTTTCCCAAATTAGTTGTGTCTTCTTTGTTAGGTCGGCTACAATTATTTAAATTTACATTTACATTTACCAAATTAAAATAATTAGTTCATCTTCAATTTATCACTCAAATTTTTCACAATTTTACTGTATTATAATACTCGAAAACCACGCCTTTTCAGGCAAATCATGCAATTTAGACCATATTCATTCAGCCTTTCATTCAGTTGCGTTATTGTTAGGATAAAAATGGACTGAATTGTTACACCCACATAAATCAAGCAATTTAGCAATAACTTCTCAGCGAAAGCCTTTCGTCGAAAGTAAATTGTAGTTTTTGTTATGCTTTAAGCCAGAGCAAATTCTGATAAGTCTCGAGCGATTCATCCAAAAGAAAAACATGTTTGGCGACGGCTTGTTTAAGCCAGTTTATCCGACTGAAGTTTCTGTATTTATTTACATTTAAATAATATGTAATGCAGTACTCATTTCTTCAGGTAGATGATGTATTTATCACATAATTTTACCACACAAGCACTTCAAGTTTTAAGAGATAAATTTGTGTTTTCAAAAAATTGAGCCAAAATGTAGATGTCCATTCTAGGACCGTTCTACAAATTTGCACTGCAAGTAAATTCTTAAATGAATTTCTTGGAAATTCTTAAATAAAATACGACAACAATCCCAAAAATTTTGCATAGAGCATTTAAATATTATTTTTTTCAATACCCCCGTATCGTAATGATGTGGTAAGGATATCGTTTGGCCATAACAAAAAAAAAAAAAAAAAAAAAAAAACTATTGCGTTTTTAATACCATAGCAAGTGGTGGGCCATAAAAAGTTCACTTTATATAAAATTGCATCGTAGAATTTCCTATGGCCCTCTTCGCAGATTACAGTCAAATTTACTTTTTAAATTACACAAACCGCACACAGTCATTAATACAGCAATTTAGTTGCTTAGCGGTTTCCCTACATCAAATGAGTTAAGCAATTTAAAGTGAACATAAGTATGTATTTATTATGTGTATATGTATGAACGAGTATGCTTTTATGTTAAACTTTTTTCCACCCAAACAATAGATTTTGTAGCATGAAACACGCAAACATTTTGTAGATGCAAGAACGTATAACGCCATAAATGAAAAATAATTATGCCCAAGGAAACACAACAAAAGGAACCTTAATATTCGAGTGTACTTCAGTTTGAATATTGGCCTAATCGCTAAAGAAAAACATCGTTAACCGTGCATGTAGCATAAATGTAGCTGCTTATCACGGCAGCTATATCAAAGTATCGTTTTACATGTTCTTACAATACATTTTAAACGTCACTTTAAAGACTTGTTTCAATATGAAAATCTTTGCTATATCTTATAACATAACTGATATTTTGAATTATTGGACGATGAAGTATTTTTTTCATTCATTTTCTTTATTGAAATTTCTTTCTTTTGAAATTCACAACAAGTATTCAAATCTTAATCCTATCTTAAACTAAAGTATCCTGCCATTGCCGGATCTTGTTTTTGGCGAGCAGATCTATTTATCACCGGACCAAGTCTAGCGTGTCCTTTCTTTTTAGCCGTATATGACCGGGAAAATGTTGAAGGTTTTGAGCGAGTGGGTTTGAATGGGAGGACAACTTCGATACATATGACCTGCTTAATTTTCTTATTTCCTCGGAAATATATAAGGAATGTTTAAATCCTTGTGTATGTTATCATTCCTAATATATCATGGAGCACCACAAATTTGGCGCAGTGCAATGCCGTTTCCCACAATTGGATACCATATGTCCATATTGGCTTCAAAATGGTTTTGTAAATGGTGATTTTATTTTCCAAACTGAGAGTAGACTGGGAGCCAATAAGCCAGTGGAGTTGAGCCGTTTTTGATTTCAATTGTATGATTTTTGAGTCATTGTGATTTTTCCAGGTGAGACGTCGGTCAATGTGAACACCCAAATATTTGACATGGTTATGAACGGGTATGATACTACCGTGAATAGTGAGGGCTAGGCAATCGTTCTGTCTAAGAGAGAATGTAACCTGTACACTCTTAGTGGTATTTACTTTTATCTTCCACTTTTCGAGCCAAGATTCTAATGTATGTATATGAGACTGCAGTTGTCTAGAACCCATTAATGGACAAGTGCTAATGCTCATGAATGCAGTGTCATCGGCGAAAATTGAGGTTTGAATTAGGGAATGAACAGCCATGTCAGAGGTGGTATATAGTATAGGGCCTAGTATGCTGCCCTGCGGAACTCCTGCTGAAACTTTTCTTTGAGTTGAATCGATTTTGCTACAAAAGATCGATCCTTTTGATAATACAGCATTAAATATAAATAAAACTAATTTGAGGATATTGTGGGGGAGTTCTGAAATCATTTTCGTTATTATTTTATCGTGTCCAGGAGATTAATTCATTTTCAACGAGAGAACATTTTTCTTTGAGAGAGATAGACTTGTTTTCATGTGATTTGTGACCATTGAACTAATGATCGTTGGATTCACACGAGAGATTGTATAGTTAGGAGTAAATACTTCTTCCAGACGATCAGCAAATTCTTTTACTTTCTCATCACTTCTCCTTGCACATCCTCCATCTTTCATCCGTATTGGAGACTCCTGTGTTATAGGACGCTGTAGTTGCCTTCTGGCCTTGTGGCTCATAGGCGAGATAAGTGGCGGGCTTCGGAGATTTCTCTGTTTTCATCCAGAGTTGACCTTAGTTTTGACTGCACTGGTCGAGACGAGCTTTGAGATTAGGATTCAATATAACATGAGGAGTAATTTTTTGTTTTAGCATAGACCTTGTGCGGTGTTGCCAAGTTTGCGGCAGATGTCATTATGGTAGTGAGTACGATGATGGCAGACTGAATTTCATCTTGTGTTTTGAGGGGAAAGTTTTCGCACAGATGTGAGCTTATGTACATCTTGCATCTCAACATGCATACAAATTGCATGTTTGGAAAATGATAAGAGATTTCCGGGTTCAAAGGAATGTTGAAAACTAAAAGGATTAACGATGATGTGTTCTCTTGTTATGCTCTTCATAACTGCAAAATCTATGAAATCGGAGGTTTTATACAGATCCGTGGGCCAGTATGTTGGTTCACCTCCAGACAAAACTTTTAGGCCTGAACTCTATATAGCATTCAGCAATTGCCTGCCCCTGGAGTTGACGAGTCTAGACCCCCAGAAGGTATGTTTAGCAGTATACGGAAGAAACTATTATGTTTAATCCAGTTAATGCAACTGAAGTGGCTTGTATGTGATCAGTTTTATATTCGCGTAGAGGGAAGTGCTTTACCTGATCATTAATTATTACAGCGGTTCCACAAGCTCTGCCACTGGGATGTTTTGTGTCGTAGATTGAGTATCCATTTGTTCGGAAGCAATTTTTTAACGAGAAATGAGTTTCAGAGACTAAGAGAATGTCAATATATCGGGATCTCAAGAAATACTCTACTTCATTCTTATGTTGGGTGAGTCCGTCGGCATTCCGGTTACAAATTCTTATAGAGTTCATTTTCTGGTTAATAAAACTTGAATGAGCGTATTCTGGTTTCTTAACATTTCTTGCATATTTGTCATGAAATTATTCATAGTTTTTATGAGGGATTCGATTGAGGTTTCAATATTGTTTTTCTGCGGAGGAGCTTGAGGTACCTGATTTTTCAGAGATTGTGCATATGTCATTTGAGTCGTCGGTGCTGAATTGACATTTGAGACTGATGGAACTGGATTTGGGATACACCCAAACTCTGGCACTTGAAATTGAGGAGTTTCCTGCTTTCTATGAGAGAGCTTCCTCCTTAGCTCTATGCACACGGGACAACCTCTATAGTTAGCTGTGTGGTTTCCTCCGCAGTTTCCACATTTCTTCAGACTGGGATCTGTTTTTGGCATATCACACATGCGGATGATAATTTGCAGTAAGCTTTAGTTTGCCCAAACTCCTGGTAGTTCAAGCATTGAGGAGGGTCTTTGCGCGCTAGCGGTTCCTCCACTGATACTCTGCGATGAAGCAGATATCTGAGATTGTAAATTGGGTGGGGTTCATTTTTTCCTTTCATGTGGCCATAGTCAAACGCTATTTCCACCTTAAACATGGGCTGAGGAACCTTGAACTTGTTGAGTATATTGTGAATGGATTTCACTTTGTAATCCTGGTTTTCAACAGCCTCCTTTATTTCCTGTATGGGAACGTTGCTTTCAATGCCCTTGATTACAACTATTAGTCCCTTAGAGCTTTTGAGTTGGTAAGTATAGTAATTCTTACGTTCCTGGTCAACAAATTTGGAAACTTCCCGATATTTTTCTTCTGTATATGTTTCAACTTTTGTCTCCAGCACCTTCCCCTTGCGCAGGGACACTACATGGAAACCGTCTTTACCAACTAAATGAGATAATCTGCTTACCACATTGTTAGAGATAGCTTTCCTTAGGAATATTGGGGGAGGTTTTTGTGCTTTTTTAGGTTGTGATTGCAAATTTTCGTCTTCAGTTGCCAAAATCCCATAGTAATTTTGACCTCTTGGGTCAACCTGTGAGGGGGGATGTTTCTGGAATAGTTCGAGTTTGGAAGTTTTTGGCTAGACTTTGGGCTCAATTTTCTTTTCAGGATGGGAAAGTAAGCGTCTATCCCAGTTTAAACCGTTTTATTTTGAGGTTTTTGTTTCGGTATAGCGCCCTTCGAGGTCGATGTTGCTGGTTTAGTAGCATTCGCGAGAGTTGCCACTATATCACCGTTTTCACGAATGGAAGGTGAAATATAGGGTATACTTTTAGGCGGAATCTTAACTTGGGGGGAACTGATTGTTTTGTTGTATCAAATGATATATGCTTTTAGTCCTTCAGGGGAAACATATGGACAATACGTACAGGTTTGCGGATTTTTGAATCGGTGGTAACTGAAGCAAATTATCTCACTATTACAAGTTGTATTGGCCGAGAATAGAACATTAAGACAATCTAAATTTCAGATTACTACTCTCTTTTCCCACAGATCATGACTATGGAATATATTGTATAGTCAATTATTCTACATGATTACTGAAGGTTCGCCAACATGGTTATGTTGACCAGTCATATAGACGGCCATCAATTTTCTCACAATATTGTAGAACATGTTTTGGCTTTGAATTTGTAAATTTATTTAAAGTATATTAAAAATATACTTCGGATTCATATTTGAATCTTGAAACAGTTAAGTCTGTTTGCATAAAATCTTCATCAAAATTTATGAAGCAAACCGTTTTTGTTATTGCATTAATTGTATAAATACATTAGCCACCAAAGTGTTGGACTGGAGCAACCAAATATCTTTCTTAGGGTAATTGGTGGGCTGAACTCGAATCTGTAGTTGATTTTTTTCTATCACGTGAGGTTTTCGAGAGACATACCGAAATGTTTTTTACTCTTTTTTACATAAAAACCTATTAGTTTATTTAAAAATTTTTGAAATTTTAAAATTGAATGGCGTTATTTGAACGTCGTTTGTTGTTGGTTCGGTTTCACGCATTAGAGTTCAGCAATAGTCTCCCAGCATGCTTTTATCCCTAAATCCATGATAATTTCTTTCAATTTTCATTAGATCTTGGTGAGCACGCTCACCTAGTTCGTCGCTTACCGCATTTAGGTTTTGTGGTAAAAAAATCTAAACACGAATGAAGAAAATGCATTGTGAGTGACATTCGTGCACCTTATTGGTGATAATTTTTCCATAATTCAGCAACAATTTGTCTGTAGTTTCCACTCTTATTGTTTCCAAGAAAACTCTTCACAGTGCTCTCGAAAGATTTCCAGGCTGCATATTCTTTCTGCAATAAACATTGTGAAAAATTGTTATCATTCAATAGTTTCCTGATCCGAGGACCAACAAGTATGCCTTCTTTGATTTTAGCATATGAAATTTTATGAAAAACTGCTAACAAATATTGAAATGCTACACCATTCTTGCCCAGAGCCTTGACAAAGTTCTTAAAAAGGCCTAATTTTATGTGTAGCGGCGCAAGAAGAACGTCATTTAGATCAATTAATGGTTTATTTGAAGTGTTTTGTTTTCTTGGTGAATACTTAGTTCTTTTTTGCCACTTTTTTCTGACGTAATGAAGGCATGGAGCGCGACTGTCCCATAGACATAGGAAACAGCAATATTTTGTGAAACCTTCTTGCATATCAGATACCAGTCAACAAACCAGTGACCTGAAACAGATGGTCTTACTATATGTACAAAGAAATTTAAACCACACACCTTAAGGCCACCATAAATCTTCCATTTATTGTCGTTGTATTTAAGTAACGTCAACATTTCAATCATTGATTCGTAATTGTCCTTTGTATTAACGATATGAGCAATTAATTCTCATTATGCAAAAGAAGAGCCTTTAAACTGTACTTGGAGCCATCAATAAATAATCTCCAACCATCAACATCAGCATTTTAGTACAGTATTGAATAGAATGGTGCCCACAGCACATGGCGGCATTGTATAAATATTTTTAATGGACCACTTGTTGTAGTCAATTTTCACTAGAAAATCCACTTAAGCGCTCAGATTACTTCCAAGTTTAAAACATATCATGCTCGTCACAAAAGGCCTGTCCCTGAGCGATTATTGTTTCTAAGTTCTTCAAAATAGTTTGCTAAATTGGCTACTTTAGATTCTTTGCAATTAAAGCTATTCTTCTTTTTGACATTTTAAGTCAATAAGCACATCTAATGTCATAAAAATTGTTACTTTAATTAACATGTGTAAATATTGGTTTTGTTTTCATTTTAGTTTTTATAACATAATAACAATAATAAAATTGAAATTTTTTCAGGTACGGCATTGCAATTTGTTTGCTCATTCAATCTGAAAATATCTGAAATTTAATTCGAGAATGAATGTAGAAATAATAATCTGTGGTAGATTTTCACAGGATTTTTTATTTAATTATTCCAACAATTTAATTGAATAAATGTCACAAATAAATAATGTGCACACGAATACTGCCATTTTAGATTATTATAATTTTTTGCAATATTTTAGATCACATTTCAACACAATGATTTTATGTACCGAAGTTTTATGAATAAATGAATTTCAGCAAAAAATGATTTTGTGATGTGTACTGTATTTAAATTACATTTTTCGCATGGATTCCGAGAATGGCGCCAGCAACATCAATGCTAAATTTACAAAAAGTAATAATAAGCGGACCGGCCCAAAATCCTACAGATGCAGAATTTAGAAGTCATTATACGGAAGTTGGTCACAACATATCTTAAATAGTCGAATAAAACAGACCGTAAAATACTCTATACGATCGCATACAACCGAAAATTGTCCCTTCGGACACTTTCCTTAAAAATGACAGGTTTAATCATACATTTTTAAGTCAATATATTTCAAGCAGGTGTACTGAATTTAGTTACATTTGTCATACGTTTGATGAAGTAAGTTCAGGGAATGAAAATGCACGGCTTCGCCAAATATTTTGTGTTACATCCGATTTAATCTTTCCCCTCTAATCAATAATTCGTACATAGCAGTTACTTAGAATTTTGTCAGTCGTCTTCCACAATTAGGCTTGATGCGATATGAATAAATTGAATGGACAACCACACCCTCTCCTGTAACTCATACAACAGATTCATATCTCTCATTCAAGTGCAGCTAATTAAGCATAATTTAGTAAGCACCGAACGCTTAGTAAATTCAATTCTACGTATAAAAATGGTCTCCTTAGGACACCAAACATACAAATTAGACGATTTTGCAGAAATTAATACTTTACGTTTTCTAAGAGGAAAATTCAAATTTGCTTCATTTGGTGTGCTTTATTCAGAGTATTTTTTTATAGGAACATAATTGTTAAGTATAACACAAGTTGTCTTTCAGTTCGTCTTTTATTCACTGACTCTTTCTTTACCAAATCTTATACAACTAATTACAAGTCAAGCGTATTAGCCTACTTAAACGGAACATAAGCGTACATAAACATAGAGGTGACCTAAATGATGCATAAGCGTAATAAGTGTAATTAAGTATGTTAACTTATACAACAATAATAATTCAACACGCTGCTTCTGATACCTCCACATTCTCGCATTAATGCTAAAGAATCTTAAGTGAAGGTATATGTACGACATATCTACACCGGCTTTCAGTAAATTTTGAATAATTTACATATCTTATGCGCCACCCTATGCGCATAAGTAACGCTTAGATTTTATCAGTGAATACATTTTTTGTTTAAATCTTTTTTTTTTTATCTCTTTACAGAATTGACTAAATAGTACTTGGGAAATGTATAATGGAGAAGTCTCAGCACAGAACAAAGAACCAAAGTTGTTCAATTTTTCTTTGAAAGTCAGCATTCGATTATTCAAACACAAAGATCATATCGAAATTTCTTTCATGTTCGAAGATCTCGTGCAGTTCGAAATGAAGTGACCATTGCTCAAGTGCAAGCATGTATTGAGGAAAACCCCGAAACTTCCACCAGGCGACGTTCTCAGCAGTTAGAGACGTCTAGGCGGTCTTTGCAAAGAATTTTACATGTGTTACATCCTTTCCCATATAAGATGCAATTGGTTCACGAGTTAAAACCAAAGGATGTACTTGAACGCATTCAATACAGTCGCTGTTTTCAAGAATTGTGCCTAAAAAGCAACGAGTTTCTTCGCAAACTCATAATGAGCGATGAGGCTCATTCTCATCTAAATGGTCACGTGAATAAACAAAATTGCAGAATATGGGGCACCGAAAATCCAAGAATAATTGTTGAAGATCAAATGCACCCACTTAGATGGACAGTATGGTGCGGAATAACTTCAGTGAGGTCATTGGACCATATTTTTTCGAAAACGGCAAAGGAGTTGCGATTAATATGAACGGCATTCAACACCGGGAAATGATTGAAACTTTTTTAAGGCCAGAGGTGTAGAATAATCCAGACATGTGGTTTCAACCAGATGGAGCCACAGATCATAAAGCTCGTCCAACTATGGCTGCGCAAAATTTTTGGTAGTCGAAAAATGTCACTATTTTTCTAATTTTAAGCGGCCACGATGTTCGCCTGATTTAACGGCTCCCGATTTTTTTCTTTGGGGCTACCTAAAGGATAAGGTATATGTCAATAAGCCAACCATCCAACAACTTAAGGCCAATATCCGAGAATAAGTGGAGGGAATGCTTTGAAAAGAGCACGTTAGGTAGAAGCAAACAATGGGCACCATTTGAAGAATATTATCTATAAAATATAAATGAACGTAGTTCCAAACTATGTTCTAAATTTAAATAAATGCCAACGTTAAATAAAACTATTGTGCAACAATCAAGTGATCCTAATTGTGTAGCAGCCTGCTCCGTTGGATACCATGGACATACATGCAAATAAATCCATTTCTTTTGCTAACAACATTTTGAGTTATTATAATAGACGGAAAAACTATAGTACTAATTAATACTTTAATTAACTTATGCAAATATTGTTTTCGTTTTTGTCATAAGTAGTTATTGTACAGTCGGCAATTTGCTGGTGTAAATTGAACATTCCATATTTCACACTCAGTCGAAAAATATCTAAATTAGTAGCAACAAATGGAATTTCAGATTCAATGCATAAACATCAATCACTTGAATGTCGAATTATGTTTGCCATTTAAATGAATAAATGTTACAAATAAATAATGTCGGCAGGAAGAATAACATTCTAGGTAAATGAAATTTTTGACACCAATTTATATATCAACACAATGATTTTATTTGTTGAAACATATAACTTATTGCGTATAACTTATAAAATAAATAAATTGTAATTTTGTAGTCATATATTTATATTCTTTATACATATAAGTTGCAGAAAAGTTGCTGCATGGAAAAAAGGCTTTATTTAGCATAATTAAAATGATGCCATCTAAGTCATTGACACCAGTTACCATCCGCTTCTGAAACAGAATGTCTTTGCTGCGATTTAGCAACGATTTTTCTATTTAAATGAGCCTCTGGATTGGTTGCAGCAGTGTATCCTTTCGTGGTCGATTTCGATAAATTTTTCGCACATTCCGTTCGGTATCTCGGCGATTACTTGACGAATGTTGGTTTTAAAATGCATCAACGCTTGGGGATTATTCGCGTAAAAAAGATCTTTAACGTAGAACCTCAAAGCAAGTCGAGGTCAAATCGCATGGTCTTGGTAGCCAACTGACGTCGCCAAAACGTAAAATTACTCTTTTTTGAAACTTCTTCTTCTTATGCAATAAAGTAAAATTCGGTAATGTTGTGTGGCTTGAAACCAGTTCACAATCTTCAAATGCAGGCCAAAAAAAATCGGTTATCATACTGCCATGGCGCTCTGAATTGAAATTCGGGTTTTCCGCCACACTTTTACTAGCAGCGGTTCTTACATTGCGACGATGCACATCAGTAACGTTTCCAGTTTCTTCAAATTTATTTATAATCTTGTCAATTCCTTGCACATTAGTTCGATTATCCCTCGTAATGCACGAAAAGTGCCCACGTTTAAGTCGCCAATGTTGTGGTATTTTTTAATTATTTTTATGCGTCCTTCGGTTGTTAAACGATCCATATTCATAAATAGCAAATCTTTCGCCAAACAAATGTAACTTGATATGACAGGCGGACACTCTTGTCAGACCAGCGATTTTGAAACCACTAAATGAATACCCCTTTATTTCCGTCTTTATCTAAGAGAAACTTTTCCTTGCTGGTGTCCATCACTGAGTCACACTCAAACAATATTGAATACAACAATCACAAAACTGTCTGAGTAGTTCTTAAAGTTACAAAATCTTATCTTTCCAATGCCATCTAGTGTAACCAGCGTGAGATACATGTTGCTAAATCCACCTATTGGAAGAAAATCGACTTATCGTAGGAAAACTTACTTTTACAACGCATTGCTTGAACATTTTGCAATGTTAAATTATAAATTGAAATATTAACCGGCCTGTGCATTGTTTGCTAATAGAAACTCTATTATAGTTGTGAAACTTTCCATATAATTTTCCAAGAAAACTGTTCGTCATCAACCGCCAGAAAAAAGTCGTTTCTTTTATGCTCTTATCAAAAAAAAAAAAAAAAAAAACAAAATATTCTGGTCGTTATCATCATTTCCGTTCGGGTTTCTGTCCGTCTCATTGTTGGTGTATTATAAATTAAATTGCTGATACTGTTGTCATCACAACTAAGCATAGCAGGACGGATGTGACGGCACAACAAACCGGATATGGTGCTTTTTATGCGATACAAAAGAGTGGTAATGCATACTTCTGTCTCCCTCTGCTGTTCAAAAACGTTCCATTGTCATGTGTTTTCACATTTTGTTCACTTTATGTTGTTCAGCGACTTTGTTGA
Organism: Philornis downsi; assembly: GCA_019455685.1. Taxonomy (NCBI): domain Eukaryota; kingdom Metazoa; phylum Arthropoda; class Insecta; order Diptera; family Muscidae; genus Philornis; species Philornis downsi. The sequence goes on along the minus strand of JAHXMU010000136.1, from coordinate 2,456,268 downwards.
TTTTTTGTTAATTTTTCTTGCACAATATATATATATGTATATATATGTATATATGTATACGAATAACAAAAGGATAATTTAATTAACCGCCTTTTAAGTAGACAGTGTAATACAATGAAACAATGTTTTCCTTGATGTCAGAATTTTGTGGTAAAATGTGAAAAACTGGCATGTAAGAGATCCTGGCATTGTAGACTCAGCATATGGTTTAAAATAATAGAATATTCTTGAAGGTCGGACAAAATCATTTTCTTTTTTTTCATTATTTTCACAACTATTTATTTTCACAATACCGAAAATGAGTTTTTGATAACAAAGTAATCAAATACGTTAGTAATCAAATATTTATTTTGTTAATATTTTCGATAGAATTTTGCAAAATCGGTCAATTTGTAAGGGTTTGGCTTGAAGAACTAACTAAATTGGACGCTTGACTGGTGCAAAATTATAATATAAACCAGATGATTTGCAACGAATATATATTAGAAAGAACGCGATCTGATATATAGTTTCAAATTTTAACAAACATATAATGCAATACTATTAATAAACATGTTAAAATTTACTTCAGTCTTTAGAGACTGAATTTGGCACAATCCTTAATATTCAGTTTCGACAAATGTGAAATTAAAAAGATATGTATTAAATTGATAATTTGTCTAGCAAGTATTCCAAAATTTTACCCATTACTTACCAAGCAATATAACAGTCAAACATTTAGATTACTGCGGTTAACGAATTGGAAATCCTAGGAGAACATTTAATTTCGAAAATTCAATCAATTTGGGTGAGAGGTACTGGAAGGGTCATTCTAAATTCAAGGATATGATCTTGCAAAATATTAGGCTGTGCCAAACTATAGAAAGTTTCACAAAGGTTTCCAACAGTTACCGTGTCCACCAACCAGCCGGCCAACAAGCCAGGTAGACAAACGAATGTCGTCCAACCCACGAAAATCATCATGAAACACATTTATGAAGAGATACTTTTGACTTTAAAGTCTTTCCCCTGGTTGTTATACTTTCATACGATGTACATCTATCTGGCTGACTGACTGGTTGGTGGACACGATAACTGTCGTAAGTCTGAAATGATACTTGTTGCAGCCTGCATCGTTGGATTGGCGGGCTCATGGAGGTTTAGTCGCTATGAATCACTTCGACGGGAAGCATAGCGCATTTTACGAGAACTCTCGTTCATATATTGCTACTAGGCGACTATATTGCGCTGCATATGGACTACGGCGAATTAGTGAAGCTCCGAGTGCTAATTTAATTAAAATATGGGTAAAGCGTTTTGAAGAGACCGGTTCAACATTTAAACCACAAGCAAAAGGTCACCCAAGAACATCTAGGACCGAAGACAATGTTGAGAGAGTTATGGAGTCAGTACGAGAAAATCCACAAATGTCGACTCGCCAGAGATCGTCTGTCTTACAATTATCTCGACGAAGTTTGCAACGAATTTTAACATTGGATCTTAGACTGCATCCATATAAGCTGCAATTAACACAAGAATTGAAAGAGTCTGACTTCATTGAAAGGATCGCATTTGCTAATGAAATGCTTAATCGATTTTCCAATTTTGACAATATGCTTTTCTCTGACGAGGCTCATTTCCTTATGAATGGGTTCGTAAACCGTCAAAATTGTCATTACTGGAACAGTGAAAATCGCAAAATCAAACACCAGAAACCATTGCATAGTTCTAAAGTGACAGTATGGGCAGCAATCTCTGGCAGAGGAATAATTGTTCCTTTTTTCTTCGAAAATGCGCGGGGCCAAAACGTGACGATTAATACGGAACGCTATGTTGAGATGTTGGACGGAATTTTGGCTCCAGAAATTGAAAGTTCAAGAATAGTGAATTCCAGAACTTGGTTCCAACAGGGTGGAGCTACCTGTCACACATCAAATGACTCCATGGCGGTGGTGAAGCAGATGTTCCCTGGCAGACTGGTTTCGAAAAGAGATGATATTCCATGGCCCCCACGTAGTCCAGACTTGACGCCTCTTGACTTTTTTTGTGGGGATACCTCAAACACAAAGTCTACAGTAATAATCCAAGAAACATCGTTCAGCTCAAGGAGAATATCCGTGGTGAAATGGCGGCCATTACACCAGTATTACTGAAGAAAGTTTTCAATAATTTTCGTGTGCGGTTAGAAGAGTGCTGTCGTAGAGAGCGTCACCATTTAGATGAAGTTATTTTTAAAAAATAAACTCCATTTATTATTCCACAATGCCTTAGATTTATTTTAACCATACCTTTTTATTTATTTTTTAATCTATTTTTTAAATATGCACGTTCTATTGCGCCACTCTGTGTTTTAATTTTAATATTCTAATCAAATTCGGCACATGAAAAGGAAGTTCTAAGAATAAAAACGGGTACCAAATTTGCAGGGTTATCGAATTTTCGGTTTCAAAATAAAGTTAAATAAAACACACGTAGAGCAATGATTGCAATGAAATTTGTTTTCCATTATAACTCTTGGAGTTTGCCAGTGGATCCTTTTAATCCGACCACTTTTTTCCATATTTCGGGCGGTACGTTTGGGGATTATCCACGAAATAAATGTCTTTGACATAGCCCACAAAAACAGGATAACGGCGCCAAATTTAATGATATAGATGAAATTACGAGTTCTGGAAACTTTTTATGCAATAAAGCCAAAGTCGGTTGGTTGAATCACGCTTGAATGACCACTTTAGTAGTAAGTTTTAACTATTTTACGCGTTCTTTCACTAAATGAATAACACTTTAGATGACAGGTGTTTTACAGCTAACAACCTTTCCAGGCAATTTTCAAACCACTAAATGGGTAACCATGTACTATTAGGCTTATTCATCTTAGAAGTAAAAATTAGTACTCCCTCTACAATTCCTAAGCGGGGCACTTCAGAAAGTTACAGCTTTACTTATTAGATTGTTTTTAAATTCTGAGCAGTTTTTGTAAGTAACCTACCAATCTATTTCGTCTCCTCTTGTCATCATCCACATTTTTATGCCAAAGTAAAAGGTTGTTGAGTGAAAGTACATGTAAGTCAGTTCACCTGACCGAAATTTCTATATTGGCTATGGTATCAAATGGTACATACCTTCATTCTTTCGGATGCAGACGTAAATGTCTAAGTTAGCGTGGTATGCTAATTACTTATTGCAGATAAAATGTTGAATTTGGGAACATCGGACAAATTGTGTTGGAAGTATCAGAAGAGGTGTAATTGCGCTGTCCGATTTCGTTTTCAAACATAGCTTTAGCAAATGCTTAAAAAACTGGCACATTTGTTTGTGTGAGATATACCAAATTGAGCGTGACTGATTGTTCGATTTTACTCAATTTTTACAAGCCATTGCAAGAGAGAAAAAAAATAATTTCAGAAAATTTTTCAGTTATTGTGGGAGATACCAGAATGGATTGATTTATATAGCCCATTTACAATTCTCTACGACGATCTGGCAAACTATTAGGTCATACTAAGTTTGAAGAAATTTTTGAAAAATTGGAAAACAGTTTCATAAAATGTGAGACAGATCTCGCACAATCGATTTAAAATGTCATCGAACACTTTTGTCTAAACTTACTTATTTGATAACTTATTACCAAATGATAAATAAATTGATCTTTTGGAGTGAACGAGTTAGAAGAAAGCGTTTAAAGTGTCAAATTTCTTTCGACTAAGAATGTGTGGTTAACTGATTAATCAGGGTAACCTTTTTGTCTGATTAAGGATTAATCACCTAATTGATTTGTATTATTAATTATATCTAGTTAACTGAATTAATTATATCTACTTAATCTTTATTTTTATATTCCAAAACTTATAGTTAATTGATTGATGGATTAATTAAAATGAGTTGAGAGTTCGAATAACTGAAAATTTAAATTTATTTATTTAAGCGATTAGTCGAACCTCTCCTCGTTTGACTAAATGTGCTTCATGATGTTTTGTTAACTAACCTGGACTATTTCCAGATGCCTGGTTAGAATAATAGATTACACGGGAATGAAAACAGCCCATATTGACCTTCCCCTGCTAAATGCAGCTAAATTAGGCCTACATCGGAGAATGAAAATGGCTTAAATTGCCACAACTTTTCTTGTAGACGCCCTACCAAATGCTCAAACATTTCGCTGCATTGATAAGACAATATCATTTTCTTTTTCGAGATACCCCACTATAGAACACCGCTGAGTAGCTCTTATTTCACGGGAAGACCCTTAATCTCATAATTAAAACTCGCCAAAAATTTGTTAATGTTTGTGTCAAATATTGTCGAAATCTATCAAGCCGTTTAAGTTTGGCATATTCATTATCCCTTTGCCTCCAAATATCCTTCTGAGGGATATAAAAGTTATTTTTGCCGATCAGAAGTATTAAATAACACGCACACATTTTTGCATACAGTCGTGTTAATTTTCATAGTTCAAGATATTTACAACCATGTTTACGTTGTTACTTTTACACCTCCGGTAAAGCAAAGAGGGCTCCAAACATATTGTCCTCAATACCGAACTATACATTCTCCTGACCAGTGAATGAGGCATTCAGCTTACCAATGAATTAAGTTTCCCATTTAGAACTGTTTCAATACTTTTGTTCGAGTTCATCGACTTTGGCCTGGTATTACAGTATGGAGTCATTATGCTGAGGAGCCTTATAGCATTTTTCATCAAAATCATCAGGGAGTTAGCTTTTTGTAAAATCTCGGTAATTTTGTATCTATTTTGTTGTTAACAAAACATTTAGTAGATAAAAATCAAATTTAATAGATATCCAGTATGGAAACTTCAGTTTACCTGACAACTGCACTTGCACGTACCGGTAAACGAGTACCCATATTTTGGTTTCCAAAGTAAAGTTAAATAAAAACACATAAAGGTATGATTTCGATAAAACTTTTATTTTATTATAATGCTGGATGTTGCCATTATATACGAAACACAATGTCATTTAAAAGACCGCCTTTGGATTGGTTGCAGCAGTAGATCCTTTTCAGTTAGTTTTCGACCACTTTTTGCACATTTCGAGCGGTCTCTTGGCGATTACTTGACGAATGTTGGTTCTCAAATGCTCCAACATTTGAGCACTATCAGCGTAAACATGGTCTTTGACGTAGTCCCACAAAAAGAGTCAAACGGCGAAAGAATGCATGGCCAATAGACGTCGCCAAACCGTGAAATTACGCTTTCTGAAAATTTCTCACGCAATAAAACTAAAATCGGTCGCGTTGTGCGGCTCGTGGCGGCCGTCTTGTTGAAACCATTTATTGTCCAGTTCATAATCTTCAATTGCAGGCCATAAAAAATTTGGTTATCACAAGGGCATAGCGCTGTGAAATGCAATTCGAAATATCCGCCACACCTTCACTAACAGAAGCGATATTTTCGGCAGTGAGTACATTGCGATGATGCATAGGCCCGACCGCATCTGTAACGCTTTGAGTTTCTTCAAATTTTTTCATAATCATGCCAATTTCTTACGCAGTAGGTTGATTATGATGACCATAATCACCCCGTAATGCACAAAAAGTGTCCAGGTTTGAATCACTAAATTTGGAATAAGTTTTAACTATGTTTACACGTTCATCGGTTGTTAAACGATCTATATTTGTAAATGGCAAACCTTTCACTAAATAGCTGGCAGCTGTCAGCCTTGTCAGGACGGTGGTTTTGAAAGCGCTAAATGAATAATACTTTACCTTTATCCAACATCATTTTCCGGAATGTATATGGCGAGGCGCTACATTTTTTTAATATATTCTCTGCCATTTCAGAGACTGTGGTTATCTTATTAGTTTTTTTGTTTAAACTTTAAAGAAGCTTTATAATGTAACACGAGTACAGTTGCTGAAAATTAAAAAAAAAAACGGAAATATTTAATTTCTATAAATCGGCCAATTTGTATGAAATGTAACAGATTGGGTACGGCAAAGTTCTCTAATTTTTATTTTCAGAACTTATTTCACCAAACGGATAATGTGTGCTAATTTTTAGTTAAACTCAGTACTACCACCATAAAGATATGGAACTAAGAATTGGTAATTTCCACTAGAAGGAGCATAAGTATTTGGTCAATTTTTTTTTTCAGAATTTACATACATATATGTATATCTAAAGGGTGGCGCACAAGTACAGTTACGGCGACTATATTGAATGCGTTCTTGTACATCCTTTGGTTTTAACTCGTGAACCAATTGCATCTTATATGGAAAAGGATGTAACATATGTAAAATTCTTTGCAAAGACCGCCTAGACGTCTCTAACTGCTGAGAACGTCGCCTGGTGGAAGTTTCGGGGTTTTCCTCAATACATGCTTGCACTTGAGCAATGGTCACTTCATTTCGAACTGCACGAGATCTTCCAGCACGCGGAAAATCAAGGAAAATCAATTTACCAATCGGTAAATTGTTGGAGCGCTAGGGGCATTTCGAACATGAAAGAAATTTCAATATGTTCTTTGTGTCTGAATAATCGAATGATGACTTTCAAAGTAAACTTAAACAACTTTGGTTCTTTGTTCTGTGCTGAGACTTCTCCATTATAAATTTCCCAAGTATTATTTAGTTAATTCTGTAGAGACGAAAAAACGACTTAAAAAAATATATTCACTGATCAAATCTTAGCGTTACTTATGCGCCACCCTTTATACAGGGTGGGCCATATGAGTGTTGGCGATTTAATTCTTCAATTTCTCGGTAACGCATGGCACGGGGTGACGGGGGGATATGTTGTTCGATGCGCCGCTTCCTGGAAATTTAGTCGCCATGGAGTCGTACACGGGAGTGCAGCGTGCATTTTGTGTCCGAGCATATTACAAAAACAATAAATCAGTGATTACTGCACGACGTTTGCATCGGCATGAACACGGTTCACACGATTTAAGTGAAGTTCCAAGTGCCAATGTGATACGAAAATGGATGAGAATGTTCGAAACAACCGGCTCAACAGTACCAATTACGGTTCGTGGTCGCCCAGTTTCTGCAAGATCAGCCGACATTGTGGAGCGTGTTCGTGTTTCAGTTCAGCGAAATCCGCAACAGTCAACACGTAAGAGAAGTCAGTCTTTGGATGCCAAAAGAACAACTTTACGGCGAATTTTGAAACGCGATTTGCATTTGAAGGCTTATAAGATTCAGATAGCCCAAGAATTAAAACCCGATGATGCCAATAACTGACTTAACTTTGTCAATTTGATGCTAGAGCGGTTCAACAATTTCAACAACGTGATTTTTAGTGATGAGGCCAATTTTCACCTTAATGACCATGTGAACAAGCAAAATTGTCGGTTCTGGTCCGAGGGCATGCGATGACGGTTAGAGCGAACAATTATTGCAACATGCTAGCAGACTTTTTGGTGCCAGCTTTGCAAGAACTTCAAGGCAGTACCTCGAGGATGTAGTTTCAACAGGATGGGGCCACATGTCACACGGCTAGGGTATCCATAGAGCTGCTGAAAAATGTTTTTCCTGGAAAACTCATTTCGAAAAGGGGGGATATTGAGTGGCCCCCACGTAGCCCCGATCTCTCTATTTGTATGGGAGGTAGCAAAAAAGGCGCAGTCAGTCGCTCAATTTTTTTAAGTTCCGGCCAGCATTATAAGTGATATAAATAAATGCAATGGAATGAAATTAAGTTACTTGAGCCAACGAAATCGGAGTTACATAGAAAAACAAAATTTCTAAAATTATGAGAGAGGTACTAGAAGGGTTGAGAGGTATTAGAATGGTCAATATAGCTCCATATAGGTATGCCAAGTTTTAACAAAATTAGTAAAGATTTGCGACCATTATTGTGTCCATCTCCCAGACAGATAGACGGTCAGCGCTCAATTCACTTAAAAATCACAAAATACATTTGTTCAAAAGAGGCTTGGTACTTTACATTCTTCCTTCTGTGCCATTTTAAATTATATACATCTTGGTTTCTTCAGGTGAAGGTGACAAAATGTATAATTTTCATTTTTTCATTGTAAATCGGAAATGAATTATGTCCTACATTGTATTTCAAGCGTAAGATATCAAAGAAGAATTTTGGTTATTTTTCAAACCTTTTTGAATTTTGAAGTTATTACGACACTTATTTTTTCATTCCCTGAAACATTCATGATATTGCAGTATTTTTTACATTCTCCAGTTTAAACCGATGAAGAACATCCAGTATAAATGTATACCGGGTGGCGCACCAATTGTGATGCAATAAGGGATTCAAACAACTTTTTTTAGTCAACGTATTTCACTCTTTTTATAGAAAATTCAATTTTAATTTACATTATTAATTTATTTTGAATATGATAGACCTTAAATAACTTCCATGCCCATTCACGCATATGCGAAACTTGATCAGAAACTTATTAATTGCGACCTGAAGGATGGAATCAAATGCTGTTAAAACGGATACGACTTCGGCACAGTTCTGAGGGAAAAAAAACTCCTTCAACATCTTTAAATAGCGGTCCCCGTTGACAGTTTACAGCAGCACGATTCGTGAGCCACCCTGTATGTATAATGCCTTTCTTTCAAAACAAACAAATTTAATAATTTGATCACATTTAAAATTTTTCTAACAACATACATTGAAAATCTCTAAATATGTCACAAAGCAGCATTTCAGTTTAGAATGCAATTTCTTTTAACTCAATCAAACAATTTTTAATCTTTGTTTGTAATCAACTCTATACATGTTAAAAAAACGTTTGCGAACTGAATCATGTACCACAAAAATTAAAAAACAAAACCGAACATTTTGAACTAAAAGCAACTGAGTGTTTTGTTTTCACTGTTTCATTAATTTCTCAATCGAAATGAACACATGTGTTGTACGAGTTTATGGTCGCATATCCCGACGAGGATATAAATTTCATGTGCAATGTCACAAAATTTATTAGATTTGCCTTTGTATATACATATATATATACAATACTATAACTATAGTTGTGTTCAGCTGGGAAAAAAGTGAACAAGCTTTTGTTATGTGTGCAGTGCATTTTGTTCACAGGTGGTTTAACTAACTCTGTTGATTTGTTTCAACGAATGTGAATTATTGATGGCGATATTCTCATATGTTAACGTTGTAAGCGGATATAGAAAGCAAAATGTGAATGGGGGCTTCCACCAGCAAGAGTAATATTCGATATTGGATGTCCCTAAAATACTGTCACTTTGTAATTTGTATTACTGAGAAATCAATTCAAAAATAGAATTCAGAGAATTATGTGGAGATGTTAGTCAATAAAAACCATAATCCCAGCAAGACGGAGTAACATCCCTCATGTTCAAAACGTCACTGTCATGACTTCGTGAAATTAAGCTGACATAAATTGGCATCCGTGTATTCCTGATTTAACCCCTAAGAAATTTTTCCTGTGGGTCGTACTAAATATAAAATATGCGCCAAAAAACCGACAAAATAGCCGCTGCCACGAAATCTACCTGTCGAGCTGTAATGTATTTGGGAGATATAATTTTTAACAAATAAATTGCTAAATTATGTACTTTAATAATTACTAAATTTTTTTCAATAAACAGCAGGCCTTTTTGAACCATTCGCTTGTAAATCGGAAATTAGACCATAATCAGATTTTTTTGTATAATCCATTCTATAACATCTAAGCGGATTTGGATACAATAATTTCTAGTGTACAGATAACAAGCACGTACACGTGATTCCACATTTCACATTCTAAGTAAAAATTCTTCCAGAAGTTGAACTCTTCTGCAATTTGTTTAGCACTTCCCACATTCGGTTGAGCTGCTAATAATTTCAATACAGAACACTTTATTGCCACTGCAGCTATTTTCTGTTACTTCTTATGAAGACGCCCCAAAACTATCCGCCATAACAAAGAAGGTAGAAAACCGTTGGGAAAAATCTTTTTTATTTTTCAATATAGTACCTTTTTAGCTCAATATACCTTTTCCTGTGATATTCAATAGCTTCTATATCCTGTTTATAGTAAGAACTGTCAAACTCCTTAAAGTAGCCACCAACAGCACACTCAACCACTTCATTGTTGGCAAATCTTTTACTACCGAGCCATTTGTTCAAGTGGTCCGAGGGAGTTAAATCTGGCGATAAAGGTGGGTGATGAAATAATTCGAAATTTAATTAATTAATTTTGGCCATCGCAATGGTGGATGTGTGAACTGGAGCATTGTATTGACACTACGCTGTTTTTGGTCTATGGAAAGCAAACGGGGCACCCACCTTGCGCACAGCTTTCTTATTTTCAAATTTCAATGTACGATGTATAGAACTATGGTTTCAACTAACTCTGCCGGCGATCATCCAATACAACTTAATCATGTCTCTGGTGTGAATACCTAAATTGGTGCCAACTCATACAGCTTCCTTTACAATCTGCTATCCAATATTTTGCAATTGTAGATGAAGGAGCAGATTTCCCCAGAGTAGAATGCAGCTCGGCTTTAATATTGGTTGGACAGAGATCTTTCAAATGGAAATATTGAATTAAATAACGGTAACCAATTTTTTATATGTTTACAAATCCACTGATATCGTTTACTTTTGATGGCTGAAATAAAAATACTAAATTTGAAACATATGTTTTATGAGGTTGCCACTTTTCACCAAAATATTTTTTTTTCAAACTTCTGGCACCATCTATACGACAGGTGGGCTAGTTTGGGCTTGTAAATACGGTCTTTTCATCCTTCAGAGTTAGTTTGGTTGAATTTTTGTCCCATTTGTTTTATATTTAAATTCGAAAGTTTGTATTTCCATTAAGTTCCATTATAGAATGCAATCTTCTAATTTCTCGACATCAGTTTCTTCCATTTGACACCAAGACGCAGTGCCACTTATGTTTGTTATGAGCGATAGTACTATTTTCGTCCTTCTTCCACCCACAGAAAACTAAGAATAGCGCGTCACGAACTTGCCTTCGATCCTTTGCTTTACTTCATGATATCATTGATACTTCGGTGCCCGCTAGTTTTTTTCCAAAAAAAAAAAAATATATATATTGATTCCGATAAACTCAGTACTTTGCGTGTGCAAAATTTCGCATTTTAACCCTAGGTATGAATTTTTGAAATGTATCTCCTTACCATGTTACTGTTGTGGAATTGGACTATGGACTCCAATTTTCATGATTCCAGCTCCTGCCATGCCGTTCGATGGTGTCTTATTTGCTCTGTTTACACTGAGTTTACCCTAAAAGAAAACAAAAAAAAACTCCTTCTTACCGCGTGCTAGTTCTCGAAAGGGAACACAGATGCCAATTTTTATGATTCTAGCTCTGGCCCTTTGAGCTGGGCGATATTCAGCCAATAACGCAACAATTTTATATAATGGGTTATCCATTTTTTCGAAGATAAGTTAAATGATATTAAAGTTATTTCATTATAAGGCTTGGACGTACAAAATACCGCATCATTTAAATGACCGTCTCTGAATTGGTTTTATCAGTGAATCCTTTTGATGTAGTTTTTTAAAACAAATACGGCCCAGTGACACCTCCAGACCATAATGCGCACCAAGCTATCATTTTTTTCGGATGCAATGGCATTTCCACAATTACTTCTGGGTTCTCCGAGCCCCTTATGCGACAATTTTGCTTGTTGACGTAACCATCGAGTGAAAACTGAGCTTAATTTTGTTCGACTGAAAGCCTACGTTTGGATCACCACTTTTGTAGTAAGTTTTAACTATTTTTACGCATTCTTCGGTTGTTAAACGATCCATATTCGTAAATGCAAAACCTTTCACCAAATAAACAACACTTTAGATGACAGGTATTTAACAGCTAGCGTCCTTGCCAGACCGGCGATTTTGAAACCACTAAATGCATAACTCTATATATACTCGTAGATACACAGTTGATTATATTATATTTTGAATTTAATTACAATTCACGTACACTAAAACAGAACAAACTAGTTCGGTCTTGCAAAAGCTTATATACTCACAAAAAAAGGATTGTGATTCATAACGTCATGAAGATGCAGGAACTCATCGCCAGATAACAATGTCAAAAAGGTTCTCTTCCCGTACTGTTTCGTATGCAAATTAAAATTTGATTTCATATAAACTATACGAGTATATTCGCTTTATTTTCACAAATTTCTGCATCAAATATACTCGTATGCCTTCAACCAACATCCTCTTCCCTTGGCACAAAAGTTGCCAGAAGGGACAAGAACAATTACATTGGGAGTACAAATTGAAGTTGAAGTTGTAGGATATAAAACATAGTATCATGTGATAGGGCATCTGGCAACACTATAACCGTGAAATACATGTTAGCGATTTTGAACCAGAATCTCAATTTTTTTTGTGCACAGACACTGGAATTTTTCATTTCCTTCTATTATTTGAAGGAATTTTCTTATTGCGGCGCTGTTTGGAGTGGGAAAATTTGCCGTCAACGATTTCGAAGAGTGCAGCGGAAGTCCGCAAGTGTTGGAGATGCGCAGTTGGAATCATTATTGAAGGAAGATTCGTGCCACACGCAAGAAGAAATTGCAATTTCACACCGATTACAATAACTGGGCATTTTTTAAAAAGAAAGAAGTTAGATTCCATATTAACTTACGTCTACAAATATTAAACTTCGATTTTGCACAAGTGAAATGCTGCTTGCCGAAAGGGTTTCTGCATCATGTAGCCACAACCCAGCAAAAGAAGTGCATCCACGGAAACTTAAATTCAGCCTAATTTTTTGAGTAAAGTGCTGATAATTTCGTAGGAAGGAAGCGGTTTTTTTTGGTATGTATTCTTCACATTTCCATGAGAGTTGTTATATCAATGAGAAAGCTGACAGTTTGGTCCAATATTTTATTTGACAAAAAACAATTGTATTTGGATCAGAGTTTTCAGACCGAAATTGGACCATAAGAGAGAAATGTGATTCTGAGGCAGTCGAATTCAAACAAACTAATTGTATTTCATAGTAATTCAATTTAATAAGAACTACTGATTTTGTTTGCATTTGCAAGCGGTACAAAAATGCTTCTTTGGAAATAAAAAATATGCCTATATTGCGCTATTGGAAGTGATGAAAATGTTATTCTTTTTGAATTACTTCCAGTTTTTTTGCTGGGTAGTGACGAAAAATGATTCCACTACGGTAACTCAAAGCCAAGTAAATATTCATGGAAAAAATCGTCGCCCATAAGCTGCGGTATTGGTCGAAATCTACTTAGACACCTTGCGAATGTGAAATGCTACCCTACCCACCATATTCAACAGATGTTGCCTCTTCCGATTACATTTGTTTCGATCACTGAAACATAGGCTATCTGAGCATTTCACTTCACGTGGTGAAACTAAACCTATTCCCGAATAGCTTCAAAATATGAGCGTTTCTATCGATACGGCATTCGTATGCTGCCGAAAAGATGAGAAGATGTAGCGATGGATAATATTTCCAATAACAAAGTGAACCATTTTTCTGAATAAAATGGCGAATATTTTTATTTCACAGCGCGTTTTCCAAACATAAATGTAACTTCATATGTTCTTAACATAAAAGTCGGTATTCTTGGGTCTGAATACAACCCAAACATGTCATTTGTAGACCAGCTTACCAGGTCACCGTGGTTAGTATGTATGATCAACTATTGTTGTGATCGTGGTTTCGAGTCGTGATGCAACTCCTCACATTCTGTGAGGAGCGATCCAGGATTGTTTTATAATCAAGAGCCTATCAAACGGGTGTTCATAATCATAACCGTCATTGAAGCGGTGATCTTCGACTGTGGTAAAATTAAGAGTTTTTAATTGGATATTCTTAATCATAATCGTTTTTAAAGCAGGAGAACCTTAGAATATAAAAATAGGGATTCGTTCACTACGTTCTCATGGTCAAATAATCTTATTCAAAACAAATTTATTTATTTGGACACAATGTGGAATGTATTTCAAGTTTATGGAAATCACCATATTAAAAATACATGTTCAAAATTGAAGTGAACTGTAAAAACTAACTTAGTTATTCAATTACTGTTTTGCTAAACAGAGACTACATCCATTCTAACGTGATTCGTGTATATTTCAAATACATTTGTTTCTGCTGAAATTGAATTGTAATTTTATTTAAAATATTTTGTGAAGTCACACACAAACCATTTGTAGCACACAACATATTTTTCGGTAGAGAGGTTTGAGTGCGAAATGCTGCTAAATGTTAAACTGAAAATCGTAAACGCCCATCCCAAAATTCCCAATCTTTTCCCCAAAAATTTCGTAGGAACATTTCTAGCATGACAAAATTTTGCTAATTACATCTGGTGTACAATTCGTTTCAAAACTTGAAAAGAATATTGAAATCCGCAAAATTAATGATTTATTTAAGGTTTACCCAACATGAGAACAAAAGAGTGCAATCAGATTGTAATCTGTTAAGCAAATCATGAAAAATTTCCATTTATGGAGCGACGAGGTTTTTGTAATAAAAAGAAAAACATCACAAAAATTGCTTAAAGTTTAACTAACTTCAAACACTGTAGCACCAAGTCTCTATGGATAAATTAGTTGCATGGTAAATTGGATATAAGCCCTTCTCACAGTAATGAAGTAAGTGGGGGAAAACGGTGTCGGAGTAAATCTGAGCAAGACCGAAGTGGTTCTGTCCACCAGGAGGTACAAGATTCCACTAGTGGATCCTGTCTCCCTGGGAGGTAGTGAAATTCCTTTCGCGGACTGTACAAAATACCTTGGTGTATTATTGGACAAGAAGCTGAATTTCAAACTCGACACTCTGTATAGGGCGAAAAAGGCCACAGTGACGCTATATGAGTATAAGAGGGCGATAGCGAAACAATAGGGATTAAAGCCTCGCATAGTTCACTGGCTTAATACTGCAGTAGTGAGACCGATAAAGTTGTATGGAGTTATCGTCTGGTAGAAGGCTCTTGAGAAGTCCACATACTGTAAGATACAAGACAAGGTCCAAAGAATGGCTAGTCTGTGCATCAATGATGCACTCCGCATCACTCTATTCGATGCTCTAAATGTAATTTTGCATTTACAACCCCTGGACATAATTAGAGTGCAGATGCCGCAGCGACGGCAGTAAGAGTAAGAGAGCTGCCACAGTGGTTAAACAGTGGTTATGGTCACAGTGTGATCGTTAATATGGTGGCTGACATAACAGGCACCACAGACTACACTCTGGCTGAACCACTGTTCGACAAGAAGTACCATATACTTGTACCCGATAGAGATACATGGAAATATAGAACTCCTGGTACAAGATTGTATGTCGACAGACGGCTGAATGTTAAATAATCAGGTAGGTTTCGTGGTCTACTCCAAAGCCCTAGGGCTAAGTACAGCAAGAAGACTGCCTGATCATTGCAGTGTTTATCAGGTCGAAATTTTGATCATTAAGGAAGTGGCATAATGGCTGAGGTATGACGTCCTCATCATGGTGGGAATTGACATACTCTTTCACAGTCAAGCTGCCATTAAATATCTGGGTTCTGCTTTCCTGAACTCAACATCAGTCCTGAAATGCCGCAGATCTCTTAACAAGATGGC
Organism: Philornis downsi; assembly: GCA_019455685.1. NCBI lineage: Eukaryota > Metazoa > Arthropoda > Insecta > Diptera > Muscidae > Philornis > Philornis downsi. The sequence goes on along the minus strand of JAHXMU010000136.1, from coordinate 2,440,760 downwards.
ATTGCATTTCAACATTCATCTTATGTGGATGCCGGGCCAGAGGGACATACCAGGAAACTGTAGATCAGATGAGCTGCGAAGACTAGGGATAACCTTACAGACTCCAGCCGAGCTGGAGTCCGTGAACATGCCTCTAGCGAGATACTACTGCGAGATAGAGCATATTTAGAAGCAAATGGTATGTGGGCGTCTGTCTGAGGCTATAGTCAATCCAGACAGATGTGGCCTAGCCTATGTCTGAAGCGTTCACACACACTGCTGTTGCAATCAAGATTCGACTTAAGAGCTTCTTGAGGCGCTCAGGATGGTTCGACGGGGGAAACCAGGCACATCCATATCTCTAGTTTCCGTGGCATCACAATGGACTATACAATCTAAGTGTCACACTAACCTAACCTAATCTAACTTGACATATAATCATAATTGCTTCTGATTACTTTAACGTTAGAAGTATTTTGTCTATGGCATGTAACATTTTTGAACATCATTGCTGCTCAAAATAAGTAAATTAAAAATCAATTAACTGATCTAAAACAACCAATTACACTGGTTAGCCTTGTAGTTGTTTGTTCGAAAATATTTCGAGTTGATGCAAAACCCCGTTAGCTGGTTTCCAAATCAACCAAGACAGCGATTATTGCGATTGGTTTTGCGTGCCATCTGAAAATAGAAACACATAGTGTTTGTTTGTAAGGGGTGTTAGAATATGAATAGGTTGAGATGTAGAGCATAACGAAATTGGAACATGAGCACCTCTTCCACTAGTTTTCTATTTAATGTATTTTACTTAAAATTAATGCGATGGGTCAAGTCAGTACAACTTTGACATCTCCTAAATGGTTGTCATTTGATGCAAAATCGGTATATTAACTTCAATCATTTGAAGTGTATATCACTTTTTGCAATTTGTAACAGTGATCTGAAATAGTTACAATTTAATAAGGCCAATGTAATTTCATTTGTATTCGAATATAGTCCGCATGTGAGAGCTTAAATTGAAGATTAGTTAAGCCCTTCAAAGAGAAGGAAACTGCGCTCTTCATCTTCCAAATAAGGCTTCAAAATGTCAGGCCTTGCGGACCTATCGAACATAGTTCCCCTACAAGAAAACAAACGACATAATATGTTAATGTGGTAATATGATACCAGCTCATCACCAATGACCTTAATTAGTTAGGGTGGGCCCTGTGACCAGCTCTGTTGCAATTCTGACTCTTTCGACTTTATTATGGGTAATTTATGTCATCGTTAACAATTAACGTAATTTTCTGATTTGCATTGTTTCCATAGTTAAAAAATTGCAAAACAGCTCTCTTCCTAAATGCGTACTCTTCATATCTGAGGCTCTTTGTACCCAAGACTTTATTTCATTTATGTCATTGCAATGAGGGCACCCAGCACCATAAACGTTTCTTATGACCTTTCATCAGAATTTTCGGTGATTTCCTCTGTCTGCACCTTTACAATACTCCGGGCATCTCGCAACTGTTTGCTCTGTTTTGAGAAGCGGTCCACTTCAATTTTCTTCTTTTTTATGGATATCACCCACGGAAGTGTTTTAGTTTGCTAAGAAAGTTGTCGTTTATTCAGTATCCTTTTTCTTAGAAGCTATTTAAATTTAAATAACTTTGTTTGAAATAATGTATTTCTTCCATTTATTTTTTTTATTGTGTTTAAAATTCAATTTTATTTTAAATAACTAATTGGTTGTTTACGCGCACAGTTGCCCTTGCACTGATAGTTGTAGGGTAAAATTTTTAAGTACACGCCCACCACGGCTAAGAAAAGAGCTTTCACTCCACCGTTCTAGCAGTGTAATAAAGCGGTACTCTAGCTCTCAGTTAACGATCGCCCAAACATCAATACTCATTTTACATCCGATATATGAACTACGTATTTGGGCGTTTAAAGTCCCTGTTTGGTGAACTAATCTCCATTTTACAAAAGGCCAGAAATAAAAAGTAAAACCTTGCCAATAAATTCAAATCATTGGATTATAAATTCTTTAACCCCCCGTGTTTCTCATTCTCTTAAGAGAATGTTAACATTGGTTTTAAAAATGATAGACCGTGTAAGACCGTCCATGCTCATTTCCACATCTACGATACCTGATCAGAAAATTATTCATTGTGGGATCGTCTCAATTATAATTTTAATGGACTGTTTCAATTCGGTCAAATTCCTTGGTTTCGTTTTGTACACTTCTTCCCTGATATAATCCAATAAAGTCTGACGCAGTTAGGTCAGATAATATTGGTGGCCAGCGGAAAATGGAGTTTCTGTATATTAATTTGTTTGGGAATTTTCGCTGGAATTCCATAATCGGTCTGGCTATGTGTGCAATTGCAAAATCTTTAAACAACGATCGCAATGGTCCCCGTTTTGTATTTTTGCACAATTCGTGAGCCACCCTGTATAGTGCCACTTTGTGTTAGTTACAATGGGGTGAGAAACGTCCTGTTGTTGTCGTTGTAGAGTTTATTGGAATCTACTATATCTCAATAATATACAGATTTTCAATGCTTAGCTGTCGTTGTGTTAAGTACTTATATGGTTATCAGAATTTAAGTTAGCAATTCCGATCATGCGAGATAATTTGTCCTAATTCCTAGCCAACTGTAAATTAATCTGAGTTCATAGCTTTTAGCATTGCAACCGAAGAAGATGTTACAGATTTTCTTCGAATGCATCCTTAGCCTGTTCATTGCATCTGCTGGCTGATGGTGGTTGAAGTATAACCTTATATTTCTTGATGACGTTCGCTATAAGAACATGGATGTCTTTCTTGCAACGAATCCTGACATTCCACGCGAATATTCCAAAATCAAAGTCCTTCAAACGTCTGATAGGATCTTAAAGTATGATAGTTTCCGCTTCTTTTTTGTTTTCCATTGTGTTTTCACTACCAGTTAATAGTTGGTAACGAGTGGCAAGCCCTACCAATAAGGGGTTTCATCGCTCAAATAAGCCGATGTTTTAAATCATCATGAGAAGCAAATTCCACGTTTTATTACAACAAACAGGGCGATAAATAACTCATATCATAGCCTAAAGAAACAAATTACAACAAAGCAAATTATTGTGACGGTACACACAACTCAGTTCACTTGACAGAAATTTCGGCATTGGTTTCGTCTCTGAAACAACCCTAAGTTTCCATAATTTCTTTTTTTAATTTATTTGATTCCGAAGGTGTTTACTTGCATTCGTCATAAATGGCTTTGTTATTTGATTTGTATTAATATATTTTATATTTTACATTTTACATTTTACATTTTATATTTTATATTTTATATTTTATATTTTATATTTTATATTTTATATTTTATATTTTATATTTTATATTTTATATTTTATATTTTATATTTTATATTTTATATTTTATATTTTATATTTTATATTTTATATTTTATATTTTATATTTTATATTTTGTATTTTATATTTTATATTTTATATTTTATATTTTATATTTTATATTT
>JAHXMU010000136.1:2407789-2436880 GCA_019455685.1 Philornis downsi | reverse complement strand
TTTATATTTTATATTTTATATTTTACATTTTATATTTTATATTTTATGTTTTGTATTTTATATTTTACATTTTATATTTTATATTTTATGTTTTGTATTTTATATTTTGTATTTTATATTTTATAGTTTGCATTTTATTATACTTTATTATTTATATTTTATTTTACTTTATTTTTTATGTCATCCGCAGTGAAATCGTTTAAGAATTTTACCACCCTGAACCAAATTCTTTCACTTTCTGACAGGCGGCTCCGATTCCTACAGTTATTATGTACATGTAGATGTATGATATTTCCCACATTTCGGTTTACTTTGACCAACATTTAATGTGCCATTAAAATTTCACAGATTTAACAATGTCATTCGTATCATATGCGAAGATATAATAAAATTCCGTCATAACATGTGAAATAACATTGTATGTACAACTGACTGCATGACTTAAATATTCGAGTATAAATTTCGAATTTGGAATGAAAAAACGAATAAAAATCAACAACATGTGATTACGAAATGTATCTGTGTCATTTAGGACTCATAATACTTCCGATGGATTGACTATATCACATAGCGTTGTATGTTGTATTCGCTTTCGCTTTTCATTCTCTGTCAGGCGTGTAGCCAACAACGACCCACATTGAATGCCATTGACAGCAAAATATGAAAGCTGGTTAACAGAGCACTGTGGAAGAAAAAAATTATTTTTGTTTTATTGTGACCATTGACTGCTATTGAAACCCCATATAGAAATTTCATTTAAGTGAACTGATTTACATGTAATTTTGCTAAGTTCTTATCAAAAAATACACAATCAAAAGAGGCAGGTTGTAATTTTCTGAACTCCCCGTACAGAAATTATTGAGGGACTCCTGATTTTTGCTTCTAAGAAGAGGGTCAACAATAAACGCCGTTTTATTTCGCAAAACTAACTTCAGTAAAAGCGCGATACGTGATAAATTATGCTGAATTTGATGCAATTAAATGAAAGATGTGAATTTGGAATTTGAATTTTGTGTAAATTTATTCAATGAGAGTTATCAATTTGCATGTGGAGTTGCAAAAGGGATGTGGCAATGCCCTATTGTCTTAATACAGCTTAAATCGGTCAATTATGTGGATGGTATCAGAAGTGGTGTGGTTACTTAGACAATTTTTCTCAAGATTTGTGGAGAATTATAAATCAACTTACTGGATAAGACATAAAGTACTACAACTTAAAGATTTGATGTTACAGAGGACAATTTGACGACAATATATAGAGTGATTTTTTAAGATTCAAGTTTTTCAGGTTAGCAGCACTGGTTGGTAATGGAGTTCAAATGTCATCTGTCAAAGTGTACAGTATACTCTGCCATTTCAAAAAAGATGAAATTCAAAATTCGTGCTTTCTGATAAATGTGCATCGTTTGATAAGACAATTTTCTGGTCGTCATAATCGACCTGCTGAATCAAGAATTCGTACTTTTATCTCCAAATTTCGCACAAAATTTACTTTGTTGGACATAAGACCATTGACCCGCATGCGTAGAGTGCATATCGAAGAAAATATTGCAGCCGTGGCGACCAGTGTTAATGACGATCGTGAAATGCCAATTCGTCGCCGTTCTCAGCGATTGGGCATGTGTTACTCAACCACAAGGAATTTTTGTTTGCCCCAAATGGCAGAGTTATATTTGGATGACGTGTAGTTTCATCGGGACGGTGCAACATGCCACACTGCTCGTGAAACTGCTCGACACGAAACTATAATAACCACTAGTGTACAAAATCCAGTTAGATGAACTGAATGTTGGGGCAAAAGTGTGTTTAGTGTCGTATGGGGCGTGGTTAATCATTCGGTTCTTGTCAAATATTGCTTAGGAAAGAGTAACGATTGCTATGTAGAACAATTTAAAGTAAAGTACAAAGTACTCTAAAGGGTATGACAAGTCAATCTAGCCTGATCTAAGTCAAATTATGCTTTCGTTTGATTGGAAAATCTGGAACTAGGATTATACTTACGTGTTATATTAAGGAATTTGTGTGGGAAAGAGGGTGATATTTACAAATTTACCCAGCGTTATAAAGCTGCCTTTTCTAGACTGTCAATTTAAAACTACATGTAAAACTAAATTTTAGTACTTCGGTCAATTGTCACAAATTACTATCTTTAAACCCAAGTTTACTACATACTTCATACATTCCAAACTTCTTATAGTCCAATTGAATGATGCATCCGTAACTATAAGGATATGTGAGTTATTTCGGAGTTTTCATTTTCAGATCTAAGTTTACCATAGGCTCAACGCGTGGCTTAATTTATGTTAAAGGTACCAAAAGCGCTATGGTAAAACAGTCAACTTTTTTTTTTACAAATTTTCCAAGCATTATTAAGCAATACAAAAACAAAGATTGCACCAGCCTATGGAAATAAAAATTAAGACTGCTATGATGCTTCTGATAATTCCCTTACATATCCCTCGACTTAGAAAAAATTATTGCATCCTCAAACACTTCAAAAGAAAATTCTTCAATTCGCTGTACTTTTGGCTTCTATATTTTGCTGCAATTTACATCACTATTTCATAAGCAGTACAGAAATTTTAGTTACGTGAACTAAACGCCTTTGTCGTTGGTGCGCCAGTGTGCGAATTACTAGAAGATATGTGATAAATCGCAAGGCTTTTATCGACCAATACTGTGAATTAAAGCATAACAAAATATGCAAAATTATAACTTACTGAACTTAATTATTGTATAACTTACTTATAACTTACTTTTAGCAAAATCGGATAATTTGTACGTGATGTACCCTAAAGGAAGCGGCAATGCAGATCATTTTCATCTGCTGAATTGAGTTTAGTAAATAGCAGTAAACGCCAGAACTAAGTATAATACAATGAAAAATATATGAACTAGAAAGAGCAGGGTTATGTGTTCAATTTGGTTACATTTAACTAGATATTTCAACTTAATCTTGTCAGCAATAGTTAAAGAAACTACGGTTTACGAAATAGTGTTTGTAGGGAGAAGGCTGAATTTAGATTAATTAGTCAATTTAGAATGAGAGCGAGCAATGAAGTAGATTTGCATTCTTAAAACTATGTACAAAGGTGGTTTCAAAACTATCCGACCTGATAGTGCCAGTAGTTTGGCAAAAATTATTTTGGTGAAAAGTGGCAATCTTATAAAACATATGTTTTAAGTTTCAAGGCACCACAATCTCAGTAAATTTGTAAACATAGAAAAAACTAGTCACCGTCACGTAATTCAATATTTAAATTTAGAAGGCCTCAATCTAACCGACATTAAAGTCGAATTAGATTCTACTCTGGGGGAGTCTGCTTCTTCTGTAAAATACTGGGTAGCAGAGTTTAAACGAGGGCGCAATTGTGGTGTCCACGCCAGACAAGGTTAAGAAAATCCACAAAATGGTATTGGTTGATTGTCGGCTGAAGGTGGGTGAGTTAGCTAAAATGATAGCTATTTCAAAAATTATTATACATCGTATATTGACTGAAGATCTGAAAATGAGAAAGCTGTCCACAAGTCGGATACCGCGCTTGCTTTTAACACAGCAAATACAGCGTGTAGACGTTTCAGTAGAGTTTGGTAGGTTTGGTGATATTTCATCGCAATGAAGCCGAATTCTTCCGTCGATTTTAACCATGGACAAGACATCACACGTGAGCTAAAAGAAGGGGAACAGAAGCAGTGGACTGGAATGGAAGAATCGCGCCCAAAGAAGGCGAAGACGGTTCCATCTGCAGGCAATTTCTTTTCTGGGATGCGCATGAGATTTCTCTTATTTATTATCTTCAGAAAGAAAAAACCATCAACAGCGAATATAATGCTCACTTATTGCAGTATTTTGCTGATGAAATTATGGAGAAAGGCCGCATTTGGCGAAAAAGAAAGTGTTATATCATCAAGACAATACTCCAGTTGACACATCCACTGTTGCGATGGCTAAAATTAATGAATTAAAGTTCGAATTGCATCATCACGCACCTCATTCGCTAGATTTGGCTCCCTTGGACAATTTCTATTTCTAAACATAAAAAAATGGCTCGGTGAAAAAAGATTTGCCAACAATGAAGAGGTGGAGTCTACTGTTGATGGTTACTTTATTGAGTTTGACAGTTGCTACTATAAACAGGGTATAGAAGCTATTGAATATCGCTGGAAAAAGTGTATCGAGCTAAAAAAGATTTCGTTGAAAAATAAAGAAAATTTTTCCCAACTAGTTTGTGTCTTCTTTGTTAGATCGATTAGTTTTGGAGACCGCCTTCGTATATAAGGCTTGTTATATGTGCCAGATTTGCCTGGATTACGTGCGACTGCCTGAACGATATGAAGTTAAGAATTTGTGTGGAGGATATCGGAAGGAATGTGGTTACTTAATCGGGTTTTTCAAGTTTTACAAAGGATTATGTATCTAGACTACTGCAGCCCACTTATTAGAAATTACGCAAGAAATATTGAATTTCGAAAAATCAGACAATTTCTATGGGAGGCGCTCTGTGCCTCGTGCTATGTGCCATTACAAAATTTACCAAAAAACAGGGTTACTGCGGTCAAAGAATTTGGAGTTAAAGGGGAAAAGACTGAATTTCCGAAAATGGGTCAATTTATTCAGAAGGCAGCAGCAGTGATTGTTCAATACAGCACATTTGAAATTCTTGAATTCAACCTGGCAAAATATATGGGTACACCAAGTTTCTAGAAGTTTCATTAAGATATACGGGGTGTGTTCAGAAAGCCAGCCAGTCATAAAAGCATTTGAAAACGTACTTGGTATTTTAAACCCTTTCTTTTGGATGTTACATGTTTGATCATACCGAATGACACATACATACCTTTAATCCTTCGGGTGAAGGTATAAAAACCAGGCAATGCAATACGTCCCTTCAAAAGCCCGCACATGCTACACCAACACATCGTATAAATCACAATTCGCCTCAATTCCGCTGTAAGGACTTTCAGAAGGATATACGTACGTCAGTCCGTCTGAATGATATTTCTATACCGGTTCTTATTGAAATTAAAGTCATACGGAAACCTACCTCAGGCTGCAATAAGTAAATAGTATTGAGATTATAAAAATATAGGTACAATAACTTGAGGTACTGTGATTTCTTTTCAAACCGAGTAAATCCACCACTGTGCGAAATAATAAAAAAGAAAACACATTTCTGTTTTCATTATTTGTTACACCTACATACATACAAACGTGTATACGAGTACACATACGTATACATTTATAAGTTTGGACACTTTTTCCTTCGTTGTTTTTACAGTCCTTGTCCTTTTTCCGGATCATTACACCAGAAGAAAGTGGGTCTGAGTAAGAGTGTTATAGTGTCGCAATATTTTTTTCAATATACTCCACAATATACACATTTGGACCTTGTATTGTGTATTATTGTTTGATTTTGTATACTTTGTTCTTTCCATTTCTTTTCTATTTCTTTACAATTGAATTTGTTGTTGTTGGAGCAAAATTGAAAATATATTTTTGTCTTCAATAGTTCATTGTAGGTAAATAGTAAATCACATCAAACGATGTAAGCTTAAAATAATTGAATTTCATCATTTAAGATGATTTTATTGATTTCATTATTGTTGAATTGTCCTCCTTTTCAATCAGCTTTTTTCGTTTTGCTCTAATTTGCTATTCAGAGATAGACCAATTGTACACAAAAGAAAGGAAAAATGTCAAGCATAGATATTGTATCCAATTAAAAGTAGTACAAAGAAATGAGAAATGTTTTCGCAACTGCGCATTAGTTTTTTGAATGCGAATTGGCTGTATTCAGACAATGGTAAAAACGACATCTTGTTTTGAAAAAAATTTCTTTAGTTTGATAATCATCAGATGTTCAATAATCGGAGTTTCTTTGATACTTGATATTGATATTCTTTGCTATTGCTATTGAAAGAGAAAATTATACAAACTTAAAAAAAAAAGAAAAATAATACAAGTCTTAGTTTCGAAAAAAAGTCGATTTTCAATATACACTGTGTGATAATTGGCTTTAAACATGCCCACAACATTGGGCAGAATGTGGGCATTTAAAATAACAGCGTTTAAGTTAGCGGTATTTAACGTGTCATGAAATCACTTCAGAATAAGACTGTTTCCCGCTAAATAGTTACGATATTGCTCGTTCTCAATAGTTTTAAATAAATATTAAAATACAAGGTATATTTATCCCTCCCTTTTATGAAAGCTCGCCCTGAAGAGCATTCCGTTCTATTTGGAGGAGGAGACTGGTATCAAGATTGTCGCATACGCATACGATGTTGCAATAGCACTTTAGGAGAAGTTTTGGAGAACACTCAGAGACATCCTTCAAAGGGTCTCTCTCTCTGTAACGAAGTAGGCAAGGGAAAGTGGTCTCGGAGTAAATGCGAACAAGACCGAAGTGGTTCTGTTCAACGGGAGGTACAACATTCCACCAAGAGATCCTATCTTCCTGGGAGGTACTGAAATTCCTTTCGCGGACTATGCAAAATACCTTGAATTTCAAATACAACTTTCTGGATAGGGAAACAATGAAAACATTAGTAAGACCGATAATTTTGTATTGGGTTATCGCCTTGTGGAAGACTCTTAACAAGCCCATATACTGTGAGATACTGGACAAGGTCCAAAGGATGGCTAGCTTGTGCATCACTGATGCGCTCCGCACTACCCCATCTGATGCGCTACATGTAAATTTGCATTTACTACTCCTGGACTTAATTTTTAGGCACACTGTCGCAGCTACGGCAGTAAGACTAGGAGAGCTGCTGCAGTGGTCAAACAGTGGTTATGATCACAATGTGATGACATGACATGCACCATAGACTACTCTCTGGCAGAGCCACTGTTCGACAAGAAGTACCATATATTTATACCAGAGAGAGATACGAAGTGTGATAAAAAAAAAATTTTTTTAAAATTCGTGAGTTAAGTATATTCGATTTTCGCACTTTTTTTACATATTTTGACAATTATATATGTTCACAATATCAGCCATTTTGGATTGTCAATTTTTTTTTTTTTTTGACAGATAAAACGGTTAGTCGTGTTTAAGGTAGTCGTTTAAGTGTTTAAATGGTAGTCGTTTAAGGAAGGCCGTCCTGGTCGCCCGAACACGTCAAGTTCAGTCAAATGTGAAGGTTTTGCTCACTGTTTTCTTCGATTGCAATAGCGTGGTGCATCATGAATTCTTGCCACAAGGTCATACGGTCAATAAGGAATACTATCTAGAAAGTTATGCGCCGTTTGAGCGAAACAATTCGTCAGAGACGCACAGAATTGTGGAAAAACCAATCATAGATTTTGCACCATGATAACGCACCAGCTCACACATCGATGCTTGTGCGCGAATTTTTGGCCAAAAATAAAACCGCAATCATGCCTCAACCACCGCATTTACCGGACTTGGCTCCCGCTGACTTTTTTCTCTTCCCAAAACTGAAGACACCGATGAAAGGAAAGCGTTTTGCTACGATTGAGGAGATAAAAGAAAAATCGAAACAGGAGCTGTTGGCAACACCAAAAAGCGCGTTTCAGAAGTGTTTCGAGGATTAGAAAAAACGCGCAACAACTTTACAGGCACTCGGCAAGTAGGAGTCCATTGGCACGCCGCTAGCCACTTGTAAGCCCCTATTGCGATATGGGGCATACTTTGCAGCAAATTATAAGTGGGCGTCTGTCCAAGGTAATCAATCCAGACAGATGTGGCCTCGCCTAGATCAGAAGCATTCACACACACTGCTGTCACTTTCAAGACCCGACGTCTCATTACGTTACGACGGGACACCGTCTGATTGGAAGGTATGCAATGGACTAAAGGCTGCGACTAGTGACTTCTGCAGGAGCTGTGGGGATGAAGAGGAGGAGGTCTCCATAGAGCACCTTCTCTGCAATTGCTCCGCCCTGGCGAACAGGCGGGCATCAACACTGGACTCGTATTTCTTTAGGGACATAGGAGATATGGACGATATAGATATTGTTCGACTACAGAGCTTCTCGAGCGGTCAAGAGGGTTAAACGGGGGAAACTAGGCACGTCTATATCTCTAGATTCCATGGTACCACAATGGATTATACAGTCTAAGTGGGTCTGTCAAGTCAGACTGCCACACAGACCTAACCTAAACTACATGTTTTATATGACATTGAAGGGTCCGACTAGGGTCAAACATTCACCGTCTTATTTGGTAACTTCTTGCTATATTGAAGGTAACTTCAGCATGCCTCACTTATGACGATCCAATTGGTGACAATACAGATTCGTATAAAGAGTTTGACCATAGAACATATATGCTATATTCTATATGGATGAAACCATCAAAATATCTTCGAGACGAGTGTACCAACATCAAAAAAAAAAAAAAAAAAAAAATAATAATAATAAAAATAATAAATATTCGAATGTACGTAGCCCTACATCTAAACAATTGATCCAAAAAATTCAGCGAAGGGCCCTATTTGGGATAACAATTTGGGCACCATAGACCCTTTCGTCAAATTTAGCCTTCGATACTTCCACCACCGTCTTATTCGGTAACTTCTTGCTATATTGAAGGTAACTTCACTATGCTTCTCTTATGACGATCCAATTGGTGACAGTACAGATCCGTATAAAGAGTTTGACCATAGGGAAGCAGCTCAATGGTTCTCTGCGAATTTCTCTTTTGCGTCTAGCCATATTCCAACGGTGCCAAGCTTCATTTTCCGCAATGTTCGTCTAATGGAAAAACGAAGCGCGCGTTCAGGTGCGAATAGTCGAACACGCAAAACACTTGTCCTATATGGATAAAACGTATATGCTATATGGATAAAACCGTCAACATATCTTCGAGACGAGTGTAGCAACATAACAAAAAAAAAACATAATAATAATTATAAAAATAATAAATAGTCGAATGTACGTAGCCCGCGAAATTTGAAAATTCGCTTAATTTTTTGAACACACCTCGTATTTGATCTAAAAAATTTAGTGAAGAGCCCTATTTGGGATAACAATTTGGGCTCCATGGGCGCATTCGTCAAATTTAGCCTTAGCCTTCGAGACTTCCCTATCGAATGGACGCATTTATGTTTCGTTTTTATACTACACACCATATTGTGTGGGTTATTTTTCACCAAATGCTACCTCTTTAACATACTCTTGAAGAGGAGCTACAATTAACATCACCGATACCATTTATTTGCTACTTGCATATGTCGATGACATGCGAGTAGATATTATTGGCAGAAAGTTTCAAGATGTTACTACAGCCTTCTCAAGTATTGAGAAGAAATAAGAACTGGAAGTTATTTGTTTTAACGATCAAAGAGTTTACTCGGTTGGGATGCCGTGTAAATGTTGGTAGCTATAATTTTGGAGTGACGGATGAATGATGCCAGCATGGAAATTAAGGGGAGAGTATTGCTTGCTAACATATGTTACTATGGGTTAAACAGGCAATTTGATAATAAAGTCCTCTCTCTACGAACAACAAACCAAATGTACCAGAAGTTAATTTTACCTGTTTTGCTGTTTGGCGCTGAATCCTAAATAGATCAATGATATGAATCTTCGAAAGATAAATACTCCGAAAAATATATGGACACATCGTTGAATCGCCGTTGCATTATCTATGAGCTGAATAAGCCGATTGCGTTAGCTGGGTCATGTTACGTGGATGGACGCAAATGAACTTTTGGAGTACTCTCAAAACTTGGTGCGATGAATTGGAGAACATGTGCAGAATAGTTAGGAATGTGTATTTTAGTTGGCAGTAAGTATGAAAGTTTTTTGTTCGGAATAAAGGCGAATCACGTTAAAACTGGATGGCTGATTGATGTCGAAAAGAATATGACTGTGGAATTAAAACATTTGTTTCGAGCTATTTTATGCTTGTTACTCGTGCTGTGAAACATACTTAATAGGAAATTCTGTGACTAGCTCGGCCAAATAAAAAGATGGTCGTTGACCGATGCATGCCGTGCTAAGAGCTTAAAATGCTAAAGTGTGGTGTCGTTTCTCCATTGTTTTTCTTCATCTCCCAAAGGAAATATTGAATTTATAAATTTATTGTGTAATTAACATTTATTCGTAAATAATTTAAGGAAAAAATGGAAATATTTTTAGTCCATGGAAGATCATATGCATGTAGAATATTTAAGTTTGTAAGTGTAGGTTTTCAAAGTATACATGTGTAGTTAATGTAAATATAAGTACAAAATACTAATTTTAGTTTACAGCACATAGGATTTAAGTAGTATTAATTAAGTATAAATAATGATATATAAACGTAACTTTTGAATATTTAGAAGTTCTATGAAAACCAGATGGCTGATGGTTGTGAAGCGTGAATGTAACTGACGATAAATCCAACATTGTTGACGGTGACGGTATTGATGACTTAAAGTTTTGATGAGGATTGTGAGGTGGATGCTGATGTATGACGTAATGGTGGTGGAAGGGCATTGGTGGATCTCTCCAATGGGAAATGTCCAAAAAGTCTTGTACGACTTTGTGCTTGCATGAAACTTATTTTGGTGATTTAGGCGCTGTACACCACACCGCGCAGAATATTTTAAATAACAATTATGCTCGTATATAGTTTACCTTATTTTGTTAACACTTATGCTTTGAAAATTATATAATTTTTGGATGAACAATTTAAAAACACAACAATTTAAAAACCTTTGTTTATAGAAAAAGTTAAGGGTAGTGTGCTGTAGTACGGCAGATTTCTCATAGATGAAATTGTTACAGTTTTCTTTAGTTTGTTTGCCGCTTTTTCAGAAATTTCAAAATTATTCTTTTTTAATAATAATTTCGTCACGTGTGTGTTTATGTATGTTGTGGTTTTTATGGAGTGGTAGTAGTTTGTATAATATTCATTTCATCTTGTATGCGAATTTTTATTTCCAAATTAATTTCATGTTTATTTCTTTTAAATTCTCTTGAATGATAAAAATTGCCACTTGGCAATATAATGCCATGTGGGGTTGTATTTCTTGTTGTATTCTTTTTGTGGACAGCTACTCCTGATTTATAATCGATATCACTTTACATCCCGCTATTATGTCGTATTTTTTTCTTTCAATATTGGAATGAAACATCCTGGCGGGACAATCACACCACATAACAAAGTAGGAGAAAATAAATGGGAATAGTTAAAAAACTTTCTGATGGTTGCTACAATTCTTGAATCAGATATGGGTGCTAAGAAAATAAGTGATATAAGTGATGATACATATTTTCGTACCAATTTTTTCTCCCGAAGACATTAAAATCCAAAACAGGCTAATTAAAGCGTCTGTCTAACGTTCCTTTTGAAGACAAGACAAGTTACAAATCCCCATCTATTAACGCAAATTCGCACAAATATGTCTGAAATCAATCTAAAGGATTGAAAGGTTGGCTTATGTAATAAATGACAAAAAAAGCGTAATCAAATACCTAACGTGGCATCGTTTCGACTGATACCGAGTGGTGGTATGTAATATCAATAGCAAGCAATAGCAAGGTTGGTAGTTAAAAACGTTATAAAGGCAATAATGGTTGACTTTACAAAATTGGAAACTAACACTTAATGTCAGGCATTTTAAATGACGTGGGAGCATTGAATAATATGCTAATATTAGCAATAATTTGACTACAACAGACATCAAATTCGTAGTGCTATTTTCCTGTCAGTAATTTGATATAATTTGTAATAATTCAAAGCATATGATATTCAAATCAATACAAAAATTTCAGTGAAATGAACGGACCTACATTTACCTTCATCCAATTTTCCTATGCGTTGCTGCAAAAATGTGAGAGGTGCCAGAAAGGCATGGCAAACCACTAGATTATGATCAAGATATAATGTGAGTTAATGTACAATGAAAGAAGCAAAATTATTGCTGTTATATTGTCCTTCGATTAGGTGGCCAATGCATAATGAAAGAGGAAGAACTATAACTATTGTACTGGAGGAGAGGAAACATTGATTTTTGTTATGTCAGCCGCATTCTATTCAAGGAATTAATTTCAATAAAAGCCTAATGCTTGTTGAACTACATTCAGTTTAGTGTGTAGCTATTCAATTTTTCCACAATTTACAAAGTATTATAATTATTTACAATTGCTTATACAGGGTGATTTTAGTTTTTCAGGTTGGCAGTACTGGTTGGTAATGACGTCCAAACGTCACCTGTCAAAGTGAAAAGTGTACAGTACACTTTGCCATTTCATCATGGAAAGACTAACAAACGAGCAACGATTGCAAATCGTTGAAATTTATTATCAAAATTCGTGCTCTGTGCTGAATCAACAATTCGTGCTTTTATCTCAAAATTTCGCCCCAAATTTACTTTGTTGGACATAAAACGTAAAGTGCATACTGAAGAAAATATTACAGCCGTAGCGACCAGTGTTAATGACGATCGTGAAATGTCAAATTGAACTCAAGCAAGAATCGAAGCCGAATGGCCTACCACAACGTCTAATTTTTGGTGAATGGGCCTTACAAAAGCTCAATAAAAATCCGCTGTTTTATCGAAAAATTGTGTTCAGCGATGAGGCACATTTCTTGCTGAGCGGATACGTACACAAACAAACCTGTCGCATTTGGAGTGACGAACAGCCACATGCCTTACGCGAATTACCGATGCATTCCAAAAAGACGATAGTCTGATGTGGTTTATGAACTGGTGGCGTCATCGGTCAATTTTTCTTCAAAAACAACCGTGGAAGAAACGTTACCGTCAACGGC
This sequence comes from Philornis downsi, assembly GCA_019455685.1. NCBI lineage: Eukaryota > Metazoa > Arthropoda > Insecta > Diptera > Muscidae > Philornis > Philornis downsi. Next base: position 2,424,149 of record JAHXMU010000136.1, on the reverse strand, counting down.
GAACGATATCGAGCCATGATATGCGATTTTTTGCCCCAATTGGCTGAGCTGAACTTGTTTAACTTGTGGTTTCATCAGGACGGTGCAACATGCCAGACTTCACGTGAAACAATGGATATGTTGAGGGATGAGTATGGTGAGCAGCTTATCTCTCGATTTAGCCCTGTGAGTTTGCCCCCAAGATCTTGCGATTTAACGCCTCTTGATTATTTCTTGTGGGGCCATGTCAAGTCGAGTTATTTGTGGTATACAGGCCGAAATGCTCGAAAAAAAGACGAAAAACTGGGCCTTCCGAATGGACATTTTGAGACGGACCCGCATGAAATTGTCTTTAAAAATTAAATGACAAAGACCAATTTATCGATTTTAACAAAAAATTTTAATATATAATGCAAATTTGAGTGTCTTATTCGATTAAAAAAAAAAAATTAGAAAAGTTACGCTTTAGTTACGCCAGTCGCAGAATCAGGGATTACAGAGAGAAAATTAATTAATTAAAATAAATCGGTCATTTGTATGTGGGGTACCGAATGAGGTATACCGATATTCCCCGTGTTCTTCTCAGAATTTGGTTCATCAAGTACATAATCTGCGCTAAATTTCACTAAATTTAATGAGTTAAATCAGAAGCCGGAGAAGATATATCCATTTGCAATCTTCGCTCATGATCTGACAAAATATTTATCTATGTCAAGTTTCAAGTTATAATATCTAGTTATCGCTCAATCGATGTAATTTTTTGAAATTTTGCTCAAAACATAATTAGAGTTATAAACGATTCTTTCTGAGTGTTACATTTACCTTCTTTACTTCGGGTGCAGACATAAAAACGCAATGTGTTGTGGCCAATACAGCAGAAAATTTTATATGACTTTCTTTCTTTTATTGCATATTTGTGTGTTCATGGGTCTTCAAATTGGACGGAATAAAAGAATTTGTATGTAAGGTATCAACGAAAATTTTTTTTGAAAGGACCATGGCAATATAACAAATATTCGCCACGCTTTCGTATGGTGGCACGGATTCGAGAGCTCCAATTTTCAATAGTATGAACGCATAGATCCAGCTGAATTTAAGCAATGGCCTGTGCCTCAATTGCGGCTTATTAATGCAGAACTGTGACTTTCGAAAACACCACATAAAAAGTTACAGTGAGTTCAAATAGCATGGTCTTAATGACCATTTTAGGTCGTTTCCGCGGGGGATAACCATACCTTCAAAATTTTCATGCAGTATGCCCATTATGGCTCTCGCTGTTTGGCACATAGTGCCACTGTAATGGAATCGCATGTCATCCACATCCATATTTTTCAGTTTTAGCCCAAAAAAAAAATGCTTACGTTGATCTGTAGAACTCATCTTTGATGTTGATGGTCTCACCAACGAAAAAGTACTGACCATAAAGCGCCAACCTGTAATTCGCACCAAAAAGTAGCTTTATGTGAATGCAACAACTTATGAATATTTTACGTTGGTTAAGAATACGAAGAGTACTATTTTCTTATCTAAAAATACTACTATATGAAGTATAATAGAAGGTGGCGCACCAATTGCAAATTCAAATAAATTGTTTTTAATCAATGTATTTCATTTATTTATTGTTAGTTTTTTATTTATTTATTTATTTTTTTGTTTATTTGTTTGCACAGAAAATTCAATTTTATTTTATAAAACTAATTGGTTTTGAAGATGATGATAGACCATAAATTCACACATATGCCACACTTGATCAGAAAATTGTTCATTGCGGGATCACCTCAATTATTGGTTTACTGGACTGCTTCAATTCAGTCAAATACTTTGATTTCGTTTTGTACACCTCTTGCCTGACATGACGCCACAAAAAATGTCTGGTGCAGTCAGGTTAACTGACCTTTGGGGGGCCAGTGGAAAGTGGAGCTATAACCGGTCTGGCTATATTTGCAGTTGCTCTATCGTACTGTAACCAAATGCTGTTGAAACGGATTGGACTTCGGCCATGGGCATTGTATCTACAGCTTCACATCTTTCAAAGAGTTGTACTGAATTCAGTGAAATTTGACACACTTTTTGCGTTTGGTCGACTAATTTCTGGAAATGAAAATGAAATGAAATCAATGACATTGCTTTCCATGTTCATGTGTAAACTATTAGTAAAATTCTATTCCCCTACATCCCATTAGCGGGACATTCTGAGAATAGGGAATACTGTTTATGACGGTTACGAACGTCTTATTCTGAAGTCTCTACTTGACTTGTTAAATATTGCCGGACTATGCAAACATTGGTCAACTAACAACACACCCAAGTGGCTGGCCTTCAAGGCAAGCTAGGTCATTCTGTCGGGCTCGAACACAGTATAATATGAATGTTAGTTCTGTGTACTGGCCAGTGTGCTACGATCAGTCACAACATAAATAACGATAATGACGATAAATATCGATAAATAACGACAAATAAGCCACATGACATTGGTTGAGCCTTCTCCCAGTTTTAATATTCATTATTAAATACCTTCCTGCAAGTTAATTGCCAAAAAATATTCATGTAATTTCAATTTGCTGCCATACTTCAAAGACATTTCAAAAATAGTAATATTCCATTGAACTCAGTTAGGTTAACACAGCAAATACCATATTCCATGAATGCGTTTATGAATCTGAATATGTAATGACACAAACGTAATTATGGGGAATAGACCAAACAAAAAAAGGCTAACAAATGTTGGCAAATGATATTCTCACCCACATCCCGAAACGAATGGGAAACACATGTACGAGTACGTATTATATATATGTCCACATATGAATATACGCATGTTTTTAATTTGCTAACATCGGCATTCATGAGTAGATGCCACCAACACACTACGAGTATGTTGCAAGAGCAAAAATACAATTCACATTCTTTTTATATTTGCCCTCTCAAATGCAAACAGTTCACTTTATGTTCATTCAAATTCATTGCAACAGTTTGTTTTAATGGGTCCCAATGAACGGAATTTCTTCGCCTCTGTTATCGCGGGTTATGTGTCCCAGTACTCACTGTGTGACCCAGGGCGGATTGCTATTCGGCATGTGTGATGTAATGGTGGATATACCTATAATGCGCCAAGTGCATGTAAACAGTGCCAGAAGTAAGAAGGGAAAGCCAGGGGAAAATGTTTACAAATTTCTTGCGAAACTTATTCAAATCATCAGTATCAATCAGTATTTTGTACCGTTTTACAAGCGTAAAAATGGTGTTTCACAACAGTATCTTAACACTATTAGCTCGAAATTCAGAAATATTTCAAAATTAAATCAGTAACGTGAAACTTACGTCGGATTTTACTATAATTATTGTAAATCCAATATGAAAAAATACGATATTTAACGAGTCCTGGCACATCAAGCAACGCAAGTGCAACTCTGAAGGGATGTGTGAAGGTGTGGTATTATTTCTATGGATTCAAATCTAAAATCTATTGAAGCTATGCATAATAAATGTGTTAATTGTAGTTCTGATTGTATTTGCTAACAGTTTTATGGAGACATAGTAAGCCATAAGCACCACCAGAATATATTCGTTCAAAACTCCCCGAGATGAAATGGAGTCAAGTTATTCTACCTACTCGGATGCCCAACATCTTTCCTAGCAACTCCCACTCAAAATTACACCAAATTCAGCACCAGTTGTTTCGTAAACTTAGATTCGCCTATCATAGTTGATTGCTTAACGCCCCCCTTAGGGCATCACAATTACAAGACAATCAATTAGAAAAATTAACAGTTTCCCTGTATCTTTTAAACGAAAGACTTCTGAAAATTTTGATTTTACTTGTTTTATTTTGCTTTAATTCTGAACATTTTTTGTTAAGAATCTAATGATTAACTAACACCGTTTTGGGTCCTTATATACCCTCTCAGCAACGCACATGTAAATCAGTTCATCTGCCAGAAATTTCTATACTGGTAGTTAAAAAAACCATACATTGTGGGAGGTGGTAGATATTGGAAAAAGTTATCTGCACCCACATTGGAAATAACCGACCAAATTGAATAATATTAAAAACTAAATATAAATTTCAGAGAGGTGAACTGATTTACGTACATCCATCTCCGAATCCACCCAACTTCCTTTTGCATTAATGCTATAGTATGCAGAGTGCAATGAGGGGCACGGCAAATCGATAGGTTTCTATAAACAAATGCTCTAAATTAACACACAATATTGTAGTTTGCACAATTGAATGAGAATTGAGATGAATCCGGGAATATAGGACTAAGTAAGGTAACTTGTAGGGTAGCTACCAAAACCGCAGGCATATGTGATAGATGGTTTCACGTTTCGCCAGGGATAACGTTAAATGCTACAGTTAAAAATTTAAGTTACGTTAAATGCAAAATTAAATTCGAGAAAATCGATCAATTTGTATGGAAGCTGGATGAATGGGGCTGACATGCATTTTAGAATTAAGTATATTTAACGCATGACCTGTGCCGGTCGTTTATAAAGAAGTCACTAGAATGAGCGTGATCACTTTGTCGATTTTTTCCTAAATTTTGCAAAATGCTATAAAATAACACAACGAACAACTAGTACAGAAACTTTTAGTCAGATAAACTGAATTATACATATTTTCACCCAACATCTTTTTGTGTTACTACAAAAAATATTCTGCTGCTTTAAGTGAAACAACGTGTCGAGTTTTGTCCCGTCGCTTTAAATACGGTGATTTTGATGTTGACGACCGTTCGCGTGAAGGAAGCCCAAAAACCTTCGAAAACACTGAAATGACGGCATTGCTTGATGGGGATCCAAGTCAAACGCAGACGGAGCTTGCTTCAGTATAAACGATTGCACGCGTTGAGAATGATTCAAAGGCAAGAAACTTGGGTTGCTTATGAGTTGAAGCTAAGAATCGTTTTTTCGCCTGTCAAAAATTGCTTCAGCGACAAAAAAGGAAAGGTTTTTTCCTCGTATTGTAACCGGTGATAAAAAATGAATTCATTACAGCAATCAAAAGATAATAAAGTCATGGTGGCTGACCGGTCATGCTTCCACGTCGTTGCCTCGGCCGAATATTTACGCTGCGAAGGTTATGCTCTGTATTTGGTGCGACCAAATCGGTGTTATTTATTCCGGGCAATTAAAACCAAGCCTAACTATCAATGGAGATCGGTATCGACTTCAACTAATGTGATTAAGGCGAGCGGAGAGGCACGATAAAGTGACAATGCTGGGCTTCACGTGGCCAAGACCGTCAAAATATAACTGGAAGCGCTGAAGTGGGAAGTCTTACACCATCTGCCATATTCTCCAGATATTGCGCAGTCCGATCATCACTTGTTCACTCATATGACGACATCAAGGTATGGCTAGATTCGTGGTTAGCCTCAAAAGATGAGCAGTTTTGCCGTGATGGAATCCGAGCCTTGCCAGAAAGATGGGGAAAAATAGTAGCTAGCGATGGGCAATACTTTCAGTGAATGATTTGCAAACATGTTTTTATAACAAAGTTGAATTTTTATAAAAAAGAACAACGTGAACTTAGTTACGCACCCTACAATATCAGTTAAATAATCGCCTCTGGGTTGGTTGCAGCAGTGGCTTATTTCGACGTATTTTTCGATCACTTTTTCCCACATTTCGGGTGGTATCTTGACTTGAAGAATGTTGGTTTTCGAATGCTCCAGTGTTGGGGGATTATCCGCGTAAACACGATCTTCAACGTAGTCTCAATGAAAAGTCTAGTAGCGTCAAATCGTCTGATTTGGCTCTGCCAAAACGTGAAATTACGCTTTCTGAAAACTTCTCATGCAATAAAGCAAAATTCGGTCATGTTTTGTGGCTCTTGACGTCATCTTACTGAAACCATATATCATCCAGTTCATAATCTTCAATTGCAGATAAAAAAATCGGTTATCATACGGCCACACTTTCACTTTCGGCATGCGGTGCGCACATTGACCACATCTGTAACACTTCCAGTCTCTTTAAATGTTTTTATAATCTTTCCAATTCCTTGCACGTTAGATCAATTATGACGACCGTAGTCATTCCGTAATGCACGAAAAGTTCCCAAATTACGCGTTCTTTGGTTGTTCAACGATCCATATTCGTAAATGGCCAACCTTTCCCTAACTAAACACTTGCCAGGTATTTAACAGCTGACTGAGCTGCCAGACCGGCTGTTTTAAAACTACTAAATGAATGAACCTGTGCTAAAGTTAGCTCAACTGAATGGAAGACACGAACCTAGAAATACACAGGGTGGCGCAATAGAAAGTGCATGTTGCATCATCTTTTTTTGCGGGGTAGAAAAGGCGCGGGCGGGGGGGCGCCTACATCGTTGGGTTGGCGGGCTCATGGAGTTTTAGTCGCTATGAATCACTTCGACGGGAAGCGTCACGCATTTTGTGTGCGCACTGTGCGCTGTGCGCTGAATATGGACTACGGCGAATTAGTAAAGTTCCGAGTGCAAATTTAGTTAAAATATGGGTAAAGCGTTTTGAAGAGACCGGTTCAACATTTAAACCACAAACAAATGGTCGCCCCAGAACATCTAGGACCGAAGACAATGTTGAGAGAGTTATGGAGTCAGTACGAAGAAATCTACAAATGTCGACTCGCAAGAGATCGTCTGTCTTCCAATTATCGCGACGAAGTCTGCAACGAATTTTAACATTGGATCTTAAACTGCATCCATATAAGCTGCAATTAACAGAAGAATTGAAAGAGTCTGACTTCATAGCAAGGCTCGCATTTGCTAATGAAATGCTTAATCGATTTTCCAATTTTGACAATATCCTTTTCTCTGACGGGGCACATTTCCTTATGAATGGGTTCGTAAATCGTCAAAATTGTCATTACTGGAACAGTGAAATTCCCAAAATCAAACACCCGAAACCATTGCATAGTCCTAAAGTGACAGTATGGGCAGCAATCTCTGGTATAGGAATAATTAGTCCTTTTTTCTTCGAAAATGCGCGGGGCCAAAACGTCACAGTTAATACGGAACGCTATGTTGAGATGTTGGACGGAATTTTGGCTCCAGAAATTGAAAGTTCAAAAATAGTGAATTCTAGAACTTGGTTACAACAAGATGGAGTTACCTGTCACACATCAAATGACTCCATGGCGGTGGTGAAGCAGATGTTCCCTGGCAGACTGGTTTCGAAAAGAGATGATATTCCATGGCCCCCACGTAGTCCAGACTTGACGCCTCTTGACTTTTTTTGTGGGGATACCTCAAACACAAAGTCTACAGTAATAATCCAAGAAACATCGTTCAGCTCAAGGAGAATATCCGTGGTGAAATGGCGGCCATTACACCAGTATTACTGAAGAAAGTTTTCAATAATTTTCGTGTGCGGTTAGAAGAGTGCTGTCGTAGAGAGCGTCACCATTTAGATGATGTTATTTTTAAAAAATAAACTCCATTTATTATTCCACAATGCCTTAGATTTATTTTAACCATACCTTTTGTATTTATTTTTTAATCTATTTTTTAAATATGCACGTTCTATTGCGCCACCCTGTATAAGTCGAATAATATTTGTTATGTTTGAAGTATCAGAGACGGCATTATCATTCCTTTGATATTTTTATATTTTATCCATTATTATGATACAATATAATCGACGAGAATACAGATAATTTCAATCTACCAAGTAAGGATTACAGAGAAAAATTAAGTTTCGATAACTTATATAGTAGGTATGTAGATTGGTACAGCAATACCACTTATTTTTGTTCTCAGAGTTTTGCTTATCAAACACAAAATATGTGGCAAATTTGATTAAATTTTGTATAGCCGATTGAAAAATATGGAGGTATGGATATGTGGGTTAAATCGGTCATTTGTGTGGGAGATACCAGAAACGGCATGATTACTTGATCAATTTCCTACCGATATTGTAGAGAATTTTATTGCACCAAAATTGACTAAATTTAGATTGAAAGATGTGAGGGCAAAAATATATGGGTAAAATCGGTTATTTTACTAGGAGGTCCCAAGAGGGATGAAGTTAATTGGTTGCTTTGTTTTCATATTTTACTAAACAATACAAAACAAATATATGTCTTACTGTGGGTTCCATGTAGGATGTTATAGTGAAGAAATTGAAGTTAGGTTTTAAAAAGTTTTTAAGATTTATGGTAGTTATCTATTCCATCAGCCAGCCCGCCATCTACCAGCTAGACAAATACTTTAAACGCTTCACCTGTCTGTTACATTTCTGACGTATCAAACAGCGTGCGCTATTTTTTTGGGTGAAGTTATAAAACTGAGACAGTAGTTTTACCCTTTCCGGTACCTCTCATACAATTTACCAGTTTAGTCCACATGTTGTTAAGTTTATATCTTTCATTCGGGTAAACTGAATTCTGTCAAATACAGGGTGGCGCACCAATTGTATTGCAATATGAAATTCAAACAACTTTTTTTAATCAATGTGTTTAATCTATTTATTTAGTTTTATTCTGTAAAGAATTTTGTCTTATTTCACATAACTAATTGGTTTTGAAGAGGATGTACCTAAAACGACCTCCATGGTCATTCACGTATGTACGACACCTGATCAGAAAATTATTCATTGAAGTCGGGATCGACTAAATTATTGTTTAAATGGAGTGCTTCAATTCAGTTAAACTCCTTGGTTTCATTCTGTACACCTCACTTTGTCATAACCACATAAAAAATTCAGATGCAGTCAGGCCAGATGACGGTGGGGAGCAACGAAAATTCGAGTTCCAGGGTATTAATTTGTTTGGGAGTTTTCTTTGGAGCTTCGATTCATGCGCCACCCTGTATGTTATAGTATAAGTCAAGTGATTGATAAACTCTGAGAAGGAAATCGTATTGCTTTCTTATTCTGCTTCTGTTACCCAACCAATTTTAACTTGGCTATAACAGGGGGCAATGCTATTCGCATTGTAATATGCCTAGTGTGTCCCAAACCGTGGGTCAGACCTTCACGGTGAGACGCACGTTAAACCTCCGTGGACTCTTCTTTTGGTACTTATCAGTAAAATTGCCTCATTTTCCAAAACTCAATTATTCTTCTGTGATCTCTAAATTGTACACTGAACCGTTCTGTTGTAATTGTGCATCCCTGCAGATACCTCTTATATAAGTAAAACTGTTCACCACCTTCGTAATTTCATATATGTCATTAAGTGACCCTACATTCAGAAACGTCAAGTGTGTTATAAAGGTAAGTTTGATGATCTGCAATAGATTGCTTTGACACTTTTCTTCTGTTATATCCCATGCTAGTAGAGTGCAGTAGTGCACATTTTTATCGGTGCACCAATTGGCCATTCTATTCATGTAACTTCCATACAATTTGTATAATTTAAATCAGATATTTTTCGGCTTTCAGTTATTTTCAATTGATTCAGGCCTATATTTTATAACAGTTGAGCGACTCGTCACGCCTCTTTTGTCACCCTGCACTCCATTGCACCAACGCAAAAAAGGTAGGTAAAGATATGTGTAAACAAGTTCAAATATCTGAAACTTTGATGCTAGCCTCTGAAGTCATATTGGAAACCTTAAGGTCAAAGTTTCTAATAGAGCCACTCTCTTCAACATATTTGATGCTTTGCGATTTGTATACTTATATTATTTTGTTTTAGCAAACTTACGAAAAGGAGAAGAATGCTTAGTATCGTATTTTAACATATAGAAATATTTCATGTTATTTCCGAAGATTTACGTTACATCTTTTCTTACGTATTTTATAAGTAAAATTTGCATTATATTGTTCACATGCGAGGTGTGTTCGAAGGTTAAGGTGAATTTTAATTTTTTTCAAAAAATATTTATTGTTTCATCAATTTCTTTTTTATCTTCTCCAAATATCCCCCTCAGACATAACATACTTGTGCTAGCGTTTTTTTCCAATCCTCATAGGAGTTCTGATATACACATTTTGGTATATCCTTGAGCTCTCTCAGTGATTCGTTTTTAACTCCTCAACCGTCGCAAAATGCCGTCCTTCCATGGGTCTCTTCAATCTTACGAACAGGAAAAAATCGCAGGGGGCAAATCTGGTGAATACGGTGGCTGAGGCATGATAACGGTATTGTTTTTGACCAAATAATTTCTCACAAGCAAAGATGAGTGAGCAGGTGCATTATTATGATGCAAAAGCCATGAATTTTGTTTCCCTCACAATTCCGGGCGTGTTTTCGTATTGTTTCACGAAAACGGCGCATAACTTCACGGTAATAGTCCTTAATTACCGTACAACCTTTTGGTAAGAACTCCTTATTCAATACGCCATGAAACAACAGTGAGAAAAATTTTGAAATTTGGTATTGGCTCTCCTGGGTTATACCATTGGGACGAATGGGCTTTAGTTTCGATGTCATAACCGTACTCGTATACCCATAATTCGTCACCAGTTATGACCCTTTTAAGCAAATCTGGATCATCGTTGACGTCATTCAACAATTCCTGAGCGATGCTCATGCGACGTTGTTTTTGGTCAAAATTCAGCAATTTTAGAACGAACTCCGCTGCCACACGTTTCATGCCCAAAATTTCCGAAATGATTGCATGGCATAAGCCAACCGATATGCCGACATCCTCAGCAACTTCTCTAATTGTGATTCTCCATAACAATTTTCTTCACTTTCTCAACATTTTCATCGGTTGTTGCTGTGTTGGGGCGTCCAAAGCGAGCGTCGTCATTCACATCTTCTCGATCTTCTTTGGAGGGCTTGTACTACTTGCAAACATTTTTTTTTTGACTCAGAGTACTCTCAACGTATTCCACTGTCAACATTTCAAGTGTTTTTGAGCAGTTAATTCCATTCTTTACTCAAAATTTGATACAACTTCTTTGATCCATTTTTTTCAAAAGCAGAAAATCGCCGAACATGCAAAATACTTGTCTTATTTATGCCTCTCACAAACAAACTAAACATGCTATGTGGATAACCCCGTCAACATATCTTCGAGACGAGTGTACCAAAATAAAAAAATAATAATCGAAAGTCGAATGTACGTAGCTCGCGAAATTTAAAAAATTCACAATATTTCATGAACCCTCGTACGAGTAATTATGCCCTAAGCCTTGGTTCTTTGCATTACTTAATTACGTAATTTGTCTCTCGTATCTACCAGTTTTATACCACCAAAATACGAATTCCTAAAATGGGAACGGATTCTTAGAAGAAGGAAACTGACAATAATTTTCACGATTCTACCTCTGGCCGTTTAACTGATGGTATCAAATGTGTCTATTTTTACTCTGTTGTTAGCCCTAAAAGTATAAATTTTGGAAAATCCCTTCAGTCGACGTTTCTGTTGTTAAAGTGGAGTATGAACCCCAATTTTTATGATTTTGACAATAGCTGTGTGAGCTGAGCTATGATACCCGATTCGTCCCTCTTGTTATCTTTTCTAGCCCTAAAAGCACGAATTTTTCAAAATACCTTTTTATTGTGCAACTACTCTATGAATAGAGTAAACTTTTGTAGCTTTGGTGGCTTGACCTAGGCGAAGATTAGCCGAATTTTACTTTTTCCCCGAAACATTACATTTTAAATTAAGCAATTCTCTTTATTCCTACGGCCCAAATTGAACATTTTATTTTCGATACCATATCATTGCGTTAAAAACCAACATGTTGAATTTTTTTCATTTTCAAAGATTTAAATTTTTACCTTCCGATTTGACATTTTATCAAGGACATTCACGAAAGTCCAGTTTCCTTTAGTTTTTGATATTGTCAGTTTATTGAAAGTACATTAGAAATTTGTATCCAATTCAAATTCAAAACAGCAACTCAATTCACACGTTGATTCGTTTTTTACCTGAAACGAAATTAGAAACTTACATTGAATCTGTGTTTCTATCTAAACATAATGAAGCGGTTTTTTTTTTTTTGCTTTAAAAAACTACAACGAAAATATAATTTTATGTAGTTTGGTTTCTTAAACTGAACCAAAACTGAAACTTGATAAAGTTTCGCTTTTTCTCCAGAAAAACGCCGAGCCCCAAATTGTGGAATGCAGATTCTCAGAAATATTTGCAGCTACTGAAAAATGTTGTGTTTTTTTTTTAATTGCAAAATTTCAAATGCAATACAATCGAAAGCCTTCATAATCTGAATTAAAATCAAAATTGTTTCCAGTTTCGCTTCGGCCATACTTCTGTATTGGGACAGCAAATGCAAGAGAAAAATCATCGGGTTTTAATTTTTTTTAATATGTCTGAAATTGGCAAAGAAACCTTATTTCCCTTTCGTTGAAATTTGTTTTTTTCCATATACTGTTATGTTCCTATGAATGAGTATGTACCTCTTTAATATTTCCCAGTCCCCATTGTAACTCTGATATCTCCTTAGCTAGATTTATACTCCAAATAGCTATCTTATCGAACGCAGTGCCAGGACATTCTGGCGGATGTTCGCTTCGCCATAATACATTGCGTTTATTGAACACTGATTTTCAAAAGAGCCTTTTGCAGAACGCTTTTGAATGCCAACTAACTAACCGCAAACACAAGCCAAATGAATATCAAGCATGTCCGTCATGTTGTAACAAAACCTCGACCCCAGCACAGCCTCAACAATGACATGCACATCTACAATTCGCAACACTGACATCATAATTGAAGTGATTTGCTGCAAATTAATTAATTCACATGCAACATTTGAGTCCAATATCCTCCCATTTCATCCAAACTGTTTGAAGGCAAGCAAAAGGAATCTGAGTGCAGCATTCGTTCTAATCCTTCAATTACTGATTCTATGGAAGTAATTACTTGGTTTAATGAAGGCATTGACTCTGATTAAATTTCAAATAAGATACATGATGTTGCCCGGAAAGCGTGATTGATAAACGGAGTTACTTTGAATATCAGGTAAGCTTTAAGAAATTTAGAAAACTAGAAGGGCACTTGTTTAATTCTTAATAATAATAACACATTAACAGTATTTAAGTTTACTTTATTTTAATTGGATTGGATTTATTACAATTTACATTATATTGCGGAGCAAATGATTGGAATCGTGCTCTGAAACTAATGAATTTCAAAATTTATGGCGTGGAAAAGGTAAGCATGATATCGGATAAGTTCTCATAACAATTTGAGATTTCTTACAGGAACAACTATAATGATTATTCGTAGCATTCCTTAGCAGTTCACAATTTCCCATCCTTGATTAGCTATTCACCGGTATTGTCATCGGTCATCCATCTATGTTAGCTGATTAACCTGTACAGAATTCCACCTCCGATGCATCTTAGTTATGTAGGTAACACCTGTTACCGAAATTCAATTTTTATAACACCCTGCTGATTGTTGGCAGTCCCAACATGTGTAGGGTTACCTTATGAGCCCATAATCTTAAACTAATTTTGTTGTGAAATACCAAGAGAAAAAAAAAAACCTGTATCTTTAAATACTGACGACTATTTCCAGCGCCAAAAGAGCAATAATGTAAGGATAAACACCAGGAATTTCCGGACACATTACAGATAAAGTGTCTGTAACGACTGGCCGATTTCATCGACAAATATGAAGAATATATTGCCATCACCAAGGAGTGGCATCAGTCTGGACTGAAATGGAAACGTGATATTTATTCTAACAGTGGATAAAAATGTTGGGAACATTTTGTCTGCGCCTGTAAAATATACAATCACATCCCTGACCGCGGCATTAAAATATTTCTGAGAGATTTAAAACCAAAACAGAGAGATATTTTCAAACTATTGAGCTAGATCGTGTTGGCTCAATAATTTTAAAACGTAGTCAAAACCTCTGAAAACGGATCGAGTAGTTATTTTCACAGCGCCGAGAAGCTTGGCAAAAGTGGAACCAGATTCCAACACGAATATATCCGCAAAACAACTTTGTGACCTCTGAGTGAATTAAGAAAAAAACTGATTGATTACTTGGTAATCAAAGGTATGATTCCTTCTAATCTAAGGAAGGCACGGTGATATTAACGACTCGAATCGTCGTCCTCTGGCTGCACCTAAAGTATAGAGCAGTCTGAACAGATCGATAAAAGCGCGCAACCAAGCACAAAGGAAGCTAAACATTTCAGAACTGCGTACATTCAAAATAGCCACTTTCTTCTGCCACAAACTTTCATAACGACTAACATTCTAGATAACGGCATACCTGCCCCAAACAGACCATAATGAAAATTGCAGTAAAAACAATATTTGGATCATCTAAAGTATGGAGAAGCCGGTTGATTGTGCAACCAACCGCAAAGAAAGCCAGGCGTTCCAGAACTGCGTACATCCGAGATAGCCACATCCTATTCCCACAAGCTTGCAAAAACATTTTATATCCTGAATTGCCAGGATGTTTAGATACGGAAAACAAACAACACCTGGTACTGTAATAAATGACGCATTTCACCTAAAGAAAAGGATGCTGTGCACATGACAATTTAGCAGCCATTTATAACTAGATTACAGCCAGATAGGGTTGAGAAAAGAACGTGAGAGCAAAAATATAGAAAGGCACAGAGACAGAGACGAATCCCAAGAAATTTTTCGAAAGGTAAAGGAAAAAAGCTATGGTAGAGTGTTCCTCTTCTACAACGGCAGTAATTGAAATCGAATCACGGATAGGCAGAGTGTGATGCAATTTGGGACAGGAAATGTTTACAAGTTGCTAAGCACAGGAGCAGTACAGATGAAGAAATTCATTCAGAAATTAGTCAAAATATTACATAGACTGACTGCAATTGAACCCAAATGAGATCGAAATGGCAATGTTATTGCATAAGAATAATAAAAGCGTCTGGTACCATTTACCTATCGTCGAAATTATTTAAGACTGACGGCGACTGATTGATGAAATTCGTATCCATATAGGGCATATAAGATCCTTAATTTAGAATCACAATCCTTTCCGTCCCGCCTGAATTTAAAAGGAAGATAAAAATATTAACAAAATTAAAAAGACTATATATAGCAAGGAATATAATGCATTAAAGGAGACCTGTTGTACTTTATGTAGCTTAAGAAGAATTTCGCTTTGGAACATTCAGAGATGACTTAGATGTATCCTCCTTTCTGCCCATGCCAACTGGACGATTGGAGGGCGAGGTATCTCACGTAAACCTTATTCAATCCAAACGAAAATTGACATTGGTAATATTTTCTTAAATTGCAGTTCTGAACTAAAATTGTCTAAATGTTCATACCTCTTCATGTAACTCCCAAATGACAGATATCATACAAACAACTTTTAAATTTTTAATTTTGGAGTGAATTTATGCAAAATCACGAAGGCTTTAATAAATTTTATGTCTTAATACACACTGAGATATTGAATAATTTGCCTCCCGCAAATTACGCAAATTACTTAGAACTCTAAATCGCTGTTTTCACAAAACTTTTTCAATTTTTATGTATTCAACTAATAGAAGGAGCAAAAATTTACATAAGTCATTACAGTCAACGAATTAAAAGTTGCAGAGAAAAAATTCGATTTCGGAAAACTGGTAAATTTGTACTGGAGGTGTCGGAAGGTTTGGTCGATATAGCCTATCTCCATCCCTGTCCGCTTTGCAGAAAAATATTAGGTTATGCTGCGCTTCAAAAAGTATCATAAACATTTCCGACATCAGACAACCGGCCAGCCCAACAAATGGACAGATATCATTCAACTTCAGCGGAAGAATTGAAAATATAACAAGTTATGTAAACCATCATATTTCCGGATGAAGGTATAATAAGAGAGTGAAGAGACACCAAATTCTGTACAGAAACCACTTCTGTGTCCAAAAAATTAATACTTCGATGTGATTAGCGGTTTGGAGACGTTATTGGGCCAAAGTTTTTGGATGTGAAACTGTCATTGCAGTTACCGTCAGCACAAACTGATTTTGGACAACATGCCATAAACCTTTTTACACAGACAATTTATTGAGGGAAATATTCAGTAACCACGTGTGTAAAGTCGTTGGTTTACTTCTATGATCTACAAAAATTCAATGACTGAATGAGAATTATCAATTTTGTTTTTTGGTGAATTGCCAATAAAATTGGTGTTTAAAAGACAACATTTTGAAAAAATTCGGAGGGAGGGATTATTTTGTGTTTTTAAATAAAACTAAAAATAAAAGCAAAAGTAAAATTAAAAATAACGATAAAAATAAAAATTGAAGCAAGACAAAAGTAGAAATAAAACAAAAATAAAAATAAAAATAAAAATAAAAATAAAAATAAAAATAAAAATAGAAATACAAACACAAATAAAAATAAAAATAAAAATAAAAATAAAAATAAAAACAAACAAAACAAAAATAAAAGTAAAACTAAAGATAAAAATAAAAATAAATATAGAAATAGAATAAAAATAAAAATAAAAATAAAAATAAAAATAAAAATAAAAATAAAGATAAAAATAAAA
>JAHXMU010000136.1:2329878-2407689 GCA_019455685.1 Philornis downsi | reverse complement strand
AATAAAAATAAAAATAAAAATAAAAATAAAAATAAACATAAAAAAAAAAAAAGTAAAACTAAAGATAAAAATAAAAATAAATATAGAAATAGAATTAAAATAAAAATAAAAATAAAAATAAAAATAAAAATAAAAGCAAAAGTAAAAGTATCATATGTGACATGACATGAGGCATATCACAGAGACGTTTACACGTCTCCACTTAAACTTTCCATAATTTTTTCTAAGCTCTGTTCTAGAATTTTAATGTGAATACCTACACAAATTACGATTATATGAAAATCATTGGCAACGGGAGAAAGTCCCATCCACCGATCTCAACCAATTTCTGAAATATCTGTAAATACCAAATCTATTGAATCACTAGAAAAGGTATTCTCCACAATCAACAAGGACTGAATTTTGGTGACTTCATATCCGATACAAAATTGTGGATTTGGCCACAACTTTTTCTTTGCCTGTAATTTCAAATTCACACACTCGATTTACTTAAGATTTTGTCACCCTTAATATTTTGTGGACTTATTATAATTCATTTCACCTAGTTGAAATATTTGTCATGTTTATTTATCAGTTATTCTGTTATTTTAGTTTTCCAATCACTGTTTTCTATTCAATTTAATACAATTATCTTTTATATGTTCTTCCTACCTTTAATTTGCTATACCCAAAATATCTCTAGCGTAGTTATAGATCCTAGAAATATCCTAGACGGCAAAGTAAGAGATGTTATTAATTTGGAATTTTCTTCCGGGTGTCGCTTGAAAATTTATGGGGACAACAGCCCGAATATAATGTAAGTTCTTAAATGAACTCTCACAACAACATTTTAATTATTTAATTGTTCGGGAATAATTTTGAAAAATGCTGAAGCCAATGAAGAATTGGATGAGCAATCTAATTGAATATGCTTCGATATTGTTAGCGTTATCTTTATTGTGTTCACCGATATTGGATTGCACTATTTGGCTATACTTCCTGTTAGTTTCAATAATTATTATAACATATTGTTGAGGAAGCTATAAAAAAACTGCCAAATTTACATAAATAAATGCTCACTTATTGTCCATTTGTATTCCTTCAACACACAGAATGAAACATTTGAGGTACTAATTATCTTCTGATCAAATGTGTTTTATGATTTTCTCAGCCAATTGAGCGGGGCCAATACGTCTGGCAGGCTGACTGGTGGACACTATAGCGGTAGCAAATCTTTATTAAACGTCTCAAAACTTGACACAGCTTAACATCTTGCCAGATCGTAGCGGGAATTGTAAATCGGTCCACTCTTTCTGGTACATCCCATAAAAATTTACCTTATTTCACTTTGTCCCCTGTAACTGAGCATTCGTTGACTGAAGTAACTCAGGTTTTCGTCCATTGCATTTGTTTACAAAGTCTGATAAAATTTGAAAAAAATCGATTGACTAACCAAATAATTTCAGTGTACTCCCATACAAATGGCCCATTTAGTCCACATATTCTTATATTCATATCTACACATGGTCGCACCAAATTTAACCAAATTTGGAACATATTGACCTTTTCGGTACCTCCCATACAAATATACTGACTTGTCGATCAATTCAATCTTTTCTTTGTAGTTTTTAAATGGTGGGCTGTAGTGCCCTATTTTTCTGTCCAATACAACCGCTTACAATTCTTTGTAAGCACTAGGAAAAATTAATCAAATTACAACGCCCCTTACATACAAGTAACCTAACCTAAAAGAAGATGATGTTGAAAAATAAGGAGCATTTTTTCCAACTTTTTTGTGTCTTCTGTTTTAGTGCGCCTAGTTTTGGGACCGCTCTCGCATATTATTAGTTTCATATTATTCTTGTGATTGTATTAAATTCCGTCAAATTTGACACACGTTATGCGTTTGGTGAAATAAATTCTAAAGAAGTTGTAGAAATTAGATTTTTCTGCTGTAATCCTTGAATCGTAGACTATAGCGAGTTTAACAATCGTCAATTAAGTTGCATTATAAGACTTCGTAAAATTTAAAAAAAATCAATTAAAATCAACTGAACAAAAACATCAACTGAACCCTTATAAATACAAGTTACATAATTTTACCAGTATAATTTAGAACGCATCAAACATTTAGCAAACTTAGTCCTGCGAATGAAAATGGCAGAGTATTTTTTTAACAAATATAGAGATTCACTACGTCCATTCTGACACTCCTTACACTTTCGCACCAACGTAAAATGTTGCGGTTAGAAAGTATTTCTTTCCTTTCTAAGCACTTATTACATCCATAAGCGTCAGGATCTCGTAAAAAAAATTTAAATGATGCTATGGCTCCTGTCCAATTTGCGCTTAATTTCTATTCCACTGCGACTTTCGTCCTTCCAAGCGATTATTTTATCTATTTCGTGTTTAATCTATTTCGTGACATTCCTCGCGGCATACCTTTTTTATTACTGAATTTTACCACTTCTTTACAAAAATAATAATGATCTTATCGTGTGCACCTTTAAAACACGCTAAAAAGGGCATTATCGCAAAAACAAAAGTATCGCTATCTGCACAAATCTCAAAGTTTGTGCACATTGTTGTTTCATCCAAACAAATATTTTGGTAGAACATCCTAACAACAAAAAATTTACCGTTACACAAATATGGGTGGATTTCTAAATATGAAATGCACCGTAGAAGTTTACGGGTTTAACGTTTTTAATATTCCAAAATATTTTTCCAAACAGCAGATATAGTTGGGCTGTGCTGTATTTTAAATTGGCTTTCCAGGCAATAAAGCTTTCCACTTTAAAATAAGAATGGAATCTGTGTTTTGTGTACAACTTATGTTGAATGTTTCCACAGCATTTTTGTCCCAAGACGAGGCTGTACAAATTCATTCATTTGCTTCCTTTTCCATTTACACTCGTAGTTCCCAATGCTAATAATACCATTTGTTTGTATCCTGGAAATTTTGTTTTGCTGTAAGCTTTGATTGAGGAATTAATTCCACCGTATTTGTTTGCGTAAATTGCTTCGGACAAAAAAAAAATCGAACACTGCCAGTTTGATCGTGAGTATGCTTTATTGAGGAAGAAAATGTGTCTCAAAAATATGATAAGGGGAAATCGATGTTTTTTTTTTTTTAATCCATCTTGAATGGTTTCCACTTCAAGTTGAATGATAAACTAATTCGTTACGTACGTAGTGCTTCCACAATAGCAATATTTACTTAAATTTCTCCGTTTTCTGTGAAATTTGTCTGCATCCTCCATATCTCTACTTCAAACTTTTAACGTGGCCTTGTATTCAAGATTAGATAGAATTAAAATTAGAATATCTATCATCTATCTATCTATCTGTCTATCATCATCATCATCACCATCATGAGACGACGAAATTATTTCTTCAATCTAAGAGCTTATCTTATGTTATCCAATGTATATGCGTGGGGTTACACAAGAGCCACATCAAGTGCACCATACCTATTAAACGGTGGACACGCAACGAAAGTTTGATTGTAGTCCGTAGTTTGTAGTCCATGGATTGTAGTCCGTAGTTTCATAGAAGATGTACCGATAAGTTGAAAGATTGTAGCAAAAAAGTTCTCTTTTCTTGCGTAAACTATCGACGTAGTCAGTTTTTCTAATGAGAAATGGTCTGGCAAATACTTTTGTAGTTTCCACAACCACAGCCATAATTAGAATACAGCCGTTAGAGACTTAACGAAATAGGAAGCTCCCTTAACTAAGCCTTAAATTAAATGTTAAACATATTGGAAAAGTATTAGGCCAAAATGAAGTATATATGTAAGTATAGAGAACGATGTACAGACTCTTAGCGGAAAATGTATTTTAAATCGACTTTGCCAATTTGCTCGTTTCGGCGAATTATTCGGAGTAGAAGACAGGCCCAAAAGTGGTCGCCCGCGCGTTGTCCGTACGAGTGCGGTAGTAAAGGCAGTGCGTGAAAGAATTCGGAGAAATCCCCTTAAAAATCAGAAAATCATGTCCAAGGAATTGGATATATCAACCAGATCCATGTCTAGGCTGATTCGGGATGATCTGCATATGAAAGTCTATCGTCGGTCCACGGGGCATCTTCTAACTTCTCAGCTAAAAAAATTAGGCTGGAAAGATGCAAGCGACTTTTGCAGTGGCACTCGGACAATGGCCATGAAAACATTCTGTTTACGGATGAGAAAATTTTGGAAGAAGTTTTCAACAAACAAAATGACAAGATTTATGCCACTTCATCTAAGGAAGCGAAAAAAGTTGTTCCAAGGATTCAACCTGGCCATCATCCCTCTTCCGTAATGGTTTGGTGGGGGGTCTCCCACCATGGTGTCACATCCCTCCATTTCTGTGAAAAGGGCGTAAAAACTGGTGCAAAGGTTTACCAAAAAGATGTGTTAGAGGGTGTTGTAAAGGGTTTGACCAATACCCTTTTCAATGGACGTAGATGGATCTTTCAACAGGACTCTGCTCCTGCGCACAAAGCTAAAACCACGCAGGAGTGGCTCAGAGTCAATATTCCTGGCTTTATAGCAGCAGAAGATTGGCCATCAGGGAGTCCAGATCTCAATCCACTGGATTATGCTTTGTGGTCAGAATTGGAGAATATGGCTTGCAAGACTCCCCACAGAAATTTGGGAAGCCTTAAAACAGAATTAACCAGAGCAGCGTCCTAGATCTCCATGGAAATCGTACGTGCGGCTATAGCCCAATGGCCACACCGTTTGAAAGCTTGTGTTAAAGCAAAAGGCGGCCATTTCGAGTGAATACAATTTTTTTAATAACCAATATTGTCTTCTAATAAATGAAATAATTTTGAATACAATATGAATATTGTTTTTTTTATCGCGTTTTATATTTGTAACAGAACATATGGCAGGACTAGGTAATTGTGTACCAAATATCAGTCTTTCAGTTCAAGTGGTATGACTTTTACTATTCTTATGGTGATTAGATATATTTAAACTTAATGAAATCACAATACTCATCCACTTTCATTTCTTGTAAGGCGAATAATAAACTAGTATACAAACTATCTAACCTTGTCGTATTGCGTATCGGAACATCCCAAATTGAGTATATCGCTCTAAATATTTTAATTAGTGGGACAAAATTGATGTGAAATAATTTCTTTATAAAACTTATTTTGTGTTGAAAATATACGAGATCAGGTAGCACCTTGTACCTGGAGCTGTACCTAGCCTGAAAGACATTCTACTGACTTGCAAACGGTTAGAGCTATTCTATATCTTCTAATGATTGCTTCATGTATGGCTAATAGTAACAGTAATGATATAATAATATCCTACTGTATTATTCAATTTATTTCAAGTTCAGTGCAGAATATACTGAATACACGACAACGGTGAGATTCTAAGTGCAAATGCAATTGATGCAATTTTGTACGGAATTGTTTAGTTAAGAGAAATTCATCATTGCTTTTTTGAAAAAAATAATTTTTTATCGCAAAATAATTACTTAAAAATGCTTGGGAGAAGTAAAGCGCAAAACGACTAAGATTTTAATGCAACTTGAGGGCCTGTATATGCATATTTGTTGTTCGTTTAACTATTTTATGTCATGATGTTCTAAAAATATGGTATTTTGTGAGTCTTTACGAAAAAAAGACAACTGGATAGCGTAAATAGTTTCGAAATTATTTAAGTTTAAAAAAAGCCCTAGAAATTTCAGTGTTCTAAGTTTTCTTGGATGAAAAAAAGGTTAGCTCCGGCGACCTCCATGCTCTGACTGCAATAAAATGAAGGAAGGGAGTATATTATTGCGATTTATAGAAAAAAAAAGCCCTATAATATTTTATACTGCTGAACAAAGTTATAAATTTTATGAAAAAAGTCACAAGAAAGAAAGTTTATGGAGTGCATTCTTCATATTGCCTACAATGAACCATTTCAAAAGTAGTCGGCGCTCGAAGACGAAAATAAGGCTATGAAACAAGAAAACAAAGTCCGAATTCACAACGCATTTAAAGACCATATGCATTTACATGTTGATGAGGTTCAGCAAGGCACTGGGACCTCCAACGACGGCAACACCTCAAGAGGTTTTTTTTTTCCAATCCGTCACTTGTAGCTGACATAACTGAAGTTGAAGAGGAATTAATTGATAGGTTTCGCATAATATTACAAATAATCACATGTGGCCGAAATGGTTATTTTTTCTGAGTAATATAGGCGGTGGGCGTGGTCGATTTAGATGAAACTTTCCAAAATTTTTGTTTCCGTAGTACAGATGATCCATGCCAAGCTACAAAAATTTCTACCTAACAGAAAAAAATGTATGCGAAAATTTCATTTTTAGTTGTACGGGCGGTGGCCGATGGGCGTGGTCGATTTGGATGAAACTTTATATTTTTGCTACTCTACATCATAAAACGCTCTGTGCCGAATTTCACGACTCTAAGACAACTCCTTATATTTATTGCACAAAAATGTATGAAGCAATCCCACAGTGCGACGTCTTACTTGATCGCCCACAAACATCACAAAAAAGTGCTCGGAAATAATTTAAAACCTTATTGGGTCGTCCATCTGGTCTATAATTTTCTTTGTTATCTCTTTCATTTGTTAAGCTCAACTCAACATTGAGAACAAGTAGACTAAACTTATGCTTTTTGTAATCCGATGGATCACTGTTTCAGGTTTTGCGTCTGCATATTTTTGTACGCTTAAAAAAATACATATTTAATGCGATAAGAAATATTTAATATCACGTCGTTTTTTATCATCACACTTCCATACAAAGCAATGGGAATGTAAGTAACGCACATTTTTCAGTTGCTTAATTGAAACACTTGTTGGCGTTTTTGTTTCGCTACATTTGTATCACAACATTTGCAATCATTTTTTAATGAAGGTGTTGGAAACTGCCCTCTTATCATATATTATATTTTTATAATATATAATATTATAAAATATTATTATGTTTTATATTTTTCCAGTCAACATTTGCATTCTTGTATTTTAGAATAATTAATCATAATTAGGGTGGATTATTAGAAAATTGTATAAAAATATCTATTTTTCCAAAGGCGGCTTTCATTCCTGTATGGAAAATATTGTTCCTATTAGGCCAATAATTTTTAGTTACGAACTTATTCCGCCTATGACTATCAATTGGACCAATTTTCAGCTTTATAGTTCATGCGGCGTGATGCGCTTTCAACAGACATCCAGATGGAAGGACGAATATGCTGAGATCATATGTTTTAACGAGAATCACAAATATGATAACTTTTTGCAATCCCAGATGATTAATATTTCTATCTAAATAAACATATTATTGGTATTTTTTCAGTTTTTAAAGTGGAGTACACATGTTTTGTTTGCGCTTTAAAGCTCAAGCATTGAGTACTCCTGATAATTCATTGACTGATTTAAACTATTGTGATTTGACGACATCAACATAGAAACGTGGCGGTCATGACGTGATAGTTAGAACACGCAGCATGTACGCGATCGAGGGATGGGTTCGAACACCTACTGTTATTTAAGAGGGCAGTAATCGACAAGTCTAGTAAATGCATAGAAATTTGGTTTCGGTCTGCCACAGGAACGTTCTAAAGATATTCCAATGGGTACGACTAAACTCTGTGTTGAAATCAATAAAACTTTATTTGGTTTCTCTGGAGGCTATGAGGCACTAAGTCCTTCCTAGTCGTTCTGGCCCGCTTTTCAAGTTAATAAATAAAGTCTTGAAGCCGGCTTTTTCAGTAAAAAATCTCTATTGAGAGTGTTCAAGAGATCACAAGACTGACGGCCTTTCGGAGAAAAACTATTGTAGATAAAATGGGATATGCGGCTTGCTGAGGATGTGAAGAGAACTGATATTTTTTGAACAGATATAATAATCTTGAACGATACCTTATTACTCCACTCATAATATTGCTGATGAACGCCTATCAACTTCCAATATCAAATAATATTTCATTGATATCTTACACGCAATATAGTTTATTCAATTATATCCGTCCCTATTGCAAACCCCTTTCTAATCCTACAATAAATTACTATGATAATAAGGCAATCAATTCTGAGCTCATTAACAAATTGTCGTTTATAATATTTCAAATCTTTCAGTATAAAACACGATTCATATCAGTTGAATTTCAGCGCAGACAGATATGGTATCTGGTATTTGTTTTCATTGAATTCGCATACCTTTCAATAAAGTTTATTATTCAAAATAGTAAAATGTTTTATTTTAATTCTGTTCCCGAATTCGTTTCAGTCAGGGAAAATACAATAATTTTTACCAATCAGCCAGAAATTGAATAAGTCCAGGAAATCACATTGTTATAATCCTTCGTCAGCTTTAACCCAATAAGTTCCAGAATTTGCACTTTTCTCAACACCATATAAAGTCTTCCCTTGATGATACAACAACCTCAACAACTCCGCCATATTCCGTATTTGCTACTACTCAATCATCAAACGCTGTTGACACCGGATCACAATTGTTGTTTACCTACCTAATCAATAGACAATCATTATGTACTGCAAAATCTTATTTTCTACATGAAAAAAATCACAAATTACTTTTGTTTTCCGTTTTCCAGTCCGGGTGATTTATGACTTTCCTTTTTGATTTCATGCTTTGTCTATTTGATTATGTTTATTTTAGTTCTGATTGATTTGATTGCTTGCATAATTCGGCATTTCTTTTTTTTTCGTTTGTTGATAGATTTGATATTCATTTATTTGAATTTATTATAAAGCATTTGCTTAACATAGATTGCTTTAGAAACGAAAGGTAAAGAACTAAGACAAGGCAATAAACGAAATGAGAAAATAATTGTCAGATTTCTTTTTTTTTTTTTTTTTTTTTTGTTTTCTAAATTGACCAAATCGATCCTTCAAATAGAAACAAATATTGGAAATAATTTGCATATTACTTTTGTTTGAAACAGCAAACTTGCTTCATGAAAATTAGATAAGATAGGAGTAAAGATAGATAATTAGGAGTAAAGTACATACAAAACCATATTTTTCATTCAATTCCAATCAAATTCTCTACTCAGCAATATACAGAAATCTTGAATATTTTTTACCCACATATCGTACACTATTTCTTGCAAAATTTGTCCATACTATTTCAGCG
Source organism: Philornis downsi (assembly GCA_019455685.1). Taxonomy (NCBI): domain Eukaryota; kingdom Metazoa; phylum Arthropoda; class Insecta; order Diptera; family Muscidae; genus Philornis; species Philornis downsi. The sequence continues at coordinate 2,398,591 of JAHXMU010000136.1, read as the reverse complement.
GCCCGTAACCATTTTTAATAGTATTAAGCCAAATGAAAACAGATTTCCACATAATCTTCCTACACCGGTAATATCCGATTCCAACAAAATTCAGTTCTTCAACGAAATCGGGGTCAATCGTTTACAAACATATTCCTTCCAAGGATTACGGTAACAAAATTGTTAGTACATTGGAAAAATTATTGATTATTGATATTATTGATATATGAGATTATTAATATTATTATTATTATATTATATAAATAAAACCAGTACAGGAATTTCAGGTGGACTGACTTAAATTGTACGTTCACCTAATACCAAAAAATACTTTGAATTGCAGATTAATTAACAGAAGCAGAATTGTCTTCCATTTGAGAAATGTAGAAACGTGGATTTTTGATAAATTGGCCAATTTGTATATGTCGTACCCTGAGGGGCATGGCAATGGAATTTATTCTCATTACCACCATTAAATGCCAGATGCAAAGTCATTTATACTTAATGTAATGCTATTGAATGAAGGATACAAATGTTAAAATATATAAGTTAAATTAGTTTATCTATATGGGAGGTACCAGAGAGAGCATGGTTATTCCGTTGATTTTTTCACATTTACTCAATATCGTAATGCAATATAATTAACGACAATTTCATTAAATTACAGTGGAAAATCAAATGTAAATAAATCGAACAATCTGTATGGTAGGTATCGTAATGAGAGTAGGAACTTCGCTCATTTCTGCTCTCAGAGCTTAGATTTCCAACATAAAAATTTCCAACATAAATTTCGTCGAATTTGGTACCGATATATATGGGTTAAATGTATAATTTGCACCACATATTGTAGAGGAACAGTGCAAACAATGTAAGACATACGAAATCAGACCGACTAATTAGAAATTACAGACTAATTAGAAATTACGATTGTCAGTCAATACGTATGGGAGGCACCAGAAGGGGTGAAATGATATAGCGCATTTGCAATACCCAATTCTGCTCTGGAAAAATATTAGGCTGAGTAAAGTTCTATAAAGAAAGGCAGTTACCGTATCCACCGGCCAGTCAAACAGATGGACATCGCTCAGTCAACTAACGGTCATAAAACGGTTCTGGTCTAAAGATATTTTGTATTGAAGATGCTTTATTCTGGGCGTTACATTTTTGCCGTTTCAAATGATGTATACCTTTATATCACCGGATAAAGTTACAATTAATATGCTTTTTATAAGCATATGTATAACTTATAAGCAACTTTTTAAATTTTCCTATTAAGACAGGCACAATTTTTATTTCACTTTGCAAAATTTAGGAATATGAATGGATTTAGTAGCACCGTTTTTTTCAAATAGCAGATGACACTGTTCTTTGTATCGGTACTTCTTCGAAAGTGTGTCAATACTATAGTATTGCTTCTCCGGCAGTTGCTGCGAGTGTACAATATATAGGTATTGTCAAGGAGTCTCAGAAATATTAGGATTAAAGGCGTTTTGTCGTAACAATTGAAAAAGTTTATTAGGATAAGCTGCGACTATCATTTTTAGCTTGGCTTCAAATACGTTTGTCAAGTTGTTGTTCAGATTGTGTCTTATTGGACTAACAACATCTTCCCTGTCTATTTCGATATTAGAATCTCCTAGAATTATTTTAATGTCAAGATCGTATGACTCCGCTAAACACGCATAACACTAATTTTTCGTTTGCCCATCTTTGCCTTTCATCTAAACTTTCAGATAAGATGTTTAATTCAAACACACCAAAATCTACAACCGAACACTCATTCCTGCATGGCCGCTGCATGTCACACAGAATGTTCGCCAATCACATCCTTGTCACATCCACTACATCTCTTGGTTGGTGGTGATGTCAACTATATATCTGTTGAGGGTATCCAGCGATAAGAAGTAGACCCTTTCTCTGCAAAAAATACGGTCACTTCAGGTGCTCATCCTTAAACCATTGTCCTTAAAATTTGCTAAAATCGTTATCATTTGAGGGGGTTCCTCTTTTTATTTTGATTTCACAATTTCCATAATTAACTTTATGAAAGAATTATTTGTGCAGAGCCTAACACAAATCGGTGTTAGTACGTCATGTAGGTTGCTCCAAATAGTATTACTAGGAAGTACTGACTAGAAGGGTAGAAGTCCTGAGCTGCTTGTAAAGTTCTTTAGAGGATTCCGACTACTCCGAAGCAGTTAAAAGCCTGGGAGTCAAAATTAGTACTCCCTCTTTCCACAAAAAAAAGGAGAAGTTAACATTAGATTACCAGGCTGGAATATGGGAAAACTTCTTGTACGAAATAAATTTCTACAAATATTTGTGGACTCATAAAGCGAGATGACAGTAAAAGAAAAATTTAAGGCAACTGTCGTTCAAATAAAGAAGTGTAGTACGTGAATGTAATTTCTCTAAGTGTACATTCTAGAAAGATCATCATAACCGCTCCCAGAACATTCAAGTATGATATATGTAATCTCTTGCTCTCTTTATCTTTTCTTTTCTAGAATTACGTTCACGACAGTTAGTTATGTTTGTTCCTTTCACTCCCATTATATAGTCTATTGTTATCTCCTCTTCACCTGTTATGTAAATAAGAACATTCTAGAATTAAGTCTATGATAAAAAACACTATTCTGTAAATATGTTTGTCTTTGTTGCACCCATTATGTAAATATGTGTTCTCTCTGAAATATTGTAGCATATCCTGGAATAAGTAATTTTAGTATAAATAGAGCAACTTTTTACGTTTTTGGGAATTGATAAAGTTGACGTTGATGTGGAAATACGCTACACGATACCAAAGAAGGAAAATTATTTTAACCAATTATTGTATCACAACTTGTGTAATGACTTCAAAAATATTTTTTAACCGCATATTTTGAACGCATTTATCCCCTACGATTGACACATCATCATGACCCACATATATTCATGCATGAATAGCATTATTGTGTAGTGATGCTGGTGTCTTTCGTTTCGCTTTACTTCGCTCATATCGTCTTTGCTTTGTTGAAATGGGTGAAGGGAACCCAGAATGGAAATTTCAGTAAAGTTGATTGATTTACTTATACTTTTACCCAACACCATTTCCTGTTGGAAAAGTGTAATGGGTATCAGAAACGACGTAATGATTTATCATTATAATGCACATAACTATGTGATGCGTGCTTAATTATACTAGATTTACGGCATATGTGGATACTCAGTCAAATATGACTATGCTACGAGTTTGATGAAATAAGTTCTAGGAATGAAAACGGACGACGTAAATTTGATTTCCCCTTGTAATCTCTAAATCATAGACTGCAATACCAATGAAAAAATCTCCAGGATAACCATGCCCTCTTTAGTAATTCCCATACGAATTAACTAACTTAACCTGTGGATTTCATAGCTTTCATTCAATCATACTAATTTCAGTGTAATCTAGAACTCATCTGGTATTTAGTAAACTACTTCGTCGTCCACTTCATCGATTCTGCGGTCCTTCTTTAACTCCTAAGCAGAGGAGTTGAAAAAGTTATAATTTTGCTGCTTTATAGGGTAATACATTTTCCAGTTTCAAAAGCAAAGTTAAATAAAATACAAGTATGAATTCGATGAAACTTTTATTTTTTATAATGTGTGGACCTTGTTGTTATATATGAAATACAATTTCACTCAATTGACAGCTTCTGAATTGGTTGCAATTGTGGATCTTTTTGATGTTTCTCCATCGTTATTTCCGAAAAAATACGGTGCAATGACACCTCCAGACCATAATGCACACAAAATATCCACTTTTTCTGAATGCAATAGCTTTCCCACAATCACTTCTCGATTTTCCAAGTCTAATATGCGACAATTTTACTTGTCGACGTGACCATCGACTGAGAAATGAACTTAATCGCTGAAGAAAATGTTCTTCGATTGAAAGCTCACGTTTGAATCACCATTGTTTTAGAGTACATTTTATCTATTTTTACCCGGGTTTCCGTTGTTAAACAATCTATATTCATAAATGGCAAATCTTTTACTAAATAAATTGTTCGACCAGCAATTTTGAATCCACTTGAATAACCCAGTATTGTGCTCTAATTCAGATTATTTTTCCTTTTGACATCCTCAGACTAGTGCATAAACGCAGATTCATTTGAGCGAAATTTGCAGTGATATTCGAATGCTTAGTTTAAAAGTATAGTGTCAAAAATAGTTAAATACGAATGTTGTAATGCATGGCTTCAGCATAGACAGTGCCGGATTTTCAATATTTATGCTGTTCAATATCCCTAAAATCCCTAAAAAAGAATCCTTAATTTGCATTTTTCAATCGCTCGTCTTATATTCTCTTAACATATTTTACGAAGGCTCGGCATTAATTATTGTGTACAAAATAAATAAAAATAATAATTACGGTATATAAGTGTTAACACAGAATACATATTTTGGTTTGAAAATCTTATAGTAGCCATGTGATTGCATTCATTAACGGAAAAATACAAAAATAGCTAAAAGACGATATTTGTACAGTAGCATTGCAACCACAATATTCAGTAGTTAATACGCAAACTACGTGTGTTTTAATTATGATTTGGCCATCTATTTCTTCTTTTACCACTGGCAGCATATTCCGTATTCATTTATTGGTAGAGGAGTCAATCAATTAAAGATCTATGCCAGAAAGAAGACGAAATGTTACTGCTTCGAAAGGAAGAAAAGAAAAAAAAAAAAAAGAAAAAAGAACAATTTAACACAACAATTTAACTTAATTATATTCTGTTGTGTTAAAAGGTTTTTGAAAAGATTTTGTCTATCGTGCAACATCTAGAATATTTCTATGAAACTTAACGAAATTAATTATAAAGTGTATACAAATTCTAGAGCACATTTCGCCCAGGGGCCATTGATGTTACCTTCATATATTTTCCTGTCTCAGAGTGCGCAATACCTTATCGGTGACATAAAAACCCGAATAGTGTTTTAAGTCTAGACTATATGTCGCACAAATGAATAATCATTGAGGTTAAACATGTTACACTCGAACACAGCACTTGAAGTTGCAGATAGAAACCTGCACCAATATCGACCATAATATTAGATTCAATAAGAGAACTGAAATACATCTATCTATAAGTATAATATATAAATCAATTTTCTGACAACAGATGGAAAAAGAAATAAAAATTGCGTTTGCTTTCACATTAGACGTTGCTGACTGGGAACAGCCAAATAAATCAAGCAAACAACGTATTAAATTGTAACCAAATATGTACGTATAAAATACTTGTATGGCCTTAAGGCCATTCGTGTTCCTCTTTTACATGTTACATCAATGTGCTGCCTTCGATATTGGCAATAATAAAAATTGGAATATCGTGTTCGTATAAGTAACACCTTTACGATGGAGATAACTGATACGATGCCATATCACTCATACTTAAACTGTTAACAATTCAATTCAACATAAATAAAGTGGATTGAATTTTCTCTGGAATTAAGTTAAATGTGTAAAATGCCTTCTTGGTTAATCCAGCTGATAAAAGGGAGTTAGATTACTCTTAGAATGCTAATATATTTGAAGGAGAGACGTTTTAAAGGGGGAATAAACTTGTTATTTCGGTGTACGGAATAAAAAATAAAAAAACGGATAATTATTCAGTGTCAGGTGAAGAAATTATTAAGGCTAACTAAAACATACCGAAAAACGAACATCACTCTTCATTATTCAAAATGTAATTATAATGTTTTGCAATTTTTAGTTACAATTGGAACTTGAAACAAGTAAAGATTAGACTCCTTTGTACATGAAAATGAGGTAAAGTCGTTAGAGCTGTTAAAGTAAACAACAACAATTGTCGGGTTTAACGTGGGTCTCGCTTTGATAGCCTTACTCACGGTGTGCCACCACACATGGGACTGTTCTTGAACGTGTTTGCGACAGCCAGCGCCCCTTTGGGGAACTCAAACTAATCCCGGAAGGATTAGTCGAAGCACCTTAGAGATAGGAAACAGGTCCCCTTGCAAAATTTCCTCAGGGCATGCTTCCTCTCTCTGCCAAAGTACCTTTGAAGTCACTGGTATGAAGTGAACTTCCTCCCGGGTAGGAGTGAGGCGGATAGACGAAGAACAGTGTTTCCCAAGTTCTCGCATTACCTTCAGGAGATCCTGAAATAATGCAAGATCCGTAGAAACACATGTTCGGGCAACCACAGCCAGCACGATGCTCGCATAAGCGGTCCTACACCACGACCAGGCAAGAACAAAATGATACTGGGGCCCCTGATCTCCCGTGCTATCAGAAAATGAAAACCCTCTGGTCAGGGTTTCGCAGACAAAAGCTGCTCCAGTTTCGCTACATCATACCTCGCATGGAACTGGTCGTCTACCGCAGTCGTCTGCACAAAGCGCAGCCATGTACCTGCAACAATTTGCAGCTACATGCCTTCCCGCAATGCAAACGCATACAAAACTGGAAAAGAGAAGGAGAAGAATAGAAGAAGGGAAGAAAAGAAAAATAAGAAAGAAAAAAAAAAATAAGAGTACTGAGGGATGCTGCTCCAACACACCATCACATGCATTGCACATTGCGCAACACACATGACAGTGCATCTTCACAGCAGAGCCCCCAATCCCTAACACCAATTCACCAAGCCAACCCCTAACGCTCCCTCCTAGCCCGGCGCCTTGCAAACATCCTGCCTGCAAAGTGACGAGTTCCAGCCAGTCTATCCCTTGACGATATCATGTCCGTCACGTCCCAACAATCTCTAACCCTCACAATCCCTAATGCGTCCAAGGATTTAGAATATAATCATACAGAGGACATTCGCACAACATATGCTTCCAATCCTCTGTCTGATGCCCACAGTCACAAGCACTACTGTCAGCCAGGCCTCTTTTGTGCAGAAACTCGTTCAGAGAACCATGCCCCGTCAATATGAAACCTAGACTTAGGTTAAAACCAAAGTCAGGATTCCCATTGACGAAACAAACATCCCGCACAAAAGCGTACGTGGCTCTACCCTTGTGTGACTGATCCCATCTGGCTTGCCATCTGGTTGTCACACACTCCCCCAAAACTGCCTTGCGTTCCGCCCTACTAAGATTTTCAATGGCCTGTACATCTCTCACCAGGTCCATACCAGCCACAGAGCATCCTCTCTTCACCCGGAAGTTTACTGCTCGACGCAGAACCTCCAAGTCGAGAGGGACAGCTCCCATCAAAACCTGCAGAGCATCCGTGGAAACCGTTCTACATACAGGCATGCAAGCAAGCAAAATCACCCTCTGGCATGACTGTATCTAACGATATCCTGCAGAGGTTGTGACCGCCTCGTACCACACCGACGACCAATATGTTGCACAGGCAACAAATAAGCTGCGGTAGACTACACGAGCAGCACGCCTACAAAGCCCCCAATCAGTCCGTAGGATGCGCCTCACCATGCTAACGGCACAGGTCAGCCTCCTCTCTAACTCCCTAACATGAGGAATAAAAGTCATCCTCTCCCCCACAGTCACCCCTAAAGCTGTTAAAGTAAAGCAGTAAGTGCGGGTAACAAGACCGAAGATTTTGAATTTATTTCAGAAAGTCAGATTTGTTAGTCATTAGAATCAGCTACTTAGCCAGAGATTCTTTGAAACGTAAATGTTGATATTTGGGCATAATATGGTTACCGATCGTGGCACGAACGTTAGTAATGCTATCATGACTATACTTAAGTCCAAGCCCAAACACAGCCACTTATATTTCTTCGAGAGACGGTCACGTAGATGTGCCGACGAACACTTCTATTTGTTCAAGCAATGAACAAATATGCTAATATCTGAATTTTGAAATTCTCATTAAACCGCAGGCTCCTTCCTGAAAAATATTATAGAAAAATACTGCACACAAAAATATTATAAAATTTGTATAATCTTGCTGAAAGTGCGAATCTTTCCCATGTCCCATTCGTGAAATGAAATGTTTTCCAGATAAAACGTTCCACAATTTTCTAATAATAAATCTCTCCAACAGGGTTTCTAAATACATATTACTAGTATTCATCTTAAAAATTACATCGCCGTAACTGCCCAGTAAAAAAATTTCAGTCAGACTTATAACAAACTATATCTCCTTACCGAAGCTAAGCAAGCTTGTTTTACAATTTCTTCATAAATTTATTTGAACAAGTTACGTTTTGCTCCACAAATTATTATGACCCAATCAATTGTAAACCAATGGATTCTACTAGTTGTAAATTATTGTCAAAAAAATTATATTATTCAATCAGGTCCTTCGATGTACGAAGTAATCCAGGGAATACGAGTGGGCACTGATAAGAATAATATTGGGACATTTTTATGGCGGAGGGTCACACTGTACCACAACCATTAGTCGTACTCTTCGGAAGGTAATTGAGATTTGCTTGAACGCCTTGCGTTCTTACAAACTATATCTTTCCAGTACATTTTTTCCAAATATCTACTGAATATGTTTTTAACGCTATTCAAAAACCATGCTCACAGTTTGAGCGGAATCGACAATGCAACAGGAAGTATTGGCTTTCATATATACCGGGTTATCCATTCTTGGTTTCAAAAGTATAGTTAGATAGAACACACATAAAGCTATAATTCCGATAAAATTTGTATTTCATTGCAATGCCTGAATCTTGCCATTAAACACGGTCTTTGGCGTAGCCCCACAAAAAAAGGATTCGGAAGCGTTTGAAACTTTTCATACTTTTCATAAAATACATTCATACATACATTGAAACTTTTGATGCAATAAACCCAAAATCGGTCACCTTGTAGGGCTCGTGGCATCGTCTTGTTGAAACCACATATCATCCAGTTCATGGTCTTCAACTGCAGCCCAAACAAATTGTTTATCACACGGTCTTACCGCTCTGAATTGAAATTCGGATTATACGCCAAACTTTCTCTAACAGATACGATATTTTCGGCAGTGAGTACATTTTCGATGATGCACAGGTCTGACCACATCTGCAACGCTTCCAGTCTCTTCAAATTTCTTTATAATCATGCCAATTCCTTGCACAGTGGATCTATTATGACGGCCGTAATCACCCCGTAATGCATGAAAAGTGCCCACATTTGAATCACCACTTTTGTAAGTTTTAACTATGCAGATGGCAAACCTTTCACTAAACACTGCATGCTGATGAGAGATATTTTTCTGCTGGCAGCCTCGGCAGACCACTAAATAGATACACTTGTACAAACCTTCCTGAGGTGGGGTTAATACTTTGTCTAGCAAGTTGTGTTCTGCCGAGCCAATTTTGCCTTTTTATTCTCTGTCTTTTTCTCTGTCTCTCAGTGATCGACCGTGACGCGATGGTTAGTACACGCGTTAATGATTCGCATGATCAATTCCTCATGCAGTCACCTATCATTATTTGAGCGGCGGTCACTTCGATGTGTCTGATGAACACTTCGAGCTTGTAACGTTAGGAATCGTCGTTAAACTGTAGGTCACGTTGAGTGAGTCTAAAATTTGAATGCGTGTAAGGTCACTGCATTTGAGAATCTCTCCCTCTCATGTCCCAATCATGAGATGTAAGAGAATTTGTTTTATTATGGCTCTCTTTCTCTTCCACAATTTCCAACAATTTGGGGATGCTAATGAACTTTGTACTTATGTTGTCTTTAGTTAAGTGATAAGTGGAAATATTGCTTAAGAGTTTTCGCATCTGTCACGCATTACTTTTAAGTAAAAAAAAAAATTATCTTGCAAATTTCCAATTTACGTGATTAGGATCCTGCAGTACGTGTACCACTTATACTTACTTACATATGTCTTACTTATATCTTTACGACGATTACATATCCTTGGATTTGGTGTAGGACTCCTAGTGGGAGCATCACTCGGGTTGTGGTTGATACCAAAATCGCTGGTAGAGATGTGGAGAAATAGCTGGCATGCTCCCGAAATTGTCAGCCCCCATTCCTAGATAATCCAACTTTAACTTGGCTATCGCAGGGGATGCTGGCAATCACATTGTAATACACACAGTGTGATAAGCACTCGCCTTCACGGCCAGACTCACGTTACAGCCCCATGGACTCTGCCTGTAAAATGTGATGAATTCCTAGTTGTCGCATTTCCGTTACTCCTTTCTGAAAATTAACTCATATTAATATTTTATAATAATCCTGCATACAATGATGTTGTTCTGCCATCACTTCCATGATAGTACAAAAATCATGTCACAGGAGAACGCACTTGACTTAACTCGAGCGTTACCGACCTTAGAAATGTCATCTAAAGCAAAAACTTGTCTGTGCCACCTGGACATGTCTAGACAATGTATATTTTTGGCAAATAAGATCAAAAACAATGTTTTTATATACTTTGCACTGCAAAACAAAATTGTTAGTTTGTTTCAAGAAAAACTTTCTTAAATATGTTTGCACCCAAACAGGCTGAAAACAATCGAAGGAGTTCACTAAAACACATATCAAAAGTTTGTTGACTCTAAGAATCCATATAATAATTCAAACACGCAAACCTGCCAGTCACAGTACACAAATACGTATTCGTCAGTATGCGCAATATTTTTGTGCAGCCTAAAGTCCTTTTTGTGTCCTAAATTTGTAAGTTAGATCGATATATTGATTACTTAGGTGAAAATAAAATAAATTGAAATATTGACAGCATATGTATGTTACATGTTAAAAACAAAAGCAATCAATCGGACACAGGTGAAAGGATGACTGAAATTTGTTGAAAATGGATTATTCAATATTTATGAGTTTTCAATAGTTCATACACTTGCAAGAGAGAAGGAAGCAGTTGAAGGCAGTCAATCTTAAATTAATAATGTGCTGGCTAGAATAATAAAACGAAATACAACATTAATATTGTTGATTGATTCTATACTTTGACTCTCTAATCTCATTTTATTTTTTGAATATTTTTAAATTCCATTAAATCTCATAAGAAAGTAGATTAATTGAAGAAATGTTGTTAATAATTAATGTAATTAAAACAAAATAAATTCTCAATGAGAAATACATTTATAGCAACAGACATTTATAATTTTATCGCAATGAATTCAGACAATCCAGAGGTGAAATGATTGGAGTTTATAATGAATTACAAATAACTACGTTGGCAGAAATGCAACAAAGTTGACTACAAAAGGACTCGCCATGATCATTTCTCGATTGTCCGGTATTTTACTTGCTGCGATTTATCATACAATACGAGGTGTGATCAAAAAATAACCGTTATTTTTAAATTTCGTAAGCTACGAATGTTCGATTATCACAACAAAAATTTAATTGTGGTGTAACCGGTTTAAGAAAGGCCGAGAAGATGTCAGTGACGATGCTCCTCCTGGTCGCCCGAGCACGTCAACAACCGATGAAAATATTGAAGCAGTGAAGAAAATGATTTTGGATAATCATCGAATCACCATCAGAGAGGTTGCTATTGATGTTGGCATATCGTTCAGCTCATGCCAAGCAATTTTTAAGGATGTTTTAGACATGAAACGGGCGGCAGCGAAGATTTTTCCAAAATTGCTAAATTTTGAGCAAAAACAACGTCGCATGAACATCGCTCAGGAGCTGTTGAACGTCGTTGACGATCCAGATTTCCTCAAAAAGATCATAACTGGTGACGTGTCATGGATGTATGGCTATGACATTGAAACCAAAGCCCAATCATTCCAATGAAAGCGTCCAGAAGAGCCAAGACCAAAAAAATCACGCCAAGTTCAAATGTGAAGGCTTTGCTCACTGTTTTCTTCGATTGCAATGGTGTGGTGCATCATGAATCCTTGCCACAAGGTCGTACGGTCAATAAGGAATGCTACCTTGTAGTTATGTGCCGTTTGCGCAAAGCAATTTGTTAGAAACGCACAGAATTGTGGAAAAACCGATCATGGATTTTGCACCATGATAACGCACCAGCTCACACATCGATGCTTATGCGTGACTTTTTGGCCAAAAACGAAACCGCAAGCATGCCTCAACTACCGTATTTACCGCACTTGGCCCCCGCTGACTTTTTTCTCTTCAAAAATTGAAGACACCAATGAAAGGAAAGCGTTTTGCTACGATTGAGGATATAAAAGAAAAATCGAAACAGGAGCTGTTGGCGATACCAAAAAGCGCGTTTCAGAAGTGTTTCGAGGATTGGAAAGAACGCTGGCATAAGTGTATTATATCTGAGGAGGATTACTTTGGAGGGAACAAGATAGTTATTAATGACTAGACAAATAGTTAGATAGATAGTTATTGATTGACTTTTTGAAAAAATTGAAAATAACTGTTATTTTGTTATTTGATCGCACCTCGTATTTACAAACACCGCAACTACAATTAACTAATGTCCTTAAGTCTTTTATGGGGAAGCATTATCCAATGTATCAATTGCACCCACCTGAAGATTTTAGGGTAGAGAATATTAGATTGCCATATCGCTGGTTAAGTGAGCGGATGCAAATACCATAGAATTTTTCTATAATCACGTGCAAAATTGGGGTGGTTTCCGAAAAATTTGTATGTGTTGGATAGTTATTTTCAGTATCTATGCAAAACGATTGCACGTGATAAACTTCTTGCAAAAATTCTAAAAATTATCAGTTAGACTTCAATGAAATTTTTTGCAAAAATTCAGTCCTCTTTGTTATGGATTTGTTTACCATACTGTTGCGATTTTGCCCATTTTTTGAGCTCGATCTACTTACAAATTGCAGACTCTTTCAGACTAGTATCACAAACGGTGCCACCCCTATCGTGTCTTCAACACATTCGAAAACGGGCATTCTTAGGTCAACAAAGATATTTTTTTGCTTTGAGGTTTCCAAGAAGCCGTCAAAGAAAGACGCTAAATCCTCGGCTAAACAGCCACAAAAAACACAGAAGAAGAAGGAAGGAAGCGGTGGCGGCAAAGGCAAGAAGAAGAAGTGGTCCAAAGGTAAAGTCAGGGACAAGTTGAACACTCAAATTCTCTTCGACAAGGCCACTTATGAGAAATTGTTGAAGGAGGTGCCTTAGTGCAAATTGATCACTCCCTCTGTGGTCTCTGAACGTTTGAAGATCCGTGTCTCTTTGGCCAAGCGTGCATTGATTGAATTGCGCGAGAAGGGTTTGGTTAAACAAGTCGTGCAACATGCCTCTCAAGTCATTTACACACGTGCTACAAAGGGTGATGATGCATAAATAGATCTTACCTTCTAAGGCATTGTTTACATGATCAACTCCATATATATGTACATACTTTATGCAATCTTAAGTGACGCTTTTTAGCTGTTATGAACGGAATGACAAAATCAGAACCGTAATTTCAATCAAGCGACCTGGTGCAAAAACGAGCAAAGTGCAGTGAGGGGCATACAAAAATTCAGTCCAGTCATTCTCTGACTTTACCTTGGTGAAGTCCTAGCGTACAATTGGTAACTTAAAGTTACTTAAATTTTCGTAAATGATATTGTATTGTAATACCGGGTAAAATGCAAAAAATCCGAGGAAATGGCTACGCCTTCTCTGCTTCTTCACACACAAATTACCTTATTTAACTTTTATATTCCTAAATTCATATCTTTCATTCAATTGCACTATATTCTGTACAATCGATCTTGCATCAGTCACTTAGTACTGCGAACGAACACGGATTACACTGCCCTTTATGTTACCGCTCATATAAATTGACTGATTTTGTAAAAATCGGCAGCCCTTCTAAGCCTCCCACATGAAGGACTTTAAATAGTTACCATTTTATTTTTTCATTATACTTCAATTCAAAATATATTTTGCAGCATCACAAAAGAATGTGGGGTCAAGATATTTGTAAGTCAGTTCACCTAATTGAAATTTCTGTACTGATCTAATGATAAATACCTTCATTCCTTCAGATCAAGGTATAGAAATTTTTCTCAGCAGTGTTCAAAATTTGGTTAAAAAGACTATTACACTATAGGTAGATATTTTTAGATTGTGTACTTTTGGAATTTCTATCGTATCGGATTCTAACAGTTGCCATTTGCTGAGACTAATCTTATTTAAAAAATCAAGGCATGCATATTGGAAGTAGCCCTAATAAAAAGTGCAAAAGTGAAACAGTTGTTTTGTTGACCGCCGCTGAAAGAAACCTAAACTGCGAACGACATTATTAAAATTAGTCTTTTTTACTTATTACGGGAATAGTGATAAATGCGATACTTGAGTGATAGTAATAAATGCGATACGTTAAAGCAAATGCTTAAGTAAAGCATTTAAAATGCCCAATTATTGTATAACTCTGAATGGTTCATGTTAGTACATATTCAATTCGGTAACACATTGCTTTCTCTTTTAACCAGTACATGGTAAATTTGTTGCAACAATTTGTAGCTTTTCCCTACCGCAACATGTTTGCTTCTAGCCTGGTTTCAGAAAACACTGAACGGCGGTTTGCAAAGACCTTCTGTCAAATTATCAGGAATTGATTTATTTTAAAAGGGATAATCAAAACTCTACTTTGGCACTATCGTTCTCTGTACTGGTGGGAAATTTGATCCCGATCTGTAATTTATTTTGTTTACTCACAAGCGTATTTTATATTGGCAAAAAAAATTTTCGAACAAAGAATTTGTCTCAAATTTTGTATTGCAAGTGGAATTTCGTATAACAACTCGCTGAAAATGTCGTAAAGGCCATACGGTGAAACGGCATTGTTCAAAAACAATTGCATATAAAAAGTGCTGTGCATTCAAAAGCAGTCGATATGTAGTATAGAGAATTTGCCTGTTGTCAGCCTCACGTATAAATTTGTTCAGTTTTGCACGGTTGTTTAGGTAACGAAACCGTTGGTGCTCGATTAATATCGAAAGACCCGCATTTTCTTCAAAAACTCAGTCACATAGAAATGGCTGACGATATGAAAACGCATTACAACCCGTGATGAAACAGTAGTTTACGATTTTGACATGCAGATAAGCCAAAAAGCTACAGAATGGCGTCTTCTAACTGAAGTGAAACAAAAACGCCCCATCAAGTCCTATCAAAAGTCGAGGAGGTAACATTGTGTGATCTCTTTGGTGACCGAGGTGTTGTGTTTTAGGACATCTTGTCAGATGATTAATGGAGAATATTATTTGGGTGTTATGTGGCGTTTGAGAAAGCAAATTCGTTGAAAAGGTAAATCATCGATATTGCATCGCCACAACGCACCGTCTCACAAAGCTATAATTGTAAATGAATTTTTGCCGGTAGTTGGAAATGGCTGACTATTTTTGTACCCAAAACTCAAATTGTCACTTCGCGGCAACCGTTTTCAAGTGAAAAAACATGTCAAAGAGCATTTGCAGCGAGAACCAACGCATTTTTTCGAAAATGTCATTGAAAAACATGTTGATAATTATTAGCTGGCATTCGAGGTACAATAACCATTTTATGTGTTCTTGATATATATATATATATATATGAATAGAGAAATTAAGGGGAAATCTAAAAAAAACAAAAAAAATTTTTATTACTAAAAAAATCATTTTCGAAAAAATGCGTTGGTTCTCGCTGCAAATGCTCTTTGACACATACATACATATGTATATATAGTTTTTGAAATCACAGGTAAGCATTGCTACTTGTTAAAAGTTGAAATAAACAAAATGTGTGTACCCTCATTCTTTATAAAAATATTCATGATTGTCCGTATTGAAGTCCCATTTTGCACATTTTATAAGCCAGATGGATTTTATTGCAAATAAAAAACTTCCACGAAAATTCATTTCAATTAGTAAGGTAGCAAGAAACAACTGATTTTTTTTTCACTTCTTTCTCCTAACCGTCCACTGTGCAGCAATTTAACAACTCACTTAAGCTTCAGTAGTACATAAAAGTTAATATGAGGGAACATATACTTTAACCAGTGAAAATATTACATATCTGTACATACAACTGAGTTATTAATTAATGTCACATTTGGGTAAACATTATGCACAATTTTAATTAAATTCAGTTTTAATGCAATTTTCTGTATTTACCTGCCTCTCCGCTTACCAGTTGGCCTTGTTTGCATGCTGACAAATTCTTTATTAAAAATTTCCATTCAAAATTAATTTAATTTAATGCATAAAAATGTCATCGTCATCAATAATACAGAGTGCATATATTTATTGTTAAGTTAAGAACTTTACATTTGCTACCTTAATGTGTTGAGCTGGTACGGTTGACATTCATTTCATTTCATTAATTTAGGCCTAAGGACATATAAATCCTTACAGATTAAGAATTGACATAACATATTTCAACAAAGTTTTGTAAATATGTAATTTAGTTTGTTTTAAATATATAAAAATAAACAATTTAAAGTTATTTCTAGACATACAAAGCTCTTGGAGTTGAATTGGGTATTCATTTCTTGCAATTCCATTTAGGATATTGGATTCAATAAATCCGCTATTCAAAGTACTATGCTGGGCATAATTTGTGGAATGACGCGTTACATTAAATGTGATCTCGGCGGAACATAAAACGGTATAAGCGATAATAATTCTGAACAATCAGTTATCGAATACATATAACAAAATATGATAAATATGGCGATATTGCAATGACTGTAAGCCCAGTAACCAGCATCTGGAAATACAAGGAGGCACAAAATCGCCAAAGTTAATTGAGGTGAGAGCAAATTTCAGAAAGACCCGTTGAATTCTTTCTATGCGTGATATATTGAATTGGCAAAGGGGACTCCAAACAATAGACGCATATTCCAACTTTGAGCTTACATAGGAAGAATACACTATTTTTAAGGTATGTGGATCAGTGAAATCGGAACAATTTCTTTTAATATACGCTAGTATAGAATAAGCTTTAGGGATTATATAATTTATATACGAGGTAGATGTCAGTGCTCCATCAAAAAACAACAACTAAATCCATTTCACTTTCAACAGTGAGGAGCCTACCAAAGCCAACTGAATTGGATTACGATACCTTGAAAATGAAATCTGGACACATTTTGATAGATTTAATGAGAGTTTGTTTAGGGAACATCAATTAAAAAGATTATCTAAATCATTCTGTGTGTGATATATTTTTAAGTCATCTGCATATAAAAGAAAATTTACGGTTTCTAAATCTTACTAAAATTTAAATTTTAAAATTTTATAAATAAACTAGCCGACCCGGCGAACTTCGTACCGCCTAACAGTCGATTCTTCAATTTTTTTTTTTTTTTTAAGGTAATAAGTTAACAATGACATTATGTCAAAAATTAAAAACTATAACACACTCAAAATTCTTTCAAAATCATAATGGAAAACATTATGATAAGTAGTTTATATATTTTATTTTATTTTTACTTATGCTAAATTAAGATGCATTTTTATTGTAGTAGTTTATGGTACACGATATTTTTTGTTTGATTTCCTGGCGCGTAAACAAACAGAGCAGATGGTTTTCCAACACGGGAACAGGCAACATACAATTGACCATGGGAGAAACATGGGTTTTCTAAATTAATACCACAAACACTTAATGACTGCCCCTGGGATTTGTTTATAGTCATAGCGAAAGCAAGCCGTACTGGAAACTGCAGTCGTTTAAATTGGAATGGTATGTCAGTCGGAATCATTGGGATGCGGGGTATCAAAACTTGTTCTCCTTTATACTTTCCTGTCAATATGATTGCTTCTATAACGTTATTCATTAATTTTTTTATCGCTAATCGTGTGCCGTTACAAAGTCGCGGTTGGTTAATATTTCGCAACATTATAACTACAGATCCAACTTTTAATTGCAGATTGTGAGGCGGCAATCCTGGCAAATCTAATGAGTTTAAAAATTCCGGTGGATAGTTCACGACATCATCTTCATTAGTTGCCGTATCAACTGATTTATATGTCTTCATTTCGCCCTGTATATTCAATGCACTGTAATCAATTGACATATCGTAACAGAAAGCAGCTCGATTCAAACTTGCACCATTATTAGTCGAATGCCGCGCTTCACGGGTCTGTCTTAACCTAATTCTTTCACGTTCATTGCGATCTTCACGTTCCTGGGCAGTACAATTAGATTGATAATTAATTTGATTCGTTGCATTTCGGGTTCTTCTGCCTAAATTTGTCCGCCGCCTTATAGGAGGCATATTTACACACACAACACTTTTTTAATTTTATATAAACTTTTGGCTTTTAGATTTAGTAATATTATAGACTAACCACTTATCTATCTTTCTATGTCAGTTTGTTATCTACAAACCAGTGCTGCCCATTACGAAAAAAATCCAAAAGTAATCGGTAATCTGAAACTCCCAACAAAGTATATGCCTGTTTTTGGTGAATTTAAATTACATTTAGTTGGGACAGAAACCTATTTGCTATTTCACCACCAATGTTTTTACGAAAAAAATCCCAGTTCAAATGATGCCACCACCGCCGGTAGATGGAGGTGGCGAAAAAATCAGTTTTCGATTTTTCCAATTTCCCGACTTTTCCGGAGGGTTTTCCAAAATTTTCTTTCGTAAAAACCTACTCCTGGCAATTACGAATAACTGGAAAAAAAATGAGCCAAATCGGTTCAACCGTTCTCGAGTTTTGCGCTTAGCAACACATTCAGCGACTTATTTTTATATATATAGATTAATTAATTCACATATGTTACTGTATCAATGATGTGATGTGAAACTCTTTATGTATCTGACATTCATGTCGTGAAAGGAATATCCATGGTCGTTTACTAAGAAGTAACATTTAACAAGAAGGGGAGGGGTTCTAATATCACTACTTATCATTTGTTAGTGATTTGACTGGTTCAATTTTCTTCATATATTGACTATTCGATTAAAACGAAGATGTTGTTTTTTTTGTCAATTTCCTGGATAACAACAATTTATTATTAGCCTTGTTCAGCTCTATGTCAAAAGGATAACTGCCACTTGTTTGGATATTTCAGTATTTCCTTTTTTGTTCTTCTCAGCGTGCAAAAAGTTTTTTTGTTCTTCTCAGCATGTCAAAAGTTTTGTGAATGCCTAACAAATCCAAAAGCCTAAATAAACGCAAGAGTAAAGCAAAAGTAAATCCACAAAATACGCATACATGAAAACTACATAAAGCCACATAAAGTCATCCATTATGTTATTCCTCTATGGGATGATCAACGTATCAGTGGGGTTTCCCTCTATCTGCTAAACTAAACATGAATGAGTAAAATCCTCAGCATGAATTTACTTTGGCATATGATTGATATAATAGGCATATAATACATATTTTGGCTTTAAGCATCAATCAACAAGAATTTATGTAAAGACATGCATAGAAGAATTTAACATTAATAAAAGTAGTTTTTGTTTAGCCTATTAAATGCGAAAGAACTAACTTTACAGGGAAATGCGGCTTTGTCTGAAATTAACACATGAGCAACCCCACAGCTCTCCACGATTAGGGAATCGGCCATGATTGATTATATACAAGAATGAAAGATGTTAAAATCAACTCACACTGTCATTGCTCCGAACATGAAGGGTTATACATTTAATGGTTTCAATAGTAAAAGGTTTTCATTTTCGAATACGGATCTTTTAACAACCGAAGAACGCGTAAAAGGGGTTAAAACTTACTACAAAAGTAGCGATTCAAACGTAGTTGAGCACGACCGATTTTGGTTTTATTCCATCAATAGTTTCCACAATGCGTAATGTCATTTGACGCCGTCAAAGACTGTATTTACGCGGATAATCCCTAATCTTTGGAGCATTTGAATACAAACATTTGTCAAGTTATTGCCGAGATACAGCCAGAAATTTGCGAAAAAATGGTCAAAAACTACCGCAAAAGGATTCACTGCTACAACTAATCCAGAGGCGGTTATTTAAATGATATTGTATCTCGTACATAATGTCAAGGTCCAAGCATTTAATGAAATAAAATTTCCTCGCTATCAAAGCTCTATGTGTGTTTTATTTAACTTTATGTTTGAAACCGAAAAATGGATAACCCTAGACTATTTTTATAAATATCATATTTGCGTTATACCGATTTTTTCAATTTGTTGCCTTCTCTTTATGATGATCCATGACTTTCATGATTGAACGCCCCGTTTTCGAGTGACGGGCATTTCAAGCAGTTAGCTTAAAACAACGTTTTTCGGTAAGGTTTTTGTAGTTTTTACCACAATATCGGACACTGTAAAGCACTGTCCAATGATAGACCATCTGATCTCCGCCTAAGAACTACAAAAACCGTTGTTATAACAAAACATGAATATAAGCCCATATTCACATAGAAACCCAGTTTTTACTGCGAAACAAATATTTCAGCACAATAATAATTTAATGTCAAACTAAAATTTCTGAGTGCCTTGTTCAGTACTGTAGTAGAACATTTTACGGCTGGTCTGTTGGTAATGGAACAAATAAATCGTCCTACTACTCACTAACTACTAACTAAAGATTTCCTATCCCTTTTTTTACTTTCTCACTTTTTAAACTTTTACTTCTCAATAAGTGACTCATAAATCGTATCCATAACTCATGGGTAAGGAACATCACTTACTTCCCATAAGTAATTGGTAGGCTCCTTCGCTCATGTTTTACTACTGTGCCTCATTCGAAATCAGAAGTTGCTCATTACTCAATAACTGTGGCTCATGAGAAATCAAATGTTGCTTATTATTAACTAACTGTAACTGCTGACTGACTTCTCATGACGAACCAGAAGTTGCTCATTACTCAGTGACTGTGGCTTATGAGTGGATGCTGTTGCCTACGACTCATGCGAGTTGTGTAACGGCACTGACTTATCTCTTACGTCTGACCTGTGGCTTATGATTATGTCCTTTACTCGTTGCTTAAGAACTGGGCGTAGTCCGGCGTACTCGCCAGCAACATTCTTACAACGTGAGTTGCTAATTTGCTAAGTTAGTTAACCATTGCTCATAAAATGCGAACTCTGCACAAAACTTTCGAAATGCATACACTGTTGCCAGGCTTATAGCAAAAATTCTCAAAAAAAAAAAAAAAAAAAAGAAAAAGATCCACAAAATTTTCAATATACGTGCACTATGTGTGACAGGCTTATAACATCAATTCTTCAATAAGTCAGTTACAAGAAACTTTGCACTGCATTAGTCTTAAGGCCTACTGAATTTATAGGCCTTAATTTTGGAAGCTTGCAAAGCAAAATTAACGAAACTAACAATAATTAAGACAATTCTTGGTGCATCCCTCCAGGCAGTATGAATAATGCATGTAGTAACAAGCCCCAAAACGAATTCAAACGGATTCCTTTCACCATGGTGCAAAACATGGTGGTACATGGAACCAGATTCCTACATAAGAAGACAACATGACCATGCCCTCATCAACACCATAAACCATATTTACCACAAGACATGAATGCAGCATCAATAGATGAATACGATCCTTGGTGCTAACACGGATCACCAACCAATTGCAGTTAATATATGTTCGGGACTGAGTCGAGCGAATAACGTGCGTATCCAAATTCTGCATTAAACAGCTCTTCCAACTCTTTTAAGAAAACGTCTTTAATCCATATGATTCTAACATACCGTGGCTGAGTATTGAATACTCTATGGCATCTGCCGAAAAAACTGCAGTGGCGTGATTAAAAACGTCGATCAAACAACTCCAGGTTAGATGGAAAATTTCGCCTTGTGTCAGGGGACAAGGCGATGCGGGAGAGTGGGGATATGGAATTGTACAGAAATAGAGCCAAAATTCGAAAACTCTACTAAAAGAAAAAAACAAAGTCAAGAAAACCAAGTTCTCATTCTTTAAGAACAGGGGCGGAAATCTGGTCACAGATACGCAGAGTCTGATAGCATTTCAAAAACCTATTACTTCAGAATGGCAGCTCAAGTGAAGAAGTCGCGACAATTATCGACTATAGCATAGCTTGATCAGCACCAAGCCAGAAAGAGGTCAAAATTGCAATATCTTGACTTAAGATCAACAAAGCTGAGGGTGCTGGTGGCCTCGGCAAAGCGCTTTAAAACCGGTGGCAATGAGTTGATAACCACTATCCATGTTTTTAAACAGGACTTGGCTCGATGAATGTAATTTAAGTGTATTACGTCCTGAGTCTCAAGAGCAAGATCCTAGCGTTTTGTATTAACTCTCGGTAGCAGCAGTTTTCTTATCGTTTATTAGCTTACATGAAAGACTAAAAGCCATTTCTATCTGATGTGATTGGATCTTATCATCGTGGCCTTAGACCTAGTAAATCCACAACTAATTATATACTTTGTCAATCTTTGCAAAAGTGATAGACACATATTGCCTTTTTGAGACTGAGACAGTGAAAAAAGTGAATTAATTTTGAGCCAAAATGAACTCAAATTATGTAAAACTGATTTCCGTATTGCGCTAAGTATCTCATTACTCAAAATAAGTAAGAACATTTTTCGAAGTTTGGGTACTTATTTTAAGTAAGTACTACTTTTACGTGCGCTCAAATCAGGTGTAGTTTAAGTTTCACTTATTCATATCAAGTAATCAAGTATACTTATATGGTGCATATTTGGCAACAAATATACCAAATTTAACAAGTATACAAAATATACAAAATACAGGTAAATTTTACTAATTTTTATTTTACGCAAACTTCTCTTAAATATGCTTTCAACCCAAATTCAGTACGAGTTTGTTCTAGTATCAGTGGGACTTGTTGCCAAAATACATACTCCAGCTTGAAAAGTCTTTGGAAACAAACTCGATGAGCAAGCAAAAGACCCTAAAAAGGGAAGAATTTTGAGACAGTGTTAAAACTTGATATGAGAAATTGGAGAAAAAGCACGGAAGACCAACACACTTTGAATATTTTTCTATGAGCGGTATTTAATAGATTAAAATGTTCACTTCAAGCACTATCTAAGCAAGTACAAAATATTGTTTGAATAAGGAAAAAAAATGATTTCGTTTTTTCTTCCAAACTTAGTTCAACAGTTTAGCTAAATAGCTTAAAAACGTTATTTTTTAGATAACGATAAAAGTTCGCAATGCTACATATATTGATTCAAATACTTCGTATTTGAATTGTCATTAATGCTTTCCTAGATACAGAAATTTACTTCCAACTAACGATATTTTTAATATAAGCGAGCGGAATTGCAATTAGTAACATTATTTTCATTCGGAAACATACGTAGTCCTGCCATATGTTCTGTTACACAATTTCCAGCGCTTATCGTTCAAAACTTCTTGCGGGAATAGAACCGTAAACTTTTTTTTTTCAGAACACATGCACTGATTAGTGAAGAATACTAGTCAGTTTGGTTTCAGTTTGCAACCTATTAACGTGGAGTGGGGCGTTAAAGAGAATCGAGTCGGCGTAATAGCGTTGCATAAGTGCGGAAAGAGTGCTGGCCAAATTTTCGAGTTGCTAAAACCACTCGGAATATCAAGAATGTTCGTTTATCGTGCTATTGCTCGCTTCGGCAAATTGTCTGGAGTAGAAGACAGGGCAAAAAGTGGTCGCCCGCGCGTTGTCCGTACGAGTACGGTAGTAAAGGCAGTGCGTGAAAAAATTCGGAGAAATCCCCTTAGAAAGCAGAAAATCATATCCAAGGAATTGGATATATCAACCAGATCCATGTCTAGGCTGATTCGGGATGATCTGCATATGAAAGGGGCATCTTCTAACTCCTCAGCTAAAAAAAATTAGGCTGGAAAGATGCAAGTGACTTTTGCAGTGGCACGCGGACGATGGCCATGAAAACATTCTGTTTACGGATGAGAAACTTTTTACCGTGGAAGAAGTTTTCAACAAACAAAATGACAAGATTTATGCCACTTCATCTAAGGAAGCGTAAAAAGTTGTTCCAAGGGTTCAACGTGGCCATCATCTCTTTTCCGTAATGGTTTGGTGGGGGTCTCCCACCATGGTGTCACATTCCTCCATTTTTGTGAAAAGGGCATAAAAACTGGTGCAAAGGTTTACCAAAAAGATGTGTTAGAGGGTGTTGTAAAGGGTTTGACCAATACCCTTTGCAATGGACGTAGATGGATCTTCCAACAGGACTCTGCTCCTGCGTACAAAGCTAAAACCACGCAGAAGTGGCTCAGAGTCAATATTCCCGGCTTTATAGCAGCAGAAGATTGGCCATCAGGAAGTCCAGATCTCAATCCACTGGATTGTGCTTTGTGGTCAGAATTGGAGAATATGGCTTGCAAGACTTCCACAGAAATTTGGGAAGCCTTAAAACAGCATTAACCAGAGCAACGTCCTCGATCTCCATGGAAATCGTACGTGCGGCTATAGCCCAATGGCCACACCGTTTGAAAGCTTGTGTTAAAGCAAAAGGCGGCCATTTCGAGTGAATACAATTTTTTTTAATAACCAATATTGTCTTCTAATAAATGAAATTATTTTGAATACAATATGAATATTGTTTTTTTTTATCGCGTTTTATATTTGTAACAGAACATATGACAGGGCTAGGTATTTTGATTTTCTGAGAAATAACAATATTTTCATACAGTTACGTTGCTATGTTATGGACATCGATTACAACACTGCTGCAATAGTTTGCTAGAATGGTTTCATATGAATATGATTGCGCCATCACAGATACTTATTCGTGTTGGGGGGCGGTACCGTTTTAACGTGTTCAATGTGCCATAACTTGTACTACATTCGAATTTTGAAGATTAAGCATAGCAAATTACAGTGCATACAATAACTACGTATTAAATAGTACATTTTAAACTGAATACTACAGAAATCTCCTTGGAATCCGTTCTTACGCTTAATTGAGTTATTGCGGTGTATTCTTAGTTATTTTTAAGCGTAATCTTAAGAATTCAGCAGCCAATTGATTCAGTCATCTTAAGAATGTCATTGCTCAAAACAATAATAACAGCTGAATTACTTCTTCAAAAACTAGAACTTCAGTACGCTTAATTTTATCAGTTTGTCAGGCATCAATTTTGGGCAGCCGCAAAAAGTTCGGAAATGTCGAAGTTTATTACATATTGATTTTATTAATTTGGTAATCAATGAAGCCAATGTGGCTTTCTACGCATAAGGAAACCATTTATTTCTGGACTACTCGTAATAATTGCGATCCATTAAATCGCGGACGCTGTGCTGCTATAATACATTATAGAAAAGTGAGCATGTAAGAAACGATTTTTTCCAATATATCATACGAGTACATCGACATATTTAGTTTTCATGACGAAAAATTGTATTTTTTGGTTTTATTCCTTACAATCGCATATAAACTATAAAATTTTCTTCCTGTATCTATCAGCTATAGTCATGTATCACTTCTAATTAACGGATAAATTCTGCAAAAAAATATGTTGTTCAAATAACAATTTAGTAGTTCCATGAGCAAGTTTTTCCCTTCTGAGTCAGTATGTTCCTCTAGCGGGTCATGTACTATATTCACCATTTTCGTAAATAATGTATCGACTTTGTCCATTTTTTTTCGGTCCCAATTTGGCAATAATCACACTTGCAGTTATTGACTTTCTCTAAAATAATTAAAAGTTAGAATTTTCCCATT
The DNA here is from genome assembly GCA_019455685.1 of Philornis downsi. Taxonomy (NCBI): domain Eukaryota; kingdom Metazoa; phylum Arthropoda; class Insecta; order Diptera; family Muscidae; genus Philornis; species Philornis downsi. The sequence continues at coordinate 2,373,157 of JAHXMU010000136.1, read as the reverse complement.
GTGTATCTTTCAAATGTCGCCATGTACCGTTTTAAATCTAAAAATGAACTGCGCCATTGTTGACCAAAAACGCTGAAACAACTCCTTATTTCAAAGTTGAGTTAAGAATTGTGGTAATGTTTTTTGTTACTCAGCCGATTTCGACCAAGTACAATACAACCTGGTATTTATGGTGTAGAGGTGTTTGCACTGACCGTCACCATGCAAGTGGACGTTTTGGAAATCCCACTACATTTTATATCGACTTATTTCACTTTTTTTTAGAGAAAATAATAAAAAAATATGATATAAGTTGGGTTGGTTATAACCAGCATCTATAAAATACTAGATTAAAATTGTGAATCTACAAAACTCCACTAATCTTGGGATGGTTTCAGTCCTTATATGAACATGTTTTCGATGTCTTTGTGATACAGAATCATAGACCATACATACAACTGTGTTTTGAATTGACATATAATGTCCCTGTGCTTTTGTGATGGCAATTATGAAACGATCTCTGTACATGACTTAAGCCATGGAGAACCCCTATTAAAAATGAACAATACCGATCAATGTTTTGGTACAGAACACACACAAGTGGTTGTTGAATTGTTTGAATCAAAAATGATCCCCATTAAAAAAGCAACATATGGGTTCCTATACATTGGATTTTAGTTATGTTAAGGATCTCTGTTGAAAATGGACTATACTAGTCCATGTTTTGATATTGGTTTCATTGTTTCTAAAAGCCGCACTTCACGTTGGAAATTGATAATATTTAGTATTTACATATGCTACAGCAAAGTGAAGCCGGATCGCGTTGGGAAAGAGCCATGTTGGTTCATACTGAGAGCTTTCGTCTCAACGTGATACAAAGCATTATTATTGTTTTGGATCTTAAGATGTATAATAATATTCAATTGCAAAAGTACACGCGATTAGCTTTTCTTCTATCCAGTTATTTCCCACTTTGTCGATTGCCCAAATTTCAGTCTGCTAGTTGAAGCGGTGCGTCGCCTATTATCCACGGACAACGGACGGATGTGTAAGTTTAGTTCCACTTGAATTTTCTTGGTAGTTACAATTAAAATGACAAATTTAGTGTATCTCAGTTTCCACGATTGTGAGTGTAAAAATGCAAGTGACACTTGAGATATTTCTAGATTTCTTCGTAAAAAATTTATTTTTCGACTTATAATTATTATTATTATTAGTTTTAGCCATACCTATTTCTATTTTGATTGACAAAGAGCACGATTCAAGTTGATACATGTTCATTAAACATTCATTCGAGGAAGGAAATTATATGTTATGTGATACGGTGAAACTGTAATACACAGAAAGAAATGTTTAAAATACTAACTATCTGGTCTAGTTGTTGGACGAGATAACTGCCGTGCATTTTTATAAAACTTCTTGCAACTTGGCACAACCTATTATTTTACAAGGACGTGACCGGGAATTGTAAATGGACTATATTGACCGATTCCTTCTGCTACATCCAGTACAAATTGACCAATTTCCTGGTTCAGTTTTTTTTGCCAGTAACTGCTCACTAGTAGGCCCCAGCGACCAAGCTTAGAAAAACTACAACAATTGACAGAAATCGACCGACTAATCACACTGCTTGTGGGGTACCTCCCATACAAGTGGCCAGTTGAAACTATTAGGTGCACAACTGAGTTCCCGTTATTTGCCAATAGATGGAGCCAGATGTAAGTGCTAGTCGATAAACGTCATGAGGCAAGCTCAGGACTCGACACAATAGTGAGTTTCTTTTGCCGTCATATTCTTTTGGTGGTATGAATATGTATGATTTTGTTCGACCGTTCGCTGGAAGGAAAACGAAAAACCTTCGAAGGCACTGAATTGGCGGCATTGCTTAATGGAGATCCGTGTCAAACGCAGGTAGAGCTTGCTTCGGTATTAGGAGTTACCCGCCAAACCATTTGCAAGTGATTGCATGCGTTGGGAATGATTCAAAAACAATGAACTTGAGTTCCTTATGAGATGGAGCCAAGGGACGTTGAGCGTCGTTTCTTCGCCTGCTTCAGTGACAAACAAGGAAGGGTTTTCTTCATCTTACCGTAACGGGTGATGAAAAATAGATTCATTACAGCAAAGAAAAGAAAGTCATAGGGTCTGCCCGGTCTTGTTTCTACTTAGTTGCGCGCAAAATATATATTTTTAAGTTCATGTCCTTTATTTTGTCACATTTGGCGTACGTTTTGGGGTTACTAAACTAGGATCTCTGGCGGCTCACACAGAAATTTTCGAAATTCAAACTTTCCTCCGTAATGTCTAAATGGCATGGTATGTATATTATGCATTATTTGTAGTTATATGTGAAACTTGAGCAAAGTCTCCGAAGTAATCAAGCCAGAAGGGAACTCCCGTTTGAACGACCACCTTTACCAGGATATTCGTGGCTTTATATATTCGAAGTTGAATTCTACCAAATTTCGCAAAGATTGGACATATTTCATTCTGAGGATTAAAACGAGGTTCATCGGCACACTCCTTCTGGCACCTGTCATACAAATTGATCGATTTAAGAAAATTTATTTTTCCCCTCAAATCCTTAATTCGTAGACTGCAGTAACTTGCGTACTTGCCAATTGTATGGAATTATAATCCCCGAAACTAATCGACCTAACAAAGAAGATTGAATAAAATTGGAAAAAATTTTCTTTACATATTTTTTCAAAATAATATCTTTTTAGCTCGATAAACTTTTTCCAGCGATATTCAATAGCTTCTGTACCCTTTTTATAGCAAGAACTGTCAAACTCTCTAAAACTCCTTTTATCACCGATCCATTTTTCAAGTTTGCAATAGAATAATTCGAATTTTGTTATTATTATATTATTTTATTTGTTTAATTAATGAACTTTGTTCATCGCAATAGTAGATGTGTGAACTGGAGTATTGTTTTGATGAAATAACATCTTCTTTTTTGCCTAATGCCGCCTTTTTTCCCATAATTGTAACACCCAAACGCTTTATTAAATTAGCATAATATTCGCCGTTGATGGGTTTACCGTTCTAGTGATAATTAATATAAATAATTCCAAGCGCATCCCAAAAAACAGACGCCATGAGATGAAACAGTTGCGGCTCACAACTTAAAATATACGTTTCATAAGGCCACCTTTCACCAAAATAATATTTTCCGAACTACTGGCGCCTCCTATAGTCAGGTGGCTTGTTTTAAGACCGCCCTCGTATATAAAACCAACAAGTGCTCGCAACTTCGCACGCGTGATTCCACATTCCAAGTAACAATTAAATCAAAAGTTGAATTTCTCTGCAATTTATTTAGCGTCTACAGGGGAGTTTTTGTCAATTATCGCGATTCTGACATAAACCGTTTGATTCAATTTGTTTTCTATTTCTTTCCTGTTTTGAAAGTTTTTATTATATTTTTATAGCGTTTCATGATAGAATCCATAATTATAGTTTCATGGCATCATTTTCTACTATTTGGTTCCAGGTGGCTGTGCAATTTATGAGCCTTTAGTATTAGTAGATTTAGTTTTACTCAGTTTTATGTTTCGGCATCATTTTTGTCCCTATTTTGATGAGTTCGGGTTTTAACATCACAAATTTAAAAAAAATTATCTTTTTGAACATGACTACATGGCAGAGTTTTCAAAAGTATGTGGACTCAATTTCATGATGTTATCATCGGCCATTCGTTATTAGTAGTGATACTACTTTGTCCCGCTTCTATCCTTATTTACACCCTACCGGTCGCGCGCCTATGCGGTAAGGAGAATGGATGCTCCGGATTATGTCAATAAACTCTCATCCCTATTTTACCATAAAAGCGGTTCCTGTCGTGCGCCTATGCTTAACAATACAGTTTTCCTCCACTTTCAACTTAAAGAAAACTCCCCTATACATATGTGGTAAGTAAATTACGAAGGAATTCAACTTCTGATCTAATTTTTGGCTAAAATGTGGAATCAGGCGTACGAAGTATAGATTGTTTGGTATATTTTAAAAAAGTCGAAAGGATAACCACGTCTTCTTTGGTAACTTCACAGTACATAACGTAGATCATTTTTTTGGTGAAAGGCTGAAATGGGACATTCAGTTTTGCCCGTTCCAGGCCTGTCAAATAAAATGTTCATCGAACTATCCGACATAAAAATTCAAGAATAAGAAATAAGATTTCGAACTTTCAGTTTTAGTGACAAATGTAATGTACATTTAAGCTTATGAAATAAATTCATGTTGTATATAGAAATAGTAAAAAATTCTTGGTATGTTTATTAAGATATGATTTTTAATTTCGGTATCAGAGTTTCTTTATGACATGAATTGATACAAAATGTTTTCCATGAAGTGGGAGTTTCAGGTGAGAAGAAAAACTGAAACGGATCCAAATTAGGTGAACTAATTGCTTGATCGATAATATTCGTATCATCTCTCTCATTTATGGGAAAATCCGAAGACAAGTTAATGGGTGAAAATTTGGACATGCACATAGTTGCCGCTTAGTTATACTTAGTATATCTAGATCCGTAATAAACTACCTTATAAAATCCGATAGGAGGCGTATCTGTTGGAGGCACTTGTATATAATTCAACTGTATAAATCTTTGTATTAGAGTTATAAGTGATTTACTAGTATCCAACATTTTTAATTGCAACCAATTCATTTGGAATTTTTTTCTCTTATTCTATGAGAAATTATATGTAAAGAAAAATTTTCCCTTTTTACTGCAAATTGCCTAAACGTATAATCCGCTATTTGAAAATTTTGCCCAAAACTCATAACTATCGAACTTCTTGTTCAATGTACCGTCTCCGCATCCAGTATAAGGGTTTTCTCTGCCTTCATTGCTAGCTCATTAACAACTCATAGCCAGTTTCCTGGAGGCCTCAACTAACATCGAAATGTGAACAAACTTCGCCCCCCTTCAAAATTCGTTATATCCAATTTTAAAAAGTTTTTGAAAAGCCTAGTTCTTCAAATACCATTTTGATGGCGCTCTTCTGCGTTGCCCACAAAGTTCTTTGTTGAAAATCTTTCTAGCTGGAGCGTTCTGGACTATCGGCACAACAATCGCTGTATTTTGAGGCGGTTAGTCACGTCGATATCGATATACAAATCATAGAACTGTTAACGTTCTCTGACATTATCTTTTGCATCAATTCGTGAGAGTCTGTTGGAGACACAAATAGCGAAAGTTGCTTCACAACTTCTCCACAACGCATTTTATTGGCTTTCTATTGTTGAAACTGTTCTAACGTTAGATACTCTATGATTGAGTTGTGTCAATTTCTACAAAATTTTAGATGTATTAATTCGGAGCATAAATTTCAATAGTGAAATTTGGATTATACTCTCAGAATTGTATTGATTGCTGATTCCCCGCCGAAGAATATTTTCAGCATGATAAATTTGCCCACACAGAATGAACACATTTTTGGAATCAACCTTGTTGGCAGCACTATTTGAACAATTTTGCTTCGACCACTTGTCCATAACGCATTGCGTTTATGAAACAGAAGCATTCACAGAACAACCCGAAATCGTAGTTCAAACCAAACTAAATAACCGCAGACCAAACAAAAGTGAATACCAAACATTACAGTCGTTTTGTTAGAAAACCTCGAAAACGTCCACAAGAACAGCAAAATATTGTGCCATCAGCAAATTCACGTCAACGCAGATGCCACTAGCAACGAATTCATTGGTTTACATGGACATAACAAACGGATGATGTTATAACCGCACTACCAAACTGTTGCAAGTCATTGCAACCAGTAAGGAAGAATATTCAATGTATGCATTTCTGTTATTGGTTATATTGAAAATCATTAAACGGAGCGGACAATCGGTTGTATAATTTTTAGCATCACAAATTAAAACCCATATGGACATATGGAAACCAGTTATGGGGGACTGCAGCAAACTCCAACCTTGAAATATTGCAACGCTTTCAATCCAAAGTACTGCGAACCATTACTGGTGCACGCAGATACATCTCGAACAAACAATTGCATAGTGAATTGAAAACACCCTTCATTAAGGAAGAAGTCCAAAACTACTCCGCTAAGGGATGATTCGTATTCAACAACATCCGAATCAGCTGTAGGACACACTTTGAAAAGATGGTTTGAAAATGCTACATATCTTAACAACGTTTTATGCTGTAAGTTTAATTAATTTCGGAGAAGGACTCGAAATATATTCAGAAACTGAAGATAGAATATGCGTGCAATGTGTACTAGTAGTGGACTCTGCGTCAGTAATGTCAGTAGTGTACTTTTTGGTTGGCAGATAATTAGCAAGTTCCATGAAAATAATCCTTGCTAAATTTTACTGATAACGCGTAATCACATGAAATAACCCATTACAAACAACTGCCACAGTTAATTCCGTTTGTATCCATCATAATCAAAAAAATATTAATCAAACCTTATGTCCATTTATTGAAATATTTAAATTTATGCAAAAACTATCGTGTTCGTAAATTGTAAAATGTAAAATTGCCAAAAGTATAGTTAAATAAACTATGACTTCGACGAAACTATTGTTTCATTATAATGCTTGAACCTTGCCATTATAAAATATAATATCTTTTAAATGCCTCCTCTGGAATGGTTGCAGCTGTGGATAATTCTGGAGTTGTTTTCGACCACTTGTTTATCGGTATGCTTGAGGATTATCTGCGTAAAAACGGTCTTTGATGTAGCCCTAACGGCATCAAATTGCATGATCTTGGTGGTCAATTGATGTCGCCAAAATTTGAAATTACATTTTTTAGCAGCTTCTCATGTAATAAACCAAAAATCGGTCGTGTTTTGGGAAAACGTTTGTATCACCACTTTTGTAGTAGGTATAAACTAATTTTACGCGATTTTCTGTTGTTATACATTAATATTAGTAAATAACAAACCTTTCAGTAAATAAATACCACTTCAAATGACAGTTATTTAACAGCTGACAGCCTTGCCAGATTGGTAGTTTTGAAACCACTAAATGGGTTTCACTGATGGTAATTCCATTTTTCGGGCATTATTTCATTACGAAATACAGTCTAAAGTTTAGCAATATTACTCAAAAACGATTTGTTTCCGATCAAGCAAGAATTTTGGAAGAGTTGCCTTTAACTGCGCAGTATGTCTATATTGGAGCGTTGTCCAACATAACAATTGAATTACTTTGGAATCAAATTGTAAGATCCTGAACAATATGTCTTTCCACTTTGGTCTTAATTTAGCCCTTAATTTTTAGTTACTTTTATATACAGGGTGCCCGTCGGAATGGTCTACAACTTTTTTTGTTTATAATTTTTGATTAAATGAAAGAGAATGGATCTTACACTGATAAATGTTTTATTCAATATCGGCAATTATGTATGGAATATAATATCAGATAAATGTCCGCCTCTGTTAGCCTCACAAATGCGAGCTCACACACTTGAGCACATTTTTCATTACATTCTCACACATTTCATACGGTATTTCATTAATTTCATTACGAATATTTTGTTTGAGTTTTTCAAATCAGGCCATCATGGAGGCCAATCAACATCACCATTTCTTGAAATAACTTGTTGTGGAAAGAGGTCTCCCAGTAATTCCATTGTAATCCTGGCTGTGTGAGATGTGGCACCGTCTTGTTGATACCACATGTTAATCAATCCCGAAGCATGCAGTTCTGGCATTAAAAGGTTTTTAATCATATCACGATATCGCTCCCCATTGAGAGTTACCGTTACCCCGTTTTCAGTTTCAAAGAAGTAAGGTCCAATTATTCCTCCTGACCAAATTGCACACCAGACTGTCACTTTTAATGGATGCCAAGGTGACTGATTAATAATTTGAGAGCTTTCCATTGCCCAGAACCGACTATTCTGTTTATTCACATATCCATTCAAATGAAAATGTGCCTCGTCAATCATTATGATTTTTCATGAAAATCGGAGTTGTCATGGGCAAGCTATAACATCCTATACGGCGCCGTAAATGGTCTTGTGGAAGAAGCTCTTGTGTCAACTGAATCTTAAATTGAAACAAATGCAAATCCTTGTGCGAAATTTTTTCCGAAGTTGATTGAGAGTGATGGATTTTTTTGAACACTTTCTTCAGCAGCAGTAATGTTTTCAGTTTGGCCCTATCAGCTACAGGCCCTCTTTCTTCGAAATCACACACTACACAATAAGTAGTGCGTCTTGTTGGAACGTTGTTTCTCCCAAAAATTTCACGTAACTTTCCCATCGTCACAGTAATCGATGATAAAATGTTTTAACGTTTGAAACACGTTGGTTTATCGAATATTTTTCCACAATTAATATTCCACATCTCTACTTCACGACTACCAATTATGAACTGTCAAGACTAATGTTTACCAAAATGGCTGCAAAACAAATAATATACCTTCCCGACGGACACCCTGTACTACCAAGTCAGTCGTCCTAAGCATATTACTAACACTAATAACTCTTACCATGGTATAATTGATGCAGACCTTTTTATCCCGTTACCTTAATACTTTACACTTTCATTTGTCCGTTTCTCTTTTCAGTTTGATTTTAAAATATTTTGTTCGTATTTAATATTACTTTGTCCCACTTTCCTTTTAAAACTCTTGCAGATTATCCTTTTGACCATGTGTCCTTTCACATCTTTCGTCCTAACCAACTTTTATTTTGTCGCATTAAACTACATTTCCATAAAGTATTAAAGTTAAGCTTATAATTGCTTAGATTTGCTTGTTTGGAAAAGCTTTTCGCACATTTGGTGTTTTTTTTGCGGTTTATTCGTACCTCACATTCAGATTATTATGAACTTTGTCGCCGATAGTATTCGTCGGAAAGAGATTAGATTATACTGTCATTGTCTAGACTAGTGATTATTTTTCGAAATAATGTTAACGATCCCTCATTGCAATTTCTTTTACGTAGTAATTTGAAAATAAATATTGAGACCCCAATTAGGGCTGCATGATAACTAATCCTCAGATTTATATACATAATCATATTTTTGTGTAAATGTATATTTGTCCGATAACATGATATGTGTGAGTCAATAGTGATGAACTTTAAGTCTTCAAACGAATAATTAGATTTTGCAAAAAATGTGGGTCTAAAAGGACGGGTATAAATTACCAAGCAGTTGTATGACATTCACTCGAATTTTACACACATCACGCCTTTCATAGACTTAGTTTTGAAAAAAAAAAAACAGACAACAGTCTCGCTTCTTCTGGGACATCCCAAGCAAATGTTCGATTTGAGCCATACATTCCTACGTATCTTTATATTGTTCAAATTCCCTTTTATTATTCCCAGTACCCACGTCCCTCCTGGTATCCATACAAATTATGATTTAACCAATACACTCTTAGCTCCATATACCGCCGATCTGGCAAGGCTGTCATCTGAAGTGATATCTATTCAGCGAAAGGTTTGCCATTTACGAATATAGATCGTTTAATAACCGAAAAAAGCGAACAAATAGCTAAAACTTACTACAAAAGTGATGATGAAGACATGAGCTTTCAATCGTACGAAATTTTCTTCAGCGAATGAGCTTCATCGCACAATTTTCACATATGGGGCCCGGAGAACTCAGGAGCGATTACGGAAAAGCCATTGTTTCCGGAAAAATTGAGTGTTTGAAGCGCACTATGGTCTAGCTGTACTACAATTCAGCCAAATTGGGTTCAAATTATGGTATTGACAGACTTAGTTCTATTAATGAAAATAAACTACAATGCCACGCTCATTCGGGTACCTAGCATAAAAGTTGAACAACTTATCGATACTTAATTTTCTCTACGATTAGCAGATTGCAACTCAAATTGCTGTCAATTGTATCATATATCAACATTTTGAAAAATTAAAAAAAAAAACAATATCAGTCGAACTACCTCTCCCTCCTATACAAATTACTTCATTTGGTCCATATATTATTTCTGTCTTAAAATCAATTTTATGTTCTGAAAGGAAAGTTCATTAAATACATTTGTTCTTTTATAGAAAAGAGACTTACATTATTGAAAATATATTTTACGCAGTTTGTCGTTAAGAGAATGTTTAAACTTTTTTTCGAATAACTTTCTTCTCTAGCACCCCCCTTTTTGACAATTTATTTCCTTCAATAATTTTATTTTTATGCATTTTAAGAATAAATGCAAAAATACAAGAATGTTCGATGTATTGCTTTACAAATGACTCCATTCTAAGTGTTTTCGCTTTGCTGCAAAAATATTCAAAAGGGACGTGATGAATCGCTAAGTTCTTACACACCAGTATAGAACTGACTTGCATATACAGGGTTGCCCATATTCGACGGACCCATGTTTTTAAAAAAAAAATCAAAGAAAAAAATAAAAATTTGGCGGTTGGCAATCTTATTCATTTAATTTGTTCCAAGTAGATTTGTTTACATCAATTTTTGAATATGATATCTCTCAAATGGCCGCCTCTGGCGTTGATGGCGTATTGTGCCTTTTTTGCAGCATTTTCCATCGTTTTCGCCAACATTTCGGCCGGAATAGCGGCTATTTCTTCACGAATGTTGTCCTTGAGCTCTTCTACGGTCCTTGGCTTGTTAACGTAAACCTTTGACTTCAAATGTCCCCACAAGAAGAAGTCAGCGGGCGTCAAATCGGGCGAACGCGGTGGCCAGTCCAAATCACCACTTTTCGACATCAAACGGCCCGGAAACAAATTCTTCAGAAAATCGATTGTTATGCGACTTGTGTGCGGTGGAGCGCCGTCTTGTTGAAACCAGAACTGCCTCATACGCTTTCGACGAATAATTGGCATCACAAAATTGGTCATCATGTCGCGATAACGCTCATGGTTGATGGTAACAGCATGGCCATTTTCGTTTTGGAAGAAAAACGGCCCAATGACCGTTTTCGCACTAACGCCGCACCAAACTGTGACTTTTTCGTCATGAAGAGGCAATTCTTGAATCCCCTGAGGATTTTCAGTGGCGTAAATACGGCAATTTTGCTTATTTACGGTCCCATTCAATGTGAAATGGGCTTCATCGGACATGATAATTTTGTTCCAAAATTGCTCGTCATCATCGGCCATTTCGATGACTCGTTGGGCCCATTCCAATCGACGAGGCTTGTCCGCAGGCAACAATCTTTGCGTCAATTGAATTTTGTACGGGAACAAATGCAAATCAACGCGAATAATCCGTTGTAAAGTGGACCGAGCCATGCCCAACTGCTGAGAACGGCGTTTTTGGGATGTTCTTGGGGACCTCTCAACACTGGCTCGTACGGCAGCGATATTCTCGGCCGATCGCCTTGGTCGACTTTTATTTGGCCTCTTCGGATTAGAAAGAGCCTCACCAGTCGAAAATTTTTCGTATAAACGCTTAATGGTGCTCTTAGAAGGCGCACTTCTCACATTTTTTAATATTTTAAAAGCATGTTGAGTTTTCACAATTGACTTCTTCTGTTGAATGTAAATTTCAACTATTTCAGAGCGCTCGCGTGGCGTGTATTGTTCCATGGTAAAAATCTGCTTGGACTGACGCTTCAAACGCGGTATGTCATTAAGCGATCTGACATCTCTGTCAAAAGTTATGGCGTTGCCAGATGGGTCCGTCGAATATGGGCAACCCTGTACATAAGTACCATCATCCAACGTTCTTTCGCTTTGCTGTAGAAGAGTGAGTGGTGCCAGAAGGGGCGTGATAAATAGCTGAGGCCTTATCAATAAAATGCTCTGAATTAAAGCACAATGAGAAGAGCAAAATTGTAACATTCTAGAGTCCTCTGTTCGGGAAATGTAGAAGGACAATCGATTTCTGATAAATCAACTAATTTGTATGTGTAGTATCCTAGTGGGCATAGCAGTCCAGTCTATCTTTATTTGCAGTCCTAAATACCTGAAGCGGGATCTAGGTATATGTAATTAAATAAAGTAATCTGTGTTAAAGGTACGAGTGCAGAGGACGTGGTTATTCGGTTGATTTACCAAGCACTAACACAATATAATTGCGCAGAAGTTTCAATTAGGTGAACTGGCTTACGAGGGCGCTGCCCAAACTAACCGACCAAAGAAAGATAAAAATGACAAATGGAAAAATTTTCTTTATTTTCCAACATAATCTGCTTTTAGCTCGCTACACTTTATGAAGCGATATTCAGTAGCTTATATACCCTGTTTACAGTGAGAACAGTTTAACTCCTTAACATAGCCATCAACCGCAGACTCCACTGCTTCATTGTTGGCAAATCTTTTACCGCCGAGCAATACATTTTTTCAAGTTTAGAAATATAAAATGGCCCGAGGGAACTAAATCTGGCGAATACGGTGGGTGATAAAGCAATTCGAACTTTAGTTCATTAATTTTGTGAACTGAAGAATTGTCTTGATGAAACAACACTTCCTTTTTCACCAACTGCTGTTTTTTCTATAGTTTCATCACCTAAATAAATTAGCATAATATTCACCGTTGATGGTTTTCCCTTAATGAGGGTAATCAAAAAAAAAAATAATCCGAAGCGCATCCAAAAAAAAACCAAACCCAAACGAAAAAACCGGCGCCATAACCTTGCCTACAGATGGAACCATTTTGCCTGCTTTGTGCACGAATCTCCCATTCTAGTCCACTGCTTTAATTGTTCCTTTATCTCAGGTGTGACGTCGTGGACCCATGCCTCATCGATGGTTATAAATCGGCAAAAATTCGGTTTTCTTATGGTGAAACAGCGCCGAGCACCTTACTGAAACATATTCACGACGCTGTTTTTGCTCGGTTGAAAGCAAGTGCGGCACGTATCTAGCGCACAGCTTTTTCATCTTCAAATCTTCGGTTAATACACGATGTATGCACTTTTTGAAATGGCTATCATTTCTGCTAGCTTACGCACCTTTAGCCCACGATCATCCAATACCATTATGTGAATTTTCTTAACCTTATCTGGCGTGGATGACTACGGCATTCGTCGTGGCAGCTCGTACGGCCTCGTTTAAATTCTGCTGTCTAATATAGTACAGTCGTAAACGACGGATCATACTTCTCCAGAGTAGAGTCTAGCTCGGCTTTAATATTGGTGAGACTGAGACGTTCCCAATAGAAATACTGAATTACATTATGGTGGCCAATTTTTCCCATGTTCACAAGTTCACTGAAATTGTTGACTTTTGACGGCTCAAGTAACCACTTTTCACTTTACGTTACCACTTTTCATCAAAATATTTTTTCTTTGTTTTTCAAACTGCAGCACCATCTATGTGTCAGGTCGGTTTTGTTTTGATACTGCCCTCGTACATATGCCTTTAGCCAACGCCTTTTTACTTTAGTGCACAAATGCGAGTGTGTGACAGAAGTGGCTCCGTACGTCTTGTATAAAAATTCTCGAAATTAAAACTTAACAAGAGGAACAAAATTATAATATTCGGGAATCCTCCGCTCACAAAAATTTGTGGATGAATCAGTGATTTTTGCTAAAGTGGCCAGTTTGTACGTACAGGTCTGATTAACGCGATCTAATTTCATTTGCAAAAGTGTGCCTTCTAAAAACCTGATGCGTGCTATATTACACCGAATTTAGCGAAACTCACTAATGGATTCGAATCTAGGGACAAGCAGTCAAATTAAGTAATTTGTGTTGGACTTACTACAAAGGGCGTGGTCACAGACTTTTTTTATTATTTTACTGAGTATTATAACATTACATATAAAGGAGATAATTGCGGATTACGAATTAGGCACTGCAACGAAAACATAAATTTTCGATAATTCGATCGATTTCATAACGGGTGTGGCAGTGCCTCTCATTTTCGTATTCAAAACTAAGATAATCAAACACGTGATGTGTATCAATTTTTAGTGAATTCAGTACAACTGATTGATAGATGTGAAACTGAGAACATATGGGTTAAAGTGATCATTCATATTACCTGAATTTATAGGATGAATATTTAACCGTAGTTTTTTTTTTAATCGAATAAAACACTCGAATTTGCATGATGTATTAATATTTTTTTATTTTAATCGATAAATTCGTTTTTGCCATTTCATTTTTAAAGATAATTTCATGTAAATGTTATCCGCGATTTCGTCTCAAAATGTCCATTCGGAAGGTCCAACTTTTCGTCACTTTTTCGAGCATTTTAGCCTGTATTCCACGAATAACACGTCTTATGTTATCCTGTAAGGCTTCAATAGTATTCGGCTTGTCCACACAGACTAACGACTTGACATAACCCCACAAGAAATAATCAAGAGGCGTTAAATCGCAAGATCATGGTGGTAAATTCACAGGGCCAAATCGAGAGATAAGCTGCTCACCAAATGTATCCCTCAACATATCCATTCTTTCACGAGCAGTGTGGCATGTGGTATCATGGCTCGATATCGTTCGACGTTGACGGTAACGTTTCTTCACGGTCGTCTTTGAAGAATAGTGGACCGATGATGCCACCTGTCCATAAACCGCACCAGACTGTCGTTTTTTCGGGATGTATCGGTAATTCATGAATGGCATGTGGCTGTTCATCACTCCAGATGCCACAGTTTTGTTTGTTTACGTATCCGTTCAGCAAGAAATAAATTTTTCAATAAAACAGCGGATTTCCATTATGAAATGGCAGAGTATAAACTAATTCTAATTCGGTACTGCAGAGGAAAGATTTAATTTCGGAATACTCAACATCGCCCGTTCTCATTGCCGGACTCTGCTTCTACAAGCGCTTAACTTATGTCAAATTTGAGTGACATATGTCAAATTTGGAATACATAGGATGAATCGGTTATTTGTGAAAGATGTACTGGAAGTAGCGGTACAATGCGGTCCATTCTAATTTTAAGAACTAAGTTTATGAAATGCACAATTTTACCGAATTCTGTACAATTGTTTGTAAGATTAAATCGGTGATTTGCATGTGGTCAATAAGTTAGAAGTTGTAGCGGAAAAAATCGGGCAATTTGTATGGGAGATAATTTTTTTTAATGACGTGTGTATTGCAACCAGACAAACCTAAAAACGTCTTGAATCACATTTCGCCTAATGTCTCCCTTGTGCGATTATTAGTTTTTGTCGTATCAAATAATATTTGTCTTCATTCCTTAGAACAAAGTTGCAGAAACTAAAAAAAAATCAGAAAAACAGTTTTTTTTCTAGTCGAGTATTTGACCAAATTATTGGGAATTTATTTTTCACATTAAAAGCTGAAATTAGTGCCGTGAAAAATGGACTTTGCTTCCTGTAATGGTGTATCGTTTGCTATTTTTTATATTTCCCAGCTTGTTAAAAAAAGCGATTTTGACAACACTGCTCCCAAATCACTTGACTAAAAACTAATTGACCCTAACATTTGCCATAGCAATTATTGTCAATTATCTTGTCTCTGCTATGAAATACATCGCGGTTGAAGTGCTTGCTGTTTTGGAAAGCTAACAAATTTATTTAAAAAAATGTAAAAAATGAAACTGCAAATAATCTTCTTAATTCCATTGTAGTATCTGTGTGACTGAAACATATTAAAAAAGTGTTGTCGCACTTTCACCTAGGAAATGTTTTTCCATTTTTTAGTTCTGGATCTGATGTTTCAATTGAAATTGTGGACAATGATTTTATGCAATTCGATTCGTATGCATAGTCCAAAATATATGTACTACAGTCACAATTCTGTTAACGGATTTAAAATCAAAACCTAATGCAGTTTTGGTTCTGGTTACCCAAACAGAAAGCAATCAACTGAATTTTCCACTCTTAATTCCAATGGAACTTAAGAGTAAAACCAATATCACTTTCTTAATTAATGCACTGATTTCAACGCTTAGATTTAACTTTTTTTCATGTGTATGTAAAGAACTCAAGCTAAACTACACCTCTTTTAATTAGCTCCTATTTCTTTGCCCAACTTTGTGTTACTCCCTAGCCTTTCTTTTCATTCAATTCAGATATACAAATTAGCTTTCGGTGCAATCTATTATTTTCTAACTTTGTGCCTGATATGTCCTTCATTTTGTGATCCTTTCTGTTTTTCTTCTCTATTTTGGGCATTTCTTAACTCCGTAAGTTTTATTTGATGTACGAAAGGGAATTATTTCACCTTTTTGTCTGGGTGGAGATTAAACCAGAAAAGAAAAGAGGATAAAAGCAGACAGGATTATATCTAAACGGAAAACTCTTTTAATTTAATGCTTTGCTTGTTATTTCATGTTCTTTCGTCCCTCCGGTTGTTTGCAAAAGATGTTTCTATATTAATTACTGCAACTTTATGCTAAAGCAGCTTATTTTATAATTTAATTATTATTATTTTTTTTTTTTTTTTTTTGTGGACAACCGCAGTCCACGTGTGGTAATCCGGTATAGGACTATTCACAAGTTTTTACTGTTGCCAGTTGTTTTGTATTACAATATTCTCGTATGGTGGCGAGAGTACGAGTAGGTTTTTTTGTGATAAAATCAAAAATTGATTAGCATTACTGAAAGACGACATCTTTTATTTACATAAGCATTTAAAAAATCACGAAACGACTGGATGACATTATTAGTGAGCAACTTAAACAAAAGTTAAGGCCTACATTAAAATAAGCATGGCGCCTGGTTGCAAATAGCAAAAGTAAGTCAAAGTTTCAGATCCATTGAGGTCCTGACGAATGAATTGCATTTAAGAAGGAGCAACAAGAAGTAGTATTTCTTTACAATAAATCTTATATCTTATATGTAAATAATCGAACTATTTTTTGACAGGAGTGTATAAGAAGTAATGTAGCTGATGAAAACCCCAAGTAACGTGAGAAATGAAGGTGCACAAACTCTACCTATTCAAAAATTGTCAGGCAATTGATTTGTGAAAACCCTTGTAGGGTGTGAGAAAAGAACAACAATAAATTGAACGGTGCTCATTTAAAAGATACTGCAAATTCTGTTGGGCCGAAGTTCTCCAGACGTAATAACCAAATTATCTTTTTTCTACAACGGAAAATAAAATTAGAGGCAATAATATTTGACTGTTAGTATCATTCTATTTTAAGACTTTAAAGCTCCTCTATACTCGTATAAGTACAAGTAGAAAGGGAAAGCACATAAGAAACGAAAAAGCCTTTCCAGTATGTGAAAAACTGAAAATTTGAAGTAGAAAAACAGTCTGCCATGGTGGTTGAGTAAGCCAAGCGAACCGCTGAAGGTTAGTCTAACCAGTTATGGAATTCGTTCGGTGGAATTCAATTACCCGAGAAGTCAAAAGTTTTTTCAACAATTTTCTAATAACCAAAAATTAAAACATTTGATTAAGGAACCTCGTATGGAGTTCAGATCTGCTTCTCTCTGACTCATTGTAAAAGTTTTTCGCATTGTTCAACATCTACGCCCACAACTAGGGCCCCGTCTTCCAAATGCATATAAATTGGAATAGTTTCTGACTCGTCGTCCGTTAAGAAAACATATCAAAAATGCTTTTTTGTCACACTTAATACACGTTGCATCAATGAAAACACATATTTTCTATATTTTCACTCGGTGGAATACGAATGTATATGTATGTATACATCATTTGATACGATCAAAGATTTAACATTTAAAAGGAAGCGTCTAAATTACCAAGTGTTTTTTTGCCAAACGTGTTTCATAACTGTTTAAGTCGATTGAACAATGTCCGTCTGTTTAGCTGGCTAGCAGGCGGGCACGATACCGGTCGCAAGTCTTACACAGATCGCACTACGGTTGTTCAATTGACTGAAATCAATTCAGTTAACTTGACTGAAATTTGTATACCGGTCTCAGGATTGACTGAAAGCAATTCAGTTAACATGACTGACATTTTTATACCGGTCTCAGCGTTTTTCAATAATCACGCCGACAGTTGCAGCGCTTGTTTGAAAAGTTTATAAGCATAAATATATATTACCCCAAAGCTGGATTCTAGCATTGTATGGAGAATCCAGTTGGTTGGCTTCCCTACTAGACCAATTTTGGCACTTGGTACCGGATAATTAGGCACATCAAAAACGCCATTTAACATACATACTTTGCATACCCGCGTCAAGAAACCATCTACCTTACTCATACTCGTATATAAGTGTTATATACAGGATGATTTTTAAAGATTTAAGTTTTTTTCAGGTTGGCAGCACTGGTTGGTAATGGCGTCCAAATGTCATCTGTCAAAGTGTACAGTATACTCTGCCATTTTCTCATGGAAAGACTAACAAACGAGCCACGATTGCAAATCGTTGAAATTTATTATCAATATTCGTGTTCTGTGAAAAATGTGCATCGTTTGATACGACCATTTTATGGTCATCACAATCGACTTCTGAATCAACAATTCGTGCTGTTATCTCCAAAATTTGCATCAAACTTTGTTGGACACAAAATCACCGACTCGCATGCGTAGAGTGCGTACCGAAGAAAATATTGCAGCCGTAGCAACCAGTGTTAATGACGATCGTGAATTCGTCGCCGTTCTTAGCGATTGGTCATGTGTTACTCAACCATAAGGAATTTTTTTTTTGCCCCAATTGGCTGACCTGAACTTGGTTGACATGTGGTTTCATCAGGACGGTGCAACATTCCACACTGCTCGTGAAACAATGTATTTGTTGAGGGACGAATTTGATGAGCAGCTTATCTCTCGATTTGGCCCTGTGAGTTGGCCCCCAAGATCTTGCGATTTAACGCCTCTTGATTATTTCTTGTGGGGTTATGTCAAGTCGTTAATCTATGTGGACAAGCCGAACACTATTGAAGCCTTACAGGATAACATAACACGTGTTATTCGTGGAATACAGGCTAAAATGCTCGAAAAAGTGACGAAAAATTGGACCTTCCGAATGGACATTTTGAGACAAAATCGCGGACAACGTTTACATGAAATTATCTTTAAAAATGAAATGGCAAAAACAAATTTATCGATTAAAATAAAAAAAATTAATACATCATGCAAATTTGAGTGTTTTATTAGATTAAAAAAAACTACGATTAGAGTTTTTTGGATATATAATTCTCTACTAAAATTCATGCTAATTCAGTTTAGTTTCTAAGCCAAAAATCGTATGAAACAATAAAGAAGCAACGAAATGTTTAAAAGTGGATCAAACAAGGGTCCAGAAGGATAAAATGACACTGCAGCAACTATATGGATAAATTAGTCTTATACCATTGAAGTTCTCTTTTTTCGTGTTTGCAGCAAATATTTTACTATCATTCATAATAAATGACTGAATTCAGGGTCATTTATTGCGCAGACACGAATTAGAAAAAGGGTTTTTAGAACCCGAGCTTTTTGGAAGAAAGAAGGATGGGAACAATCATGTAGAGGAAGGGTACAAACGTGACCCCCTCTTCCAAAACAATGGACTGAATTTCCCTTTAAACGGGGCGGCGCACCAATTGCACTACAATAAGAAATAATTATTATTTTAATGAACTGCAGGCAAATTCCTTGGTTTCTTTTTGGACACATCTCGATTGACATAATATCACAAAAAAGCCTGGTGCAGTCAGATCCAAGGCTCCAAGGTAACCTGGGAGGTCCGACATAACCGGTCTGACTATGTGTGCAGTTGCTCTACCTTGCTGGAACCAAATGCTGTTGAAATGGATATGTTTCCGACGCAGTTCTGAGTAAAAAAATTTTTCAAATTCTTTAAATACTCCATTGACAGGTGACGCATGATTCGTGCATGCATTTCAACATGGAGTAAACGCGATATAACAGAATTTTTTTTACAAAATTAGTGCAATTAAGGAATACAATTCAAGAATGGCCTCCAAAATGGTGTTATTTCCCACTACAGAAGCTTTTACAAATAGCTGATTTAGCATATATATTGATAGATTATTATCAATTATTCAATTATGTAGACTTCGGCAAATTTTGGTACATATCAGGCATTTGATAAACTTAGATCTGAAAATTCAAATTGAATGCATTGCAGTACCCATTGTGATGCTGCCCATATAAATTAACCGATATTGCGATATTTAGTTTGTCCTCTGCAGTTTCCAAATGGCAGGTTGCAAAAGACAAGGCTTTTGTACTTTGCGCTTTTATGTGTGTTTTTTACATTAGAAAATTTTTGAGAAAAATTGAACAAACAACTTCTTTTCTTTTGTTATTTCCTACACAAATGATTATTTTAAAATATACTGTCATATTTTAATAAACGATTAATGATAAATATAAATCTGAGAAAATACGGGGACTTATTTGTCATTAATTTTTTTGTACTTCCCATATACCTATATATTGACGGATCTACCGATATTCAATTTTTCTCTTGTGATTTAAATACGACAAATTTTCATAGCATTAATTTTATCATTTGCATTTCATTATAACGCTGCGCTGATTTACTTAATTAAACCTAGTTTAACATGCATATTGCATCATCTTTTTTTGCGGAGTAGAAAAGGCGCGGGCGGGGGGGCGCCTACATCGTTGGATTGGCGGCCTCATGGAGTTTTAGTCGCTATGAATCACTTCGACGGGAAGCGTCGCACATTTTGCGTGCGCGCATTTTACGAGAACTCTCGTTCATATATTTCTACTAGGCGACTATATTGTGCTGAATATGGACTACGGCGAATTAGCGAAGCTCCGAGTGCTAATTTAATTAAAATATGGGTAAAGCGTTTTGAAGAGACCGGTTCAACATTTAAACCACAAGCAAATGGTCGCCCAAGAAAATCTAGGACCGAAGACAATGTTGAGAGAGTTATGGAGTCAGTACGAGGAAATCCACAAATGTCGACTCGCAATAGATCGTCTGTCTTACAATTATCGCGACGAAGTTTGCAACGAATTTTAACATTGGATCTTAAACTGCATCCATATAAGCTGCAATTAACACAAGAATTGAAAGAGTCTGACTTCATAGCAAGGCTCGCATTTGCTAATGAAATGCTTAATCGATTTTCCAATTCTGACAATATCCTTTTCTCCGACGAGGCTCACGTTCTATTGCGTCACCCTGTATCTTCCACTCATCTACGGTAAATTTAGTACACATGAAACTTTAGGAAAATTTTTTTCCTTGACTTGAATACTTAAGTGTTGACAACCAATTTTCTTTAGGACGTAAATGTAAATCTGTCATGTTTTCAAACATCCTTACTTTACCTACATTTTTCTACGGGTGAATGGCAAAAAAGAAATGCACATATTATTTTTATATATTTATATTATTTTCTTTACTAGAAATCGCTACACTTTCACTGGCCGAGGGCAATATTTTTAAGGTGTTTTTTCTGACACTGTCATTTTTTTTTTTCTTTAAAGAAGAATTCAGCGTAAAATTTATCACTAAAATTTCTGATTATCTCTTTTATTGTTGTATGAATCATTCAGGAGTGATTCAGTTTCACCTTTTTATTAAACGAAAATCCTAACAAAGAGTCTCTGCGTTTATCACCCACAACAATAATTCTCTGAGGAGATTATGAATTAATATTATTAAGATTGTTCTCTTTAACAGCAAGTTCGTTAACCTTGTCTGTATATATAAATATATATGTATATGTATATGTACAAATAAATATAATCTTTAAGATTATGGCAAACAAATTTCATAAACTCTCAGTTTCCTTTGTTTCATAATTAACACCGCTGCATGGAAATCTTTTGTATTTTTCCCAATTTAACAACAATAAGCAATTAAAATTTGTAACAAAGTGATGCTATGGAACTTTATGGGCCAGTCTAGTTTAATGCAAAAATCTATCTCTACGTTTTACAACTGGTACCGTCATTGAACGTGATGTCTACTGGCTGTTTTAAGCCACACAATATCCTCTTTATCACACAAAGCTTGTGGTCTGAAGTGATTTTGAGAGGGCGGGAAAGATATTTGTGCTGCTTGTTATGACTGTGTAGCAAACATTTCGAATGTCTGGCATAACAACACTTGGATAGGATCGTAGTGAGCACGTAGAAATGTTATGATATTTTTATTATTTTTGATTTTAAATTTCCTTTTGTCTTAAATTCGTGAGAGTAATCCAAATTGGAAGAGACTTTAGAAAAACGTATTTTTCAACACATCTTGGTTTTGATTTTATTTTATATTCAGATTTAAACAAAATGAGAGATACAGGGTTATTAATTTAGTAGTTTCAAAACCGCCAGTGGTGGTCAGTTCAAGTATAAAAGGTTTGCCATTTACAAAAATGGATCGTTTAACAACCGAAAAACAACAAAAATAACTAAAACTTACTACAAAAGTGGTGATTCAAACGTGGCCACATTTCGCGGTTTTCGGGATGAATGTGGTCGTCATAATCGAGCTACTGTGCAAGGAATTGGCGAGATCACACAGAAATTTGAACAGACTGAAAGCGTTACAGATGTGGTCAGGTCTGTGCATTATCGCAATGTACGCATCATCGCAATTCAAAGCGCTGTGGCCGTATGATGATCAACTTTTTTCTTTTTGCTCTGCAATTGATAATTGTGAACTATACGATATGTGGTTTCAACAAGGCGGTGCCATAAGCCTCACAATACGACCGATTTTAGCTTTATTGCATAAGTTGCTCCAGAAAGTCAAATGTCCACCAAGATCATGTGATTTGACGCCGTTAGACTATATTGGTTTTTCTTTGTGGCGCTACGTCAAAGATCATATTTACGCGGATAATTCGCAAATGTTGGAACATTTGAAAACCAACATTCGTCAAGTTATAGCTCAGATACCGCCCGAAATGTGCGAAAATGTGATCGAAAACTGTTTCAAAGGTATCTACTACTCCAAACAAATCAGAGGCGGTCATTTAAATGCCCTTGTATTTCGTACATAACGGCAGGGTCCAAACATTATAATGAAATAAAAGTTTCATCAAAATCATGGCTTTACGAGTATGTGTGTATTTTTTCACTTTGCTTTTGATACAGGGAAATGGATAGCCCGGTATTACTAAAAAAAAAGTGTGTAATTTACTTTGTGTTTTATGAAAATAACTGTAAGGATATTTATTGCGTTATTCAATATAAAGCAGTGCAGAAATCTTAACCAACTGGCTTGACTGCAGTGGTGCCACCGGCTAAGCTATACATTACACATCACTCCCTCAAAAATGAAATTGAAATTAGAAAATGACACATTTTTCTGGATTTACAACAAGGCTGCAGAATTCTGTAATAATTCTGTTTGAACTCCTCTATTAAAGATATCTCACCATTCTGTTCTGTTCAGAATATTTTATATTTTTGAGATTCTATCCGTAAGTACACATAGTATAACACGATATAAACAAACATTTTTTGATTTATCAAAATTCGTGTTGTCCCCCCAGCATAAAGCCTGTTATATACAAACCAAAAGCTTTTATATCGTATTATCTCGCTCCTTTCATGAAATTATCCCCATTCATTGTTTCAAAATAAAACAAAATTGAAAGAAACAAATGTTAAAAGTATTACTGAAGAACACAAGTATGCAAGAAGTATGTGGCTCCGTTACTTACATTTGTATCAATTTTTTATTTCGGCGTTGGAGTCAGGCAAATAAAATCCATCTAAACTCCTAGTTCGACAACGGTCAAATCTGCTAATCTCCGATTTCGCTGTCCTGATTCTAATATTTCCATATTAATCTTTTGGATTATTACTTTGTATGGAGGCCATATTGAAATTTTGGCCAAATTTGTCTAATTTCATTAAATGTGGTTGCCGATTTTGTCCAAAGTCTTGTATAGAATTTGATTGGAATCGGATGCAATATCCTCTTGCTTTGGTGCAAAAGTGTACGGGTTGCCAGAAAGGAAATCACCAGATTTCTGTAACAAATGCTCTGAATTAACGCTCAATATATAAGCACAATTATATCTTACTAAAGTTTCTCGCTTAGCTGTTAAAGAAAACTTTGATTTTTTGCTAAATAGTTAAGTTTGTATATGCAATACAGTAAGAAGCATGGTAATGTAGTAGGATTTCATTTGCAGAATTGAATTTAATAAAATTGAACGAAATATATGAACTATTTTAGGGTGGTTATTTTCATAGTTATCCGTTCATTTTCATTTTCAGAACTAAGTTGTGTGTATACCAAATTTGAGTGAATTTATAATAATACAACTGCTTGAAAGACATAAACCTACAAATATATGAAACAAAACGATCAATAATACGGAAAGTGGTAGAAGGAGCATGGCTAAACTGTTGCTATTTCTCAGATTTTATCAAGCAACAGAAATCAATTCAATGGATTATAATCTAGGTTGCTACATCCACTAATTAAAACTTAAAAAGAAAATATAGAATTTCGAAAAATGGACCCATTTGCGTGGGAAGCACCGGAAAGGATGTGGTAAAGCCACCCATTTTTATATTTGGATTGTGTGAAAAATTTCGGTCTAAGAATATATGGATTATATCAGATATTTATCGCATAGTGGAGATACGAGAAGGAAAAGGCCGACTAGCGCTCAAGTTTTACGTTCAGAACCAAGTTTATAATGCTATATCTCAAATTTGTCGGAATTGTGTATAAAAAATAAGGGTTAAATCGGTCATCTGTGTAAAAGATACCTGAAGAGGATTTTCATTCTCGAAACTTAATTCACCAAACGCACGACATGTGCCGAATATTTCCGAAATTCACATAGCTGACTGAAAGATATGACACTGTGAGTACGTTGGTTACATCAGTGTGGGAAGTATCAGAAGGAAAATGCTATTATTTGATCAACTGTGATCAACGAATTGGAGGTCACAGAGAAAAAATTGAATTTTAAAAAACAGTCAATTTGCATGGGAGATGCCCAGAAAGAACAATATTCTATTACAGTCTGGCCGAATTTTAGGCTGTGACATGTTCTAAGAAGTGCCATGAAGATTTACGCTACTCACCGTATATATCAATCAGTCCGTTAGACGAATATCGTTCAATCGATTGAAGGGGCCATGAAAAACATATGGTCAGTGGTACCTTCTTGCCACTCCTTTAAACAGGAATTTAAAACTTGTTATTGTTATCTTTTTTATACTGTAAATGGAATGAAGATACCAATTTTCGTGATTGACTCTCTTTACCGTGTCTCGAAAAATCTATATCATAACGCTCACCTACTCTAATTTTCATTATTCTAACTTTAACCATGTACCGAATTTTTCCCTTCTTATCTTGATTTTACCCCTAAAGACACGAATTTCGTAAATATCCTTTCTTGTCGCGTGTCTACTCAAAGAGGGAATAGGACTACCAATTTTTATGATTCTACTTTTAGCCGCTGTATGTGGCCGTTGGTACCAGGTTTGTCCCTTTTTGCCCTGTTTGTACCCCTAAAAGTACGAATTTCGAAAAGTTGCTTCTTGTCACATACTTACCCTAATAGGATAATATGGATAAAAATTTTAGTTACTCTAACTGCTGACATTTGAGCTGAACGTTGATGCCAGGTTTGTGTATTTTACACTGTTTTTTATCCCTAAAAGGACAAATATTGAAAAATGCCAACTTAACCCGTATCTACTCTATATAAGAGCTTTAGTCGTTTAGTCTGGGCGATGCTCAGTCTGTCAGTCAGTCAGTCAATCATTAATCCAACAATTTTACATATACAGATATTAGATGAAATATCTATACTGGTTAACACATGCCTTCATTCTTTACTTCTTTGCACCAAAACCCACCATTCTCACACCATCATTTTTTACGCAAAGTTTAATACATACGAGTATATCACAAACTTCAAACTGCCCCGCTAAAGGTCTGCAATGGATGTAACTATAGAGTGGCACATAAATAACGTTAAGATTTGATCAGTGAATACATTTTTTGTTTAAATCATTTTTTTTCGTCTCTTTACAGAATTACCTAAATAATACTTGATAAATTTATGATGGAAAGGCTCAGCATAGACCAAAGAACCAAAGTTGTTCACTTTTACTTTGAAAGTCAGCATTCGATTATTCAGATCATATCGAAATTTCTTTCATGTTCGAAATACTCTTAGCGCTCCAACAATTTACCGATTGATTCAGTGTTTTGGGCAACAAGGGGCTGTCTGTGATCTTCCGCATGCTGGAAGACCTCGTACAGTTCGAAATGAAGTGACCATTGGTCGAATGAAAGCAAGTATTGGGGAAAACTCCGAAGCTTCCAACAGGCGACGATCTCAGCAGTTAGAGATGTCTAGGCGGTCTTTGCAACGAATTTTACATATGTTATATCTTTTCCATATAAGATGCGATTGGTTTACGAGTTAAAACCAAATGATGCACAAAAACGCATTCAATATAGCCGCCGTTAACTTTACTTATGCGCCACCCTTTACAACCAGCTTAAGTATCAACTATAAGAATACTCGCATAGTAAAATGAATCCTTGAAAAGAACTTAAACTGAAATCTTAACGAAAAGGGTTGAACTGATTTTACTGTGATGGTCACACATATTACTCACATGTGTCATATCCCAATATTTACCGCATAAAGTAACTGCAACGTATGTGGCCTTAACTGCCACAGTCACTCATCATATCGTTGTGACCCCGAAGTGAATCATTCACTCAAAGGAAAATGAAAAAATAACAACATTTTTTTGGAAAGCCCCCAATAAACTACGGCGTGAGATACTGCATGTTATGGGCGAGTGAGTGAGGTTCTTAACGCGTATTTGGCTCAAGAAGCAATTAATCAGTTGCCCAGCACAAAAAAAAACCGCTGGAATGTATAAACAACGAACGTCAAGTGACCATGGGATGTTTCCGTACGTGAACACCATGTATGTACATGGTACTGGCGCCCAACAATTTTGTGATGTGCAGTAAAAGTTGCGATGGTTGCCATGAGAAATGCATAAAGCATAAGCTGAGTATACGAAAAAATGTGGAGATTTCAAAAAATGGCGCACCCTACTCAAATATTAGAACAATACTTTTCTCTCCCCCGGGATTATCTGAATTTTACGGCAATAAGAGTAGACACAGCAATTGCTACATATTGGGTTTGTATTGAGATTATTGAAGTCAGACATAACTGCAATGAAATTAGACGAAATTTTCGGGCCTAATGTAATTCCAACAAATGCAACACTGAAAAACTACCCTGGCACTATAGTTAGTTGTAATCTTAACATATAAAGATTTTTATAAAGTGCTGTCTACAATAGAATTATAAAAATTTAGCAACCTGGAGTTTGGGGGCATTTGGAAACACTACTGGTCACTGCTGCGGGGAATGGCTAATTTGTGTCACTAAACCGGCTGATAGTTAAGCCATATAATGGGTTGTTAAGCAATTATGCCGCTTCGTTCATAACAACTAGAAACCCTATTATGAAGTTTCATAAAATACGTGCTATGTATATACTAATGTATTCAAATCTAATTTCCAATATTAATTACGCAGATATATGGGGTCATCCATTTAGTATTTTTAAAAACCGCAGGTCTGGCAAGGCAGTCAGCTGTTAAATACCTGTTTTCTGAAGTGTTATTTATTTGGTGAAAGGTTTGGCGCTTATGAATACGAATAGTCTAACAACCGGAGAAAGCGTGCAAATAGTTTGAACTTACTAAAAGAGTGGTGATTCAAACGCGGAATTTCAATAGAATAGAATTTTCTTAAGCGATGAAGCTCACTCGATGGTTGCGTCAACAAGTAAAATTGTCGCATATGGGATTTGGAGAACTCGAAAGCGATAGTAGAAAAGCTATTGAATCCAGAAAAAGTGTCTGTTTGTTGCGCATTATGGTCTGGAGGTGTCATTGGGCCGTATTTTTTCGAAAATGGCCTCAAGTGGTCCACTTCTGTCATTAATCGTTAGGCTGTTATTTAAATGACATTGAATTTTGCGCATAATAACAAGGTTCGAACATCGTAATGAAATAAAAATTTTATCGAAATCATAGCTTTATGCGTGTTTTATTTAACAATACTTCAAAACAAAAATGAATAACCCTATATCACATCCCAAAAATATTTTATGTTAGTAACACTCTGACCCACATCTGTACCGGACTTCAAATCTTAGCGACGCAAAAAGTGATTTCATCGATTTTTACAATGTGTGGTTTTGTTGATGCTTCAAAATTTTTTTATGAATTGGAAAGTTGACTTTGTTGGAGGGAAATATTACAAGTACTTTAAAAAGTGCAAGCAAAACTGTGAAATATTAGAAGACGAAGAGCATCCCAAATAATTATCAACAAAACCAAATTATGGTGCTCAAAATTTTCAAAATAGATCAGTCAATTCAAATTTAAAACATATTTTGAGTAACAGATGCTTCCAGTCTCGATTGCTACCAAAAACACTTAATTTTTTCGAGGAATGTCAGCAAATTCACATTTAGGAAAGGGTCTAATCTAATCCTGCGGGCACATGGCAAAGATGCAAAAAGAGTTTAGACGAAAAAAAAATTAATATCTTTTGAAAGAGTTTGGTTTCTGTTAATCTATTTAGTAAATCGACATTTGTGCAATAATAAACACCCGTAACATGTTGGAGCCTTCATAAGTTCCCTACAAAGCATTGACGAACGCATTAAAATACATATTAAAGTGATTTCCAATAACATGAACAATCCATTTTATATACAAATGTAATAATTTATACCGTGAAACTTAATTTACATATTAGTCAACATGTGTGAACACTTAATTCTGATAAAAAAATGTGATAATTAATATATTAAAATGTGTGGTGTATTTATAATATTCAGTGAATTATTAATAATTAAGAGTTGTTTTTATGCGGTCGTGAAATTTCAATTGAAATAAAACAAATACAAAATGTTCGAATGACTACGAATGAAGACACAGATTAAATTCAAAATTAAGATTGGCAGAAAAAAAAGACATGATTTTTTTTATCACCGATAGAGTACGCAATTTGAGGTTGGTTTTAATATACAAGCACTCAAGAAAGAAAATTATTTCACAAATTTTATAGTAAAATATTGTGATTTCTTTCAATTGCTTCCATTACATTTTTATGTATTTTCGATAAAATTGTAACTGTTTCACCCATAAAGACAAACCAAATATGCCTCCCTGTCCCTAATAGTTCTGTTATGAAGCACACAATCCCAGGGACTACCAGTACTTTTAATTTGCCCATGCATCGACATCTTGTACACTTTTTGCCAAATATTTCATTCTCTTTTCGCTGATAGAACGGCTGTGAAATTCTCTCATGGCTTTAGCCTATTATGTTCCACTTGGCTGCAAGGCTTTTTTATTTTCTAGGGCTACATGCCAATTAATATTGACCAAAGGCATTCTCACTTTACTATTACTTCGCAGCCGTTGTTTTGGGCGCTGTGAAGTGGAATGGAACAACTCACGGCTTAACGTGATCTCTGGTAATTAGTTATACGAAAGGAAAAGGGAGCAAAAGGCGAATAACGAAAAGCTAGAGAAAATATAATTCAGCTAGGTTAATTATTAAAGTGGAAGATATATTGTATCTGTATTAAAAGTAGTTGCACCAGTTTGGGGAAATTGTTGCAGGCGCTTAATGCGCCTGCATTCATATGCAATTATAAAGAATTTTTGCAATAACTAACAGGTAACTGACTATTCTTCTGAAACTTTTAATACGGCATGCTATTAAACTATTTTCACTTTCGGTTAAAGACAACAGAGTTCACCGTTTCTAATATTTATTGCCCTGAGGCGTAATTGATAATTTCACAACAAATAGCGAATATAACATAGAAAAACTTTAGATACTGTGGAAATGGCGACTAATATGAACTGTTGCATTACATAAAGGACAAGAGACGATACGTCAAACCAGAGTTTATATACATTTTCCAATCGATTCTAAGGGAAACCTCTACCAGCATTTTCTGCACAGCACTATATTCACTTTCCTACTCATCACTAACCATTAATCAGTTTTAACCATTTCAGTTTTACGGTATAAATTCTAAAAAATTATTGTATATTCAAATAATGCTATCTAAGTGCAGGGACTTCCTATGACAACACTGTACTAAAATCATAGGCAAGTCAGTTTCACTGTATTCAGTTTAAATGAAGAACTAGTTTCTTTTTATTGATTTAACACTATTTCGTCTAACATGGAAACACAGATTTCGAATATAGATCAGTAGATTTTAACTCAACAGCGAGCAATTAATTACGTAACATTGTCGTAATTCAGTTTTTTGCCTGCAATTCCTATTTCATATATTGTTGCAATATAAAATTATCTATTGCATTACTTTACAGAGTTTGAGAGAATATGAAAAATTTGACCAATTAAACATATCCCATCCATACAATTGACCGTCTTGAGCCACGAATTCTTCAGCTCACATTATGCATTAAGTTCCAGTGAATTCAGTCAAATTTAATAGACGTTAAGTGTTTGCTAAAATTAGCCAATCGTCATCATAATCGCGGCAGTTTTAAACAGTTTTTAGACTTTAGTTCCCGATTCCTACTCACTATTGCGAAACGAAGAATTTCACCCAAGCAGGGACTTTATTCAACTGACTGAAAGTGACGAAGTTTATCGCTCTTAAAAGACCAAAAAATAAAAAACGGATGTAGACACAGCCAACAAAATTTTGGTGGAAATGAACATCTCAACACCATCAATACCTTTAATTAAATGATTTTCCCTAAGAAATACATTTGTTTTGGATTGAAACAGTTTAAAAATACAAAAAATCCATTCGACGTGAAGTACAAAAACTGATATGCAAAATGATGAAGAAGTGAATACATTGAAATAATCAGATGAGCAATACAAATTCATTGCTGAAAATGTTTAGTGTTAAATACAGTTTTGCTACCCCGCAAGCAACGAAATTTTCTAATGATTACTTATTGAAAACACAAACGCAAGCATTAGCAAATGATTTGCATAACAGTCAATAATAATATTGCCGTCCTGAAGTTATCTATTAGCAATAAGAAATAATTGCCAAAAGAAATCTTGAACCGAATAACGAATCAAAATTACATTACATTTAAAGATCGATAATAAATTCGAAAACGTGTTGATTAGTCGTTACGCCGTCTTTCCGCAAACGTCAACGTTTCATCCAAAACGTTGTTCGAAAGGGTGAACAGTGGTTCTGGGCAATTTTTTATATTTAATTTGAGTTATTTTTCATTTATTTTTGGGAAAACTTTCATTTCATGTTTTGGTTAATTTGTTTGTATTTTTTTCATAATATTTTTTGGTGTCAGCTCATCGTACTTTAATTCAGAGCATTCGATCGCATTTATTCTTAACATCATATCCTCTAGACAATTGCACTGAATTCATGAAAATGATCTGTATTGCCACTAGCGTTCTGTTGCCTCCCATACAACGAGGCAAACTAATCCAAGTTTAATTATTCTATTTTAGACGCAGATTCGTGGACTGTTACATTATATTACATTATATTTGTCAGTTGCATTATATTATGCTGCATTATAGAATATGAAAAAATTATCCGGACAACCAATCGCCTTACATGAAAGTTGCCCAATGAGTCCAGAATCATATACTTCATTAAACATCACTAAATTCAGTATAATTAAGCAAGCATTTATTTTTTTGGCAAACTTATTTTTACGATTGAAAACTGATTAACTGACTGAATTGCATTACCACGTCTCTTCTCTTGTCTCACATGGTTTGTCTATAATTTCTAAGCAGAAGTAAGTCAGTTATTGTATAATAAAGGATTATCTATTTAATAGTTTTAAAACTGCCAGTCTGGCAAGGTTGTCAGCTGTTAAATGCCTGTCATCTAAAGTGCTATTTATTTTGTGAAAGGCTTGCCATTTACGAATATGGGTCCTTTAACAATCGAAGAACGCGTAATAACAGTTAAAACTTACTACAAAAGTGGTGATTCAAACGTTGGTACTTTCCGTGCATTACGGGGTGATTATGGTCGTTATAATCGACCGATTGTGCAAGGAATTGGCAAAATTATAAAGAAATTTAAAGAGACTGGAAGCGTTAAAGATGTGGTTAGGCCTATACATCATCGCAACGTACGAGTCCGTACTGCCGAAAATATCACATCTGTTAGTGAAAGTGTGGCGGATAATCCAAATTTAGCAATTTCACGACGTTCTCAGCAATTGGGACTATCTTGTGGTTCATTATGACATATTTTGCATTTGAATTTCCACCTCCATCCACATAGAGTCCAACTCACGCAACAGTGAAAGCTGGCTGACCATTCACAACGCCATAGATACGCTGATTGATACACTTTGATTTGATACGTGTTGATTTTTCGAACAAAATTTTCTTGATTCCGTGGTTACCTCAACAAGCAAAATTGTTGCTTATAGGATTGGGAGATTCCAAAAGTGATTGTGGAAAAGCCTTTGCATCCAGAAAAAGTAAATGTTTGGGGCGCATTACAGTCCGGAGGTGTCATTGGGCCGTATTTTTTCGACCCATTCCATCCAAAGGCGGTCATTTAAATGACATTGAATTTCGTACATAATACGATACTTTTTTACCAATCAATGAAATCACTGAATTAACGCCCAATAAAATATGCAAAACTATAAATCACTGAAGTTCCCCACCTAGAAGTCACATAGAGGCCACTGTTTTTACTAAATGGAACCCTTTTGGCTATTCATTTTCATTCACAGAATTAAGTTTACTGAATTTCTAATGTTTAGCAAATTGTATTGAATTTGGTACATTTGCATGAAGGATATGATTCTAAAAATATTTGGGATAAATTAGCTAATTTGTATGGGAGGTCCCAGAGAGGCTGGAATTATCAGGTCGATTTTTTCACATTTTACCAAACATTATAGTATGACGCAATTGATAAAAAGTTAATTTACTGAAGCCTGCAAACGTAGGTTTGCAGGGGAAAAATAAATTTCGATAAATCAGTCGACTTGAATGACCAATTTCATTCTCACGGTCAAGTCTATCGAACTCAGTATGAATGCCAAATCGGGTTAAATTGATTATTTGTATGAGAGTTATCAGAAAAGACGTAGTTGGTTGGTAATATTTTTCCAATTTTATCAGGCATTGTAAATTAATATATCGGACAAAAATGTATCTTGCTGCAGCCTCCACATTAGGAGTTACAGGGAATCAATCGATTTTCGGAAATATGATCGATTTGTATGAGAGGTACCAGCAGGGGTGTGGCAATATAGTAAATTTTCGGACACTACTTTAGAAAATCGTAAATTTATTGAAAATATGAAGCAGAATCGGGCATTGGACGTCCGATGGGAATCACCAGCTAAAGCAATGTACAACAATTTGGGCTGATGCAGCCTACAAATTGAGAATTATGGGATAAAAGTTATTTTTGCAAAAAACGAATATTTTATATAGGACGTATCAGAAATGGCGGATCAGTGTAGCACATATACAATTACCGGCTGTAATCTGGTAAAATATGGGGCTGTGACATTTCTGTTTCATAAATTTCATTTGCGTTAGTTTTCATGTCTGCCAGCCAATGAACCAAATAGGCGTCTCTCAATCGAATAAATAAGTCATGAAAGAGATTTGATCAGAAGGTATTTGGTTTTCTTCTGAATGTTACATTTTTGCGGTAATAAATTATATGTATATTAATTCCTTCATTTGTAGGTATGAATATAATATGTATTGATTTAATCCAATGGTTCTGTAATTTTTACAGATTTCATATGTAGCAGATGACTATACCCTTTTCTAAACAAATGATAAAACAATATTTTTTTTAATATCCTGAAAAATGGTCAAAATATGGATTAACTTATGCATTAAATAATATGAATGTCATTTTATGCTCGAAATTATTTAAGTATTTCCTGAAGTGTCCATTCACGTGTCGTTCTCTTTTCTCCCACTCTTTGACATAGGAGGCCGAAATTTTGTTATAGCACATTTCATATAAATAGGGTTGTGTCAGAAACTGGGCAAAATTGGGTAAAAACCTTGCCCTTATAAAAAACTCAACTCACCTTAAGAAAAATTGACGTTTTGAGAATTTCCTATTTGTTAATTTTTCTGCTGTTTGTTTTGCAGGCAATAAAGACAAATCACCTATAAGTAAAAACGTGCAATTGATAAAACTTGATGAAATCTCTTAATGCAACTTCTAAATCCTAAAAACAACATTCTGATGCTACCAATCCTTTCCCTATTCTTAGCAAGTGTAATTATCAAACACACTAGATTCCAATTTTTTTTTTTTCATAAAACACAAAGTGAAAAAAAAATTAATCACGCTGCGTATCAACGCTATGCCAAATGCTGTTCATACACTCATGCACAAGAAAATAGTTATATCTTTGCGTCCCCCAAAAACTTATAGTTTGATTTAACTTTATGGGTAAATACCAGATGTAACTCCTTAAAGGGTTTTATTAGGATTTTCTCTCGAGCTATCCACTATAAACGATCAATATTTCAACTTTCTAATATCCCTTTTCCCCACGCTCTAAAAATATTGTTTTATTTTAAGATTTAAATTTAGCTCGAAGTCAAGTGTGTGCAAAATTTCAGGTTTATTAAGTAAATTTTGACCTTGCAATTAAAGATAACGACAAAACCTAAGACGCCACGTCCCTCCGTTCACAAACAAAATATTAAAAATCTTCGTAATTCACGTCATCTGAGAAAGAGCTGTAACAAAAAAAAAGTGTAGCAATAAATTGTAAATACTAGAGAGGGTAAAGTTTCCTAAAAGTCAATTTAGGAACCAAAAAAGTATATTTTGAACTACGTAATGATTTATTGTTTGCAATACCTGCCAAATTTAGATAGCTTTCTAAGAAACAGAAGATTATTAAAATATAAATTTCTCTTGAACGCAACAAAAACTAACCATCTTATTACAGCTTTTAAATGTTAACCTTATAACTATATTCAAGACCATTTTTACGAGTTTCGGCACTGAGTCTTTAAAAGCGAACCATAGAAATATCACACCCAAAAACCCTTCCCTTCCACTTTTAATAATTCATTATCTACAACATTCAGTTTTCATCCACAGTCTTAATAATAGCTATTTTTAGTAGGAAATATGCAACATTATTTTACATTCAATATAAAAACTTGGTTCGTTTCATTCTAATTTCTATGATTGCAAAAGGTCATGGAGTAAAGATCAAACTCAAATTTATTTATTGGCATAAGGTCTATTGTAAACCACTCTGATCTTATTAAATACAGTGTGACGCGCCAATTGCGCTGCAATAAGAAATTCAAGCACTTTTTTTTTTATCGAAAATGATCGATTTTTTGTATAGAAAATTAAATTTTATTTTATGTAACTATTTGGTTTTGAACACGATGAACAGTTTACAGCATCACGATTCGTGCGCCGCTCTGCATTAATTTGAATTAACTCACAAAGATGTGAACGTACGAATATATATGTTATGTTAGGCAAATTGTATGAAAGACATTACAAAGGGCAGATTCTCTGCCTGATTTTTTTCCTTAGATGGGGATATGTAATTACCATTGAAATTTCAGTATAATTGCTTCAACCAATTGTATTGACAGATTTAAAACTACCAATATTTGAATCGATTATAATGAAATCATAACAATTGTTTGACAGATTAATTACTCAAATTGGCTCAAAAGCCATCTGTTTACGCCAAGCATTATTTTTGAAATATACAAGGGCAGTCCCAAAACTAGCCGACCTGACGGATAGATGGTGCCAGTAGTTTGAAAAAAAAAAAAATACTTGGGTGAAATGCGGCGACATTATAAAACTTATGCTTTAAGTTTCAAGACGCCAAGTTGTTTAATATTTTTATTTGAGCCATAGAAAATAAACGATCTCAGCGAATTTGTATAAAAAGAAAAAAATTGGTCACCGTTATATAATTCAATATTTCCATTTGAAAGGTCTTAGTCCAACCAATATTAAAGCCGAGCTACATTCTACTCTGGCGGAGTCTTCTCCTTCATTAACAACTGCAATGATCGACCAATTGAGGTGTCCACACCAGACACGCCAGACAGGTTAAGAAAAATCCACAAAATGGTACTGGATGATCGTCGGCTGAAGGTGCATGAACTTGCCGAAAAGATAGGTGTCTTGTATTGACCAAAGATTTGAAGACAAGGAAGCTGTGCGCAAGATAGGTGCCGCGCTTGCTTTCAATAAAGCAAAACCAGCGTCATGAAGATGTTTCAGTAGAAGACGAGATGTTTCACCGCAATAAAACCGAATTTTTGGATGAGACATGCGTCCACCACTTCACACCCGAAACAAAGGAACAGCCAAGCTGTGGAGAAAACACGATCAAGGACGAATATTATGCTAATCTATTACAGCAAAGTGTTATTTCGTTAAGCCAATGCTCTAGTTCACACATTCACTGTTACGATGGCTAAAATTAATTAATTTATTAAATGAGTTAAAAAATTAAAATTAAAAAGTTAAAATTGCTTCATCACGCACCTTATTCGCCAGATTTAGGTCCCTCGGACTATTGTCTATTTCCAAACTTCAAAAAAAAAAAAAAAAATGGCTCGGTGTTAAAATATTTACCAATACTGAAGAAGTTGAGTCTGCGGTTGATGGTTATTTTAAAGAGTTTCTTAGTTCTTACTATAAACGGGGTAAAGAAACTATTGAATATCGTCGGAAAAAGTGTATTGAGGTAAAAGAAGATTATGCCGAAAAATTTATAAAATTCTTCCCAGCTGTTTTGTGTCTTCTTTGTTACGGTGGCTAGTTTTGGGACCGCCTTCTGACTGCAAGTGAAGTACATCGTGGGCAATACCTTGGAATGCCTTCCAAGGTTGTGGGTATGCAAGATTAGGCACATCAGAACTTCTGTGTACTTTCTAATTCTGCTCCTACCACTTGTTTCCATTTTGTCTTAGGGCTAAATTTTGTTAATTTTGTGAACCTCTATTCAATTATTTTGGGCACTCAAATATTTTTTGTGACTTTTGTCGCTTTAAACTTTGCAGCCGACAGCGAAGTACATTTCGCTTAAATTGCCTTAAATTCTTGGTAAATACTAAAAGTATACATCAATTTATCACACCCTAATGAATTGAATTATGCAAAGATTTTCCCGGGAGCAAAGAACAGGTATTACAGCATATCATTAATTTGTTTGTCCACAACTGTGATAAAGATGTGAAACTAGATAATATATCATAATGAACCAAATGTTGTACCACAATCTTTTCACAAGCAGGGGAACATCATAATCAGTTTAATTAATTTATAAACGTTTTATTTTTGTATTCAACTTAAATACGTCTACAATGCAAACAAATGTATAATAAATAACTTATGTGAAACTAATTTCAGTCATAATAGTACACATCATATTTTGTTTAAAGTATTATTTTCTTTGCTTTCATGAAATAAAAAATGTTCTGGAAAAATCCTCCTATTTCCCACATAGAACTATTAAACCGTACAACGACATATACAGATTTTAAAACCACCATTTAGTGGTTTCAAAACAGCCGGTCTGGCAAGGCTGTCAGCTATCAAATACCTGTCATCTGAAATGTTATTTATATAGTGAAGGATTTTCCCGTTTAATAACCGAAAAAAGCGTAAAAATAATTAAAATTTACTACAAAAATGGTGATGAAAACATCGAACAAAATTTTCTTCAGCGATGAAGCTCATTTCTCACTCGATGATTACATCATCAAGCAAAAGTGTCGCATATGGGGTCTCTGAGAACCGAGGAGTGACTGTAGAAAAGTCATTGCATCCGAAAAAAGTGACTGGTGCGCATTACGGTCTGAAGGTGTCATTGGGCCGTATAAAATTGCGCTGGAGGAACTTCAATATGATCCGCTGCTTCAACCAATCCAGAGGCAGTCATTTAAATGATATTCTAATGGCGGATGAATTTAAATTACATCGAAATCATAGCTTTATATGCGTTTTATTTAACTTTACTTTTGAAGCCGAAAAATGGATAACCCTGTATTACTTTATGCAGCGATAAGTTGTTCTTATTAAACCAATATTTCTGTTGAAATTGCTTCCACATGAATTCCTTTTCAACGTTTATCTTCAAACATGTTTACTCTGAACTAATAAAGCACCCAGTAACATCATTGATAACTTTTGAATTCATTCAAGTGTTCCGGCAATAATTCCTCAAAATAGTAAAACCAAAAAGGGAACTACGAAAGTAATATTAACTGAAGTGCACTCGTAAATACAAACAAATAGAAGAAAAATTTCTAAAGAAAACGCAACGGAGCCAAGAGAGGAAAGTCTTATACAAGACTGGCAAACAAATGGTTGTAAATCGTACAAATACAAATAAATTGAACAAATCTCCATTGCACCACATTAAATGATACAGAAAAGCTCAACATTATTCATGGCTTGGAGTCTAAAATGGAGAAAATTCGTTTTTTTTTAATTCTAAGCAAAGATTTTTAGATGACTTTCAAATTAATTAAAGCCATTGCTTCGAAAAGTACTACAAACTGATCATCTAAAAGCCCTCTTAAAGGTATTTTCAAAATAGTTTTTGTCCCTAAGTTGGCACAACTGTCTTTTATGCTGACACGTTCTTATTCTGAGCGCGATCTGCCATTTCGTTTGTTTGCAGTGCGCGATTTCGTCTTTTCATCTGAAGTGTGTTTTGTGGTTTTTACGATTTAAAAAATTTGTCTCATATTTTGAATTTCATGTAATGAATCAGTAATGTAATGTTACAGAAAACCTTCTATTTAATCAGAAATAGATGCATATGAACGGTATAGTGCATTCAAAAACTATCGAAATGTGGTGAAAGGTTTGACTCGCTCTGGTGGCCATTAATTGCTATATCTGAAGTTAATACCGATAAAGTAAAGAACAAGGTGACTGAAAATCATCACTTCAATTTGAGAGAGATAGACGTTGAACTTTCTGTTTCCCGCGAATCAATTCGTACCATTTTATGCAATTGTTTGGGTGTAAAGAACTGATATTTTTTCAAACAGTCAATCGCGTAAAGGTCGCTAAAGACATGCTAGAAAGGGTTCCGAACCCATTTTAACAAAGCGATCTGTAACTAGCGGTGAACATGGATTTACGAATTCGACATTCAAAGCAGTCAACAAGCTTTGTAATGCCGCCTTACCACTGAGCAGAAACGAAAAAAAAAACAAATACCAATTTTCCGCATCGGACTGCCTGTAGATGGCAGTATTACAGTCTAAGAAAAGGTGGTATGTATCGAATTGTTTTTCTTAAGTCTTCTGTGGAATGTGCTGTAATGCGAATATCTGGTCAGTTGTAGATTTACCAGGTCTAAAACCGTCCTGATAACACCCAATCAGCTGGAATACGTTCTAGCCTTTCGCATTTCGCTCTCTGTAGAACCTTATAAGAAATGGATACAAAAAATTATACCCCGATACGGTAATATCACTTTCATTTATTGGCCGTACATTCCGTGAGCCAATTGGTATGTATTTAGCTGCTGAAAAGCAATATTTAGCAATTCATTGCCTCCGGTCTTAAACAGCTAGTGCCGCAGGTTTGTTTTTGGGCTGGGCTACCTTTGCCATTGTTGGTAAATAACGTGATTTCTTAGCATGTGCTTTCCTACGAAAAAAGCAACTTACAGAAGTGTTTTCAGCATAACTGCATAAAGCTCTTTTTATCTGTGACCAGATTTCCATTGATCAATCCTTGTGTTATCCTCACGATTCGTCTTTTCACAACCATTTAAAAAAAAAAAAGGCGATGTGCTTATCTTTTCTTGCCCTTATAGCGCTCCTCCTTAGCAGGCATTACAATTAGCTCGGCAGCATCTTTTTCCTTAGACACTAGGCGTCATTCTTCAATAGTCGTTTGAGTGTGGTTTTTCATACCCAAGTATGGATTTTGTTTGAATTGCCATAGAATTCACGAAATGATACCACTGTGCGTCAGGAACATCAGAGCCAGGGAGGTTTTCCTGTAGTAGTTGAGCGAGTTTGGTGGGGTAGGCTGCGGCTTTTCGCCGATATAAAGTTTCTATATTATACTTTTATTATTATATTATTATTATTATTATTATTAGCTGTAATTATTTAACGATCCTGACCATGTGGTCAATCTAGTTTATCGTGTTATGGTCAAATGATAGAGACGTGAATATGATCCCACTTGCTACCATGTTGTCGGAAGCGTTGCTTGGTAGACTTAATATTTTGACTGTTGAACTAAGAACTTCTTTCCTTCCAATTTGGCATTAAAATCTCTCTGAATAACATTACTGTCTTGGCCAGAGCAGAAGTCGTATCCTTTTTCTAGGCACTGATAGAGTGCATTTCTGGCCTACTCACCTTTGTCTTTCATCAGGGTGCGTGAGCAAATCAGAATGATAGAAAAATATTTCGTGCAGATACGACAGTTGGCTATAAGACCATCTTTGTGTCTGCACCGTGAAGCAAGGTGCCCAATTCTCTTACCCAAAACAAATCCGAATGCCGAGTGCATTTTTGTCCTTCCCATCGTATCTCCTGTATGGCGGCGACGTCAGCATTATATTTATGACGCACATTCGCAATAAGGCATTGTCTATGTACAGAGAGCGGACGGTTGCAAATTCTTAAAGCATTTGTCTCACAAAGTTTAAATTTACATAATACTATTCTCGTTTTCGTAACACCACATTGTAAGATGAGCGGTTTATCAGACCACCTCATTCGATCTAAGTGTTCAGACTACAAAGGACTACTAATCGTGCTAAGGATTAGTGTTGTGATTTTAGCTTTGGTGACAGATACTCAAACTAGTCGTCTTCTCACTTCACTCAGCTTTCAAATGGATATCAGATAACGTTGCCAATTAGAGCTCGCCCGAATTTCAGCAGACGTGTGCTGTTTGAAAAATTCTGCAAAATGTTCTAGAGTAATTCTTAGCTACAGTCAGAGAGCCTGGATTAGAATTTTCCCTTTCTCCAATGCCACTTTCTAGGTTTTACATTTTTGCAGTATACAGTGATATTCATTTCATTGATAATAGACGTAACTTGAACATTAATATTCTTCCGTTCTGAAATGGTAAGGCTATAATAATGTTCATTTTGAACTAAATAATTTTACATAGATTTTAACAACATCTGTCTTAAATTGCACGAATCTTTATATTTTACTCATTCGTCTCATTTCGCTTTTCATAATCAACTACATGAAATCATTTTAGAATTTGCATTTTACGTTTTTCCCCTTTAAAGTATTGCTATACTTTTTAAAATCGTGGAAGCTAAAGCTATTGCTGGGTCATCTTTTTATGCCCACCCACATGACCTTTGCTGACGCACTTTATAATCAACCCACTAAGTGTGGAAGTATGGTAGTTTTCATTTTTGCTTGTTTCCGTTTGAATTATATTTGCATTTCATATCCACCTTTACCGTGGTAACCTTTCAACATATCTATTTGCACTTAACCTGCAGCACCACCTACATAGGATTGGGTGTACTCTGCGAATCTACTGTATGCACCAATTGGTTGCTAAGAAACAGGTCGGTGTAGGGCTAAATGATGGCCAGGTTGATATTTACTGCAGCTGTTATAACAAATACTGAGAAATGCACATAAAACAAACAGTCTTAAAATTTCTATAAAATAATTGTTTACATAACCTGAAGTAGGTCGATACGAGAAATGGCAATTCCACAGAGTTCAAAATTATATTTTAATAACTCACTTATTATAGAACTTTAAGAAAATGCAATAACATATTTCAATGAATAAATTTGATGAATATTTGTGATACGTACACACATATATGTACAAATATATATATGAAATTTATATATGAAAGTCTGAAAGTCTTTCGAAAGACTGAAGTAGCTAAGTGAATTTACTCTTAATTTGGGATGATGTTTTTCGAGTAAAAACTTCCTTCTCCTTTGCGAATTCATCTTCAGTCAAAATTGTTTATAGACGTCCAAAACGAGATAAAAGTTTCAACAATTTCTGGATGCTTTTTATAAGCTTTGCATCAGTCAATGCGCGGAATATTCTTAGTGTTTCTGCAGCATTTTCAATGCTTTAATTCGGAGAAGTTTCATTGGCAACACAAAATTTGTTGAATTATTCATTTATTGTAAAAATCAACACGCACTACATCGATTGACATGACCAGCTTCTGTATACAAAAGGGGTCGACGGATTCCACTTAAAATTGGCATTATAATTAAGGACATCTGTAACAAACTGGGAAGAATAATAAATTAAATAGTAAATTAAATAAGTTCTATACCTTCGACTACCGCGAACAGATTACATAGAAAATTTGTAACGCCTTTTGACATAACGCATGTATTGGTTATGTGAAAATCACCAAATTTTGAAAACAGTATTATTTGTTAACATTTAAACATGAGAAATTCTGTTCTCTTTTATGATATGATAGAATTTTGTTTCGGGCGAATATGGCTGACTACAGCGGGCCTAATGAATGTTGATGTTGAATTTTCTTTCAATTCTTATAAGTAATTTTTTCTTTGTTCGTTTGAGCCAGTACTAAAAATGCAATCAAATGAAGTGTTTTTTTTTAAACATTGCATTGTAAAGAAGTACGTGCAAAAGAGTGAGCGGTATCAGAATGGGCGTGGTAAATATTGTCAACAGATACTTCTTGTAAATACGCAATAAAATATACAAAATTATAACCTTCTGATATCGTAGAAATCGTATGTGCAGTAGCCTAATGGGCATGATAATATATGACGTTATCTTGAATTTAGTGCAGTTATATAAAAGATGAGAATCTACTAATACCTGAATAAAACCAGGTAATTTACACAGGAGTTATTGCAGGGGGTTTCCGCACGATGCTTTCAAATTTAACCAAACATTGTGATGACATGCAATTGACAAATATTAAATTTAATGCTGTTTAACAACAAGTGCAAGATTGTTGGCTCAGTGAAAATAAAAAGTTTTTAAGGTTTATACCCGTCTCAGTGCGTGCTAGTAGTACTAGCTATTTTTATAAATCCCCCAAAATTAATACAAAGCTGAAGTTATATTCGTATTTACCCATGTGAGAGTAATTAAACAAAATTGCCTTGCGGGCACCCGCAGTACGTGCTTGTGTTTTTGTTTTTGCGAATCACGTCAACAGCTGTTTAGCTGAATTGTGTGATTCGTACAAAAAATAGTACGAATATAGTTCAACCACACGCAGGGTTTAGCATACCTTTAGGCGTATTTATAAATGGACAGGGTTACCGTGTCTACTCCCACAGTTGGGGAACTCTCAGTTAACACGCCAAAATCGTTAACAATTCCAAAACCTACTAAAACTATAATGACACCAGTACCAGGACTTAATAGTCCAAATGTAAATTCCCTTACTCCAGGAAATGCTAGAAATCGTTATGAGATTGTAATTTCTCATAACGAACCCATTGTATCCGAGGAGACAGGAAACTCATGGACCGAAGTTCCATCAAAAAGGCCTCGCAG